>CM056506.1:30523176-30946288 GCA_029783415.1 Anisodus acutangulus | reverse complement strand
GTTTAAAACCCCCATATTTTTATCAAGCTATCCCTGAAATATCAGGATCAGCGACAATTAAAATTAATTTTCACAAAAATAACTCAGATCCCTCTTATTCAATTTGCAAAATACTTAGCATAATTGCTCATATTGATTGGGGGAATGACCTGTCTCAACTCCTAAATTTCCCAGACACCCACAAAAATGAACCGCTTTTTTGATGTTCCTTTTAAATACTGGGATTACCAACAAGCTTGGTTCAATTCCTTTTTCATTCAAAATATCAACCGAAGCCACACTTGGCTTTTCCATTTTGATACCTCATGTGATCCATCATAATTTTCAACATGGTGGGAGCAATTCGGATCCACCCTAGAAATACAAAAACCAGAACTTACTAAATCTTTCAGCCTCTTCAAATCCCAGTTTAAACCCTCTGAGGAAGAAAAGCGATTTGTGCCCCTACACGTTTTTCATACAAAATTCCACTTACCATGGGTATTTACATGGTTCGTAGATTATTCGGAAGATAAATTCCCAGTTATCCGAAGAAGATTCAAAATCCGATGGTGGGATAGCTTTAAAATACCAAAAAGCCTCGCACCAGAAAAAGTCCAGGAATGGTTAGATACCCAAAAACCCATTCCGTTACAGGCACCATTACAAACACCGGAGCACACCCAGTTTCCTTCACGGAAATCCCAGATGGCCTCAATGCTTGCATCGGACAAAAATACAGAAGAAATGCAAGCCATAATTCTGAAATTTGCACCGTCTTCATCAAAATAGGGCTCTTCATCAGAAGAAGAAAAACCAGAAATTGATATTGAAGACAGTCCGGTTTTTGGTTGTTACACCTCGTAAGATTAAGGAAATAGGATTCAAATACCGGACATTAGTATACAAGAGGATGTGATTCCGGAAAGATGTTGGTCACAATGAGGGTGACGTTGGAAACTTATAAAAATTGTATAGTCCTGATATGGGTTAATAATGTATTATAAAATTATGACATTGAGGATACGAGGCGTATGAATTTCTCGGAAATTAAAAAAAGTGGGTTTGAGATTTATTAATTGAAGAACTTGGGGGCCAAAGTGCAAAAAGAAAATTCAGATTTTTTTATAACCTACACTCACCTCTTCATCTTCATTCTAACTTAACCAAAAACTCTCCTCTCTTCTCTCCTCCATGCCAGCCCAGAAACCCCCCACCCATAACCAAATTTAAAGTTTTTATCTACTCTTCTTATACTACATTTTCCACCAAAAATTAGAAGCCAAAACAACACCAAAAATAGTGCCAAAAACAGTGGCAAAAATAGCCACTGCTTGCCGAGAATTTCTCAGAAATTTTGAGATTTTTGGGATGAAATTTTGGAAGAAAAACGTGTAGGGATGATGGCTTACCATTGTAGAACACTTGCATGTCAATTGGAGTTGAAGAAGTGAACAAAAGGGAAAGAAATACGAAAACAGTGGGGATTTTCGGACCCGGGCAGTGAGCAAATTGTGCGGACTGTTTTGGACAAAATTTGAGGTATAAAATTCTTATTTCTATAATTTAATTGGAATGCACGTTGTTAGAATTAAGGATATGAATTTGTGTTAAGAAAAAATTTGGAATTTAAACAATGCATGTGACAATTTTGGGCTAGTTGCGAATTTGGGACAGATTTTGGTGATTGTTGGATTCGTTGGTTATTGTTGTCATTATTATCACTAATTGCATGATGAAATTAAAAGGAAACATTGATATTAAAGTTTAAAATTAGTTATATGGAAGTATTGAAATATGGAATTATGACATGTTGTGGCCAAGAACTTGCATGAAATCGTTGGACATGTTGAAATAGATATGGACTGTTTTAGGGACTGTTTTATGGTGTTATAATGCTAAAAATTTAGTTACCGTTATGCATGTTTAAGTGTGGTAATTGCTAATGTAAATCCAAAAGGAATAAGGGTGTAGAAATGTGTAGAAAGGCTTCACATTCTACCCTCATTGTTGTTGGAACATGGACTGTTTTTGTGGGCTGTTTTAATGTGGATTAAGAGGATAAATTTACATGAGAAGTGGGTGTGTAAATCCCCTTTGTTGTTGGTTTGGTTGTGCCCTTAATTGGTGCTTGGCTATTGATTTTATTAGCCTCGTTTGGAAGTTGTGGAAACATGTATAAACAAGGGAAGTGCTGCCCGAATTTTTATAGAATAGAAAGTCGTTATTCGATATAAAGTATGCTAGTGATCATAGAATTGACGAACGTATTACCATTATTATAGGTTGAAGTTCTAAAACGAGACGTACTCTAATTTGAGTTGATTAGTTCGCCTAAGAGGTATGTGAACTATTCCTTCTTTCTTTGGCATGATTTTTATTTAGTGAAGGTACGGCGGACGTACATGATTCTTATACAGTTTAATTCCTAAAGATGATAGTTATGAGAAATGCCTATGATTTTTCAGTAAAGAGTTTATTATGACATTATTATAATGATTTTATTGGGAGTCAAATGAAAATTTTGATTGCATATGGTTACTCATGAAATCTACTCGTGCTAAGTGTTATTACTTCACTTCACCGAGTCCCGGGCTGGGTTATGTTCGTGCACAACCTTGCATTTTTCACCGAGTCCCTCACTAGAGGGCCGGGTTACGTAGGATGCATCCATAGATGAGATATGACTTTACCGAGTCCCAGCATGGGCCGGGTTATGATATGACTTCACCGAGTCCCAATATGGGCCGGGTTATGATATGACTTCACCGAGTCCCAATATAGGCCGGGTTATGATATGACTTCACCGAGTTCCAATATGGGTCGGGTTATGATATGATTCCACCGAGTCTCGCATTAGTGGGCCGAGTTACGTTACAGGTATATATATGTATATGGACAGGCATTCATGTTTTCTTGACTTGACTCTCATTTTTATAAGGCACAACTGACTTTTATTGTTTATGGCACAGTTGGATTTGGATCCTGATTTTTATACTGACCTCTTGTTATCCATTGGCTACTTATGATCTCATTTGCAGTATTTCATGTTTACATACTCAGTACATTATTTAAGATCGACCCCTTTCCTCGTGGGGTCGCTGCTCATGCCCGCAGTACATGTGCTCGATTTGGTGACCCTCCGGTTTAGGTTCTGCAATTTGTTTGGAAAGCTCTTTTGATCCAGAGCTTTACCATTTTTGTACAGAACCCTATCATTTTGATTTATGTATATTTAGGGGCACGACGGGGCCCTGTCCCGTCATATGTTGTTGTCCTTCTTATAGAGGTCTTTAGATAGTTGTGGGTTGTACTTATGTAAGGGTTATAACTCTGTTTTGGTCAGTCATGATATTGTACTTTGTGTTGGGGTGTCCCCGTGTATATATGATATTATCTAGTGGCAGCCTTGTCGGTTTGCATGTTGTATTGTGTTGGCTAGTTGTGACTCCTCAGGAGGCAGGTACATTCGGGGGTAAAGGCAGCCTTGTCGGCTTGCCTACCCTGACATATGTTGTTATTGCAGCATTATGCTACCGGATTTCAGACTCATTAGGTGTTAGTTGGATTATGTATGACAGGTCAGGATAATGACGTCATTAGAGCGGTTAGTCGTGGTTAGTCGCGGCCCGTCGGGTCGGGTCATGACATTGGCAACATTGGATTCTAAAGAAAGTTGCCAAAAGAATTCAAAATACCCGAAGTAGAGTTCAGACAAAATTCCGAAAAAAGAAAGTGCTCGAAAAAGCCACTTTCAAAAGCAAAAAGCAAAGATTCCAACAATAATTCAAGAAAATGCCAAAAGGATGAATAGTCATTCTCCACTCGGATGAATAGTTATTCTCCACTTAGATGAATAGTTAGATTCCTTTTTTATTACCAAAATGTCATGTAAAACTCCTATAAAAGGGGACTCCCCCTCCCTTAGTTAGCATAAGTTTTTTTCATTAGAAGAATTCTTTCTCTTTCTAAACTAGAGAGAAGTTGAGAGCTCTTACAGAAATTCCCCTTTAGGTTAGATTAAAATTCCCCTCAAATACCCATATGGTTCAGTTCATATGATTCATATCATATGACTCATATCATATGATCCAATATACCCCTGAAATTCCCAAGGTATATCTCCTTGATAATATACTTTGTAAATTCTAATTTTTTAAATGAATATGATTATGGGCGGTACTACCTCCTAATCTTTTAAATAATTCATGCTTTTAAATTCTTTAAATTTTTGCATTAAATACTTGGCCGGTTCAACCGCCTATTTGATTTAAATTCCTGTAGAACCTTTGATTTATGGTTTCCATAACTGGAACCTTAAATTGTAAGTTAATCTTTATTTACTTTCTGCATATTTCAATTATCTTTTAATTTTTCAATCCCTTATATCCCGATTTCTTCCCTGTTTGTTATCCCTTTTAGATCCTCGGCCTAAGTTTATATATATATATATATATATATATATATATACCTATCAACTCCAAACAACAACTCTGGAGAATTGGAGTGCGACTACCAACAACTGAAAGCAAGTACCCTACTGGGAGGTATGTCTGTCTATCTAACTATACCTGCAGGAATGAACAAAGCGCCCCAGAAAGGGGACGTCAGTATGAAAGATGTATTGAATATGTAAGGCAGGTAACATATATAAACAAGAAATGTAATACAAGATATGAGGGTACAGAAGTCAACCTAGAACTCAGAATAAGGCCACTGAGGGCATACAATTGGTACAACCGTGACAATATGCATGTAAGTAAAATCAGGTCACTCTATGAGGGCATATAGTATAATATCATATCCCTCTGTGTGGTGAGCTCATAATAAATTGCCCGGCCATATAGCACGCAATAATATCTGCCAAAATAATGAGTGGTAACTGCCCAACTGGTGGTAAATAATGATATATAACTGCCCAACTGGTGAAATGCATATATAAGTGCCTGCCCCACCGACTATAGCATGGCACGGTAAGAAAATAGATACATATATATAAGTGCAATGCAAGACGGACCTCAAGGGACATTATGAATAGAGTCAGAGTAACTTATGATTGTTATCCTCTTACTATCATTAATGTCACTATGTTCATCAACATACCTTTCATTATGAGTCAATAAGACAAGATATACATGAATTAATAAACTTATTCAATAGAATGAAGGACATAGATATTTGTAGCTTTCAAGAGCAGATTCATTTTGGACAAACATTCATTTATGTTTTTTTACATACGGGTCATGCCAAAAGAAGGAATGGATAGCCTTAACATACCTTTTCCGCCTTGCATCCAAATATAACCAAAGTAGCCCAATGATACACATTAATCTACTGGTTATCCAACAGGGTAGAGCGGGGCGGGTCCCGGTGGGATGGGACCTAGTGAGATGGGGAAAGGGTCGGGACACGAGTTTCGGCAGGCAGGGATAGGCGGGATGGGAAGAGGTCTCGTCCCGTCTCACATCCCGCCGGAAATATGTAATAAAAACACCCCAAGGCTATTTTTTGCCTCTTATATTATTTAATAGAAATATAATTTTTTGAAATACAATTTCAAAATTACAACTTTGTGGTGTTGTTCAAAAGTTGCAAATCACATTGTAAAATTGAAATTAAGAACATTACATAGTTAACCATACTTTTTTCTAATTTCCTCACAATGTCTTGAGGATCTTCGATTGGAATTAGAATTTGTAGGTCAAATGGTTCGACGTCGCTTCCTGCTCCCTCAGACAAGATTTTGTTGTAGTTGTTGTCTTCTTCGTTGATCTCTGGTTGACCGCACCTTCTACGCTCCGCTCGAATCCAATCTCTGAATAGAACTACAATCTCCATTATGACTCCCGCCAATGAATGTATATGCTCTCCTATTTAAAATCTTCAAGCAGAAAAAGCGTTTTCAGATGCTGTTAATGACGCTTGAATGTTCAACACATCTTGGGCCATCTTTGCTAGTGTCGGAAATGTATTCTCATTCTGCCTCCAGTATTTCAGCAAGTCTTCATGTCCTTCATCATTGACAATTAATTTGTACGGTACAATACCCTGCAAAATATAAACATCAGATCCGCTAACTTGTGAAGAAGTTGAACCAGTAAACATTTTATTTCTAAGGCCTTGAATACTAGCAGCAGAAACCACATATTTTTTATAAGATTGCAAGCGAAGTAGTAAAATATGGTACAAAAGCCAGTTGATTATTTGCACTTTGTTGTTGATAATACATATATACTTGTTTGCATTCAGTGTGTATGCTAGACGTTACTTCTTCTTTAGTTGGTTTGTGAGTTGGTTCTTCAGTTGGGTCTGTTGGAGTACTTCTATACAATCATAAATCGTTTCTACAAGTATTTTACAACCGTCTACTTTAATAGTCGGATTTAATACCGCACCAATAATATAAATAGTGGGAATAGGAAAAAAGTATTTTTTTAATTTTTTAAACATTTTTTCAATAAATGCCTTATAAGTTGATTTTTGCATATATTCATTAAGTAACAAAAATATTAGAGCTATATAAAACAACATATTTGAAATAGTAGGATAATAAATACCGGAAAATTCTTTAGTAGCTTGAAAAAAATTCTCTAGAAAACCATTAAGTTCTAAAAAAATCTCAATCATTATCTACAAGCATATTCATTGGATTTTTATTATGGGCGTTAAATAATAAAGTTATAGTTTGTCTATAATCGTAAGCAACAAGTAGTTGCTCATACAGAGAATTTCACCTAGTTGAAACTTCTTCTGGAATTTTTCTATAAAATAATCCACAATCATGAGAAGTTTTTTTATACTCTTTGCGTCTTTGTATTTTATTGCCTTTAAAAATAAATTTTATAGCAAATTGTATTTTATCAAGAATGATTTCAAAAAGTTTTAGGCCATCCTTTACAACTAAGTTATAAATATGACACACATCTTATATGAATATAATCAGCAAAACATGGAGTTAATCAAACTTTTAAAAGTCTTATAGCACAATCATTAGAAGTAGCATTATCTAATGTAATAGTCATAATTTTATCATTTATTCCATAATAATCACAAATTTCATTAATATTTTGTGAAATAAAATTTTCAGTGTGCCTATCATCAATATATCTATATGTTAAAATATATTTTTGCGTAGACCAATTTTGATCTATCCAATGACATGTTACCGTTAGATAATCATTACCATTAGTACTACGGCCTATGTCAGAAGTGATAGCCACTTTGCCATTAAAATGATACAATGCATAACGTAAATATTGTTGATATTCACTTGCAAATTTAAAAAAAAATCCCTTCTAACAGTTGATCTAGAAAGTCATTAAAAGCAAGATTATATATTTCTCGAATGTAATAAATAAAACCAGGAGAGGAAGGAAATGAAAAAGGCAAACCCTCCACCGCAATTAATTTTATCATATTTTCCCTATCTTTGTTTTTATCATATTTAGGACCAAAAATTTCCCCCGTCGTCGGGTTAATTTGACCCTGTACTTGGTTGGGGACACTATGTGAACCTTGTCCCGACTCAGCAGGCACACCCAATTTTTAAGCCTGGTATTGATTCCACCTAGTTGTGTGCTCATCTTCTACATGTCTCAATAAACCTCCCGTCTCACCTTGACCTTTTCAAGTTTTAAATTTATAAACATTTTTACAAATTTTACATCTAGCTAGTTGATTCTCTTGGTCCCTATAAAAAAATGTCATGCATCTGATTTTAATTTTTGTTGTGTGGGGCCTCAACTCATACTAGGGGGAATAAGAGGCATTCCAGTTTTAGTTTCAGGCTGAGACTCAGTCTGAGCCTGAGGTTGAGGTGCACTAGTGGGTGTGTCATCCATATTATCGTCTAAATTAAAGTTTGGCTCATCTAATGGTGTATCATTAAAAAAAGCAGTTTCATCTATATGAGTGAAATCAATGAAATCATCGGAACTAAGAATAGGATTACTAGAAGAAGTACCCCTGTCCTTTTTACCCCTACTAGAAGAAGCACCCTTACCCTTACCCTTACCCTTACCCTTACCCTTAAACGTACATCTTAATCCTTCCATTTTAATTATACAAATAAATAATTAAAGATAATGAAATTGAGTGAGATAAGTAAAATAACTTAACAATAATAATTTAAAGAAGGAACAAAGGTAACAAACGCGGACGTAACGTCGACGTGTAATCGAGGTTGAAAATTGAAACTTTGCTCGATGGATGATCCTCAAGCTAGTTGTCAACTTCACCTTAAATTTTTTAACTTTGATATAAATGAGCAAAAAAAATATAATATTTAGTAGGCAATATAGAATTGTAGAGAGATAAATTGAGAGATTAGAGAGATTATAGGAAGATTTGTGAGAAAAATGAAGAGGAAAATGAGGTATTTATAGTTGATAAATAGGTTAAAGTATAAATATATTAACTTAGGGGTTAAAAATAAATATTAAGGGGGTAGGGGGTTTATGGGATGGGGGGACAAAAATGGCCGTTATAGCCGTTGCACAACAGTCAAAATCAAAATTTGGTCATTATTGCATTGACTATTTTTGCAAAGGTGGAGGGGGCTGGCGAGATGGGACGGGGCGGGCCAGGGTCGGGATGGGGTGGGTTAGATCAGGATCGGGATGGGTGGGACGATCCCAGGCCCCGTCCCGAGTTCGAACCCCGACACCGACAAATTTTTTTAGGGGTTTTCGGGGCGGGCCGGGGCGGTCCGGGATTGGGTCATCACGGCCCACTGGACAGCCCTAATCTACACAATAATAAGGGCACAAACATTACTAACGAAGTCACTAGTTAACACTAAGAGCGATAAGCTCGGAGTAAATCCATACAAACTTTAAACCCTATTGTCCTTTATCCTTTAATTTAACATGTCTAGCATTACAACAAGTACGTTCAGGAAATTCTCAATCTTATATTTACCTCTAATCACATACAAAATAGTCCAACCATCACAAGAAGGTCTCAATAACACGTTTTATTTTAAACTAATGAACAACATGTCGAACAACTACCTCTTTTAGGAAAAATTCGACAGCACCTCCCCTATTTAAACTACATCCCATAAGTTACTAAAAGTCACCAAACATCTCAAATAACAACAATACAATTCACAATAAGCTTTCCGGTTACTTCAACAACCATTTTGAGCGGCAAGCTCAATTTAAGATTAACAAAATATAATTTGAATCCAATTCCTTTTCTGTGAATCTGCCTACAACATATATAACATCATACTTATGCTTACCATAACATTTTCATCCCAAAACACCACAAGAATAATCTTCAATACAGTCCACACGCCTTGCACCTTAACCCTTATCGTCAATCTTTTTTTTTCATGTTTTCTTCTTCAATAAACTTAATTAACACATAGATAAGTTTAACAACGGCAGCCATAACATAATCAAATTACTTCTAGTAATTTCCAGCCACAACAAACCATATATATAGCCTGAACGCAACCCAAAAAAAGTTAACAACTCCTTATGCCATGTCAATTGCTATCTTTTAGATTTTCAGTCAAGCAATTCAACCAACACATGATTAATCTTAATCACAATCAAGAACTTGATTTACTTACCATAGGAAGTAGATACAACTTGAAATCCCCAATTGGTGCAGCTCACAACAACCCTCAATCACACCATAACACTATAGGAGTGTTATTCTCTTCTTGAATCAACTTTTGGTGTTCAAGTTGGGTGCAAACACTTGTATTTCTCCTTGAAACTCTTATGAACTGATGAGATAGCTTATGAGATTATTAGGGTAGAGTTTGATCGATAAATGACCAAATAAAATCCCCTAAACATATTTAAGAAGCTAAGTCGGTGGCCGCCTCAAGTGGGTCCCAACGGGGCTGCATGCGCAGTCTCACAAAAATGTGAATATCTATCTACTCTGACGTCGTATCGACGAACGGTTTAATGCATTGGAAACTAGACTCATAGACCTTCAATTTATTGTGTATATCACCTCGTAAATCCAAATAGATTAGGATAAAATCTCTGAAACATTTGACCCAAATTTCCAGTTAATTTAAGTACGTAACTTGCGAAAAATTTTGCCGACTTTTCTTTTACAACTCGCTTGACTTCAAAACATAACACATCTCTATTATATGATTAAAATAACTCATAACATGACCTCCTTAACATGTTAAATACTCCTAGTCTTATCCCAAAAGTATGGATTATAACATTCCCATCTTGCCGTCATTCGACGAAACTTATTTTCTTCTATTCGTTTAACTTCTAAAACTTTGAACATGTGTTATACATGGTTTAAACACTCATGAACTTGAGAATAGTCTTTCTCTACGAGATTATGTCGACTAAATCATGATACACTATAACATATAAAAATGTAGGATGTAACATCCTCCCCCCACCCTCTTAAAGACATTCGTTCTTGAATGTAAAAATCCAAGGGGGTTAATTCACATATTTCACTAAAAATTGTAACCATTCATATTACCATATGTTTCTTACAGGTATACCAGCTTGTATTTATGTGTCAAGGAATCTTTATGGGCGACTGTTACCTTATAAGGTTGATTCTGCTTCTTTCATCCTTTTTTCATCCAATAATTCCTCAGTGTTGTAGTTCTTTATAACTATTAACACGGTTTAACTTGTGGACTCCTTATCCTCATAGTCGACTCTTTCTCTTATGGTTGAGATTTTTAGGTGGGATTCCCTTGAAGGGTTACGCATATTTTGAACTTTGGCCTCTCAGGGATATTCATATGTTCAACATAGTCTCATCTTGTCTTTCGGTTTATCTAACATTTGTGTGCTCATCAATTCATGATGGGTTATGCCTCATTAACTCTTGCCGACACCTGTGCTCCATGTCGCACCCATTTTTTACCATGGCTCGCGATGTGATGGGTCGATTATCTCTGAATTTGATAAAAATGTTTTATTGAGGAGTTGCCACCTAATTATTCTAAGGTGAATTAGGGCACCTAAATGTTAACTAAATGCTGCAAAATAACTCTGGTTTTATGGTCTGCGAAACTAATGAGATTCTAGGTAAGGATTCTTTATTATCCTAAAGAGAAGGGGTTAGGCATCCTTTAAGATCCGCAAACTTGCAGTTATCCGGTCAAACTCAGGTTAATTATTACGCTAGGAAAAATGCATGTTTTACAAGTATAAAATTAAAATAATGTTGCAAATATTTAATAAAAATGCATTTTTGATAAAGTAATGATTTTTTTTCATTTTTGAGTAGTTTTGCAAAAGTGATTGTGATTTTGGGAAATAGAATCTGAAAAGGATGCGTGACTTTGTTTATGAAAATACATATAAAATTGACCTTTTAGATAAAAGCATGCCTTGTAAGACATTGTTTATAAAATGTATGCAAAATAGATTTTCGAATAAAAGGGCATACATTTGTATGGTATTGATTATAAAATATATGTAAAGTTGAAAAAAGTATGCATTTGGATGACATTGATTATAAAGAATATAAGGTGATTTTTTGGGTAAAACATGCATTCATTTACAAAATTACATGCATAGTGATTTTTTTTGGATAAAAACATTAATTTGTATGATATTGTTTGTAAAATATATGTAAAGTTAATTTTTAGATAAAAGTATGCATTATATATAAAATACATATTTTTTGCATTTTTGATAGCAAAGGAGAAAAATGAATTACTTATAATGCGAAGACATGATTTATATGAACGTTATTTTTTGAATCACAAATCAGATATAAATAAAATGTCATTTGTATGGTTAATAATACGAATAAAAAATTACCAAATTGTTTTGAAAATATTGAACAATTTCAAAAATAAGCTAACGTTTTGAAAGTATGAGCAACGAACCTAAAATAAATAAACTAACGTTTTGAAAGTATGGGTGACGGGCCTAAAATAGATAAACTAGCGGTTTCCGATTTTAAATCTACTTTTTCTAGACTATTAATTCTAAGTCTACCTATTCTAAATATTTCAATAATCACACAAGTACAATAAATAATATTACAATATAGAATAAAATAAAGCTAAATTAATGAAAATAAAACAACAATAAAATAAATCATCTCCGAGAGGTAACTTGTCTTCTTTAACTTTCGTAAGTGTTCCTTGCCAGCTGTCAAGAACAAACGGTTAGAAATAATTGAATATAAATAACTTCGGATCTGTATCAAAAACAGTAAATATTTTGATTACGAATTTTTTTTTTTGAAAAGATCATTCCAATCACGTCGTGATTACGAACATATGACTCGTTGGTCATATTAGTTGACTTGCCTACCGAACATGTTAGTCTCTCGGATAAAAAAAAAAGATTTAAGTTTCATCCTTACCCAGAAGTTTTATTTCCGTCTTTCCAACTGTGGAGGCCTCAAAAATTGACGAATATTTTCATCGGCCAAAGTGTAGTATCATGTTCAAATCAGTAAATTATACCCAAAACAGCAAACCAAAATCTGGAACCGTTTTCCGAAGGGACATGACCTCAAATTCAATTTCATTGGCCTAAGTGTAGTGTTTGTTCGAATCAGTAAAATAACAAAGTAGACGTGTAATGGATATTCAAATACCAAAATAAACCAACAGTCCACGATCGAAACATCCAACCCGAATTCTGAATTTTTGAACCGAAACAGAATTTGAATCCGCTTCTGATAATCCAACCCGAGATAGAACAGACCCGACCCGGAATCAAATATTTTTTTTGTATTTTTCAGATAACCAACAAAAAAATTTTGAAATAAAATTCTGAAAATTTTACCCGTCGGAACACTAACCCACCCGGAACAGTGACCAGAAAACTGAAAATCGAACAACATCAGTCCAACACATTAGAATCAAGAAAATAGCAGCAAGGCAAAGTAACACAGTATCCCGAATCGATTAGTACAATATAAAATCAGTAGCATAGTCATAGAATCGGAAAACAATGTCGAATCCGAGAAACACATTTGTTTCCATTGTAAATTTCAGATAACCAATCAAAGGTGAAAAAAGATAATCATTAACAATAAATCATATAAGAACCAACCTTATTTTTAGATTTTTGGCACTGGTTTCAACCCGAAACAGAAAGCATACCCGACCCGACCTGTATTCGACCCGACCCGTATTCGAAATCCGAAAAATAGTGAAAAAAATAGCATAAATTTCAGATTATTCAACATCCAGAACAACCCATTTTTGTATCATTTTCAAAATTTAGAACACACATTTGGAATTCTAGTTATGAATTTCGGAACCCCCAAATATCAAGATTTTCAATTTATACTTCGGACCCTTTTTGAAATGAAGAACACATTCAAAGAAGAACAAATAACCTTAAGAAGATTTCGGAATTTTTCTTTCAAAATTTAAAACTAGATTTTCGGACAAAAAATCCACCAAAACTCCACCAAAAAAAATAGTGAACAAAGGGGGGTTTTTATAGATGTATCCCCCCCTCCCCAACGTTCACGTTTGAAATTTTGAAAATAAAAGGGAAAAATCTGATTTTGAAACGGATTTTAGGGGAAGGGTAAGTGTGAAGTGATGGGTAGGGTGTGGCGTTGTCAGGTGGCGGTGTCAGGGGGTTGGTGGTTGCAGTGGTGTAGGTCAGCATGGGGGTAGGGGTAGGGGTTATGGGGGTGTACTGGCGGCCGATTTGGGGAGGGTTAGGGGTGTTAGGTTTTGTTTTGTTTTTTTAAGGTTAGGGGATTAAAGGGGTTGGGTTTGGGGGGTTTGGGCCGGACGAATGGGAATTGGGCCGTCGGGTGTGGGTAGAATATGTTTTGGGTAGAAATTATTTTGGTTTGGAAAATAAATGGGTTGTAGTTAAAAATGTAAAAGATGTTTTTATTTAAAAAATGCTTTGAAATATAAAGTATTTAGAATAAAATAACGATGTGATAATAATAAAAATATAATATTTGCGAAATGCTTAATGCTTAAAATAAAAAATGCGATGCCGTTTTGCGAAAATAAAATAACATAGAATATTAGGGTAAAAACTATGATTATGATATTAAAAGGCAAATAATAGTAAAAAAAATGTGAATAATACCAATGATGATAATAAGTAATGATATTGAAAATAATATAGATATATATATATATGCAGATACGTATCTATAAAATATTTAAAATTGCGGACAAATAATCAAAAAAGATGGGACAAAATTGGGTGTCAACACTCTATCTGCCATATCTGAAATCTGAAACAAATTAGTGTATCTAGACATCATATCCCATTCGTCTTCCCATGTTATATCTTCTACGTTATAATTTCTCCAAAGTACTTTAACCGAAGCTACCTCTTTGGTCCGTAACTTACGGACTTGGCAATCTACGATAACAATAGGAATTTCTTCATATGACAGATATTTCATAACCTGATCATCTTCAGTGGGGGTAATGCAGAAGGGATCACGTAAGCACTTGTGAAGCATAGATACGTGGAATACTAGATGAATTACTTCCAACTCTGGGGCAACTCGAGCTTATAAGCCACCTAGTCGATTCTCTGAACAATCTGATGCGTTCTGACATACCGGGGTTGAGGTTGCCTTTCTTACCGAATCTCATCACGCCCTTCATTGGCAACACCTTTAAGAACACCCAATCTCCCATAGCAAATGCTAAATCTTGACGCTGGTTTTTTTAATAGGACTTTTGTCAACTCTGAGCCGTCAACAATCGCTCCTGAATCAATTTCTCCTTTTCTACGGCTTGTTGTACCAAATCGGGTCCCAGTAACTTCATTTCACCCACATCTAACCAGCCGATAGGACATCTACACTTCCGCTCATACAGGGATTCATATGGTGCCATTTGGATACTAGAATGGTAGATGTTATTATAGGCGGACTCAATGAGCAGCAGATGATCCTCCTAACTTCCCTTGAAGTCTAAAACATAAGCTTGTAACATATCCTCGAGCGTCTGAATAGTGCATTTGGCCTGCCCATCTGTTTACGGATGAAAAGTTGAGCTAAGACTAATCTGAGTACCCAAGCCTTTTTGAAAGGATCTCCAAAAGTTAGTTGTAAATTGGGAACCTCTGTCAAATATAATAGAAATCGAAAGCCCATGAAGTCATACTATCTCCTTCATATATAGTCTGGCATAGTCCTCAACTGAGTAGGTAGTTCTGAAGGGTAGGAAATAAGATGACTTTGTAAGGCTATCCACAATAATCCATATGGAATCAAACTTCCGACGAGGACTCAATAATCCTGTAATGAAATTAATAATGATTGTCTCCCATTTCTAGGTCGAAACCTCTATATTCTGAAGCAATCCTCATGTTTTTTATGTTCAACCTTAACTTGCTAACAATTTGGACACTGAGCGACGAATACTGCAATATTATTCTTCATATCATTCCACTAGTATATTTTCCAAAGGTCACGATACATCTTGGTGGATTCAGGATGAATAGAATACCTGGACTGGTGAATTTCTACCATAATCTACCCTCGAAGTCCTCCGAACATTAGGCACACACAATCGACCCTTATATTTAAGAACCCCATCATCATATATCTCGAACAGCTATTTCTTCTGCAATGAGATCCCTTCTCTAATTTTAACTAATTCTGGATCATCAAATTGTCGTGTTTTTACTTGTGCCACCAAAGAGGATTCAACGGCATTCTGAACTATAGCACTTCTGTCACCTACATCAAGTAATCGCACACTTAAACTAGCTAATCGATATAGATCATTAGTCATCTCCAACTTGTCATCTTTCACATGCCTCAGGCTGCCCATAGATTTACGGCTCAACGCATCGGCTATAATATTTGCTTCATCGGGATAGTACAAGATATCGACATCATAGTCTTTCAGCAATTCAAGCCATCTCCGCTACCTTAAATTTAATTCTTTTTATCTTAAGATATATTGTAAACTCTTGTGAATGTATACAAGTTAACATGAACCCCATATAAATAGTGACGTCATATCTTCAGGGCAAATATAACAGCCACCAACTCAAGATCGTGAGTCGGGTAATTCTGCTAGTACTTCCTCAGTTGTCTTGAAGCATATGCAATAACTTTACCGTGCTACATCAGAACACAACCCAACCCCACTCTGGAAGCACCACAATATACCTTATAACCTTTTGATCCTTCAGGAAGGGCTAGAACGGGTGTTGATGTTAATGTGCTATTTAATTCCTTAGAAACTCTTTTCACAAATATCTGCCCATGGAATTTATCCGCCTTATGCGTCAACTTTGTTAATGGAGCGGCAATAGAAGAGAAACTTTCTACAAACCTCCGATAATAACCAGCTAAGCCCAAGAAACTACGCACCTCAATAGGAGTTGTGGGCGTAGGCCAATTCTTAACTACCTCAATCTTCTGATTATCAACTTTGATGCCTTCATCTAATACTATATATCCAAGAAGGGCCACCGAGTTCATCCAGAACTCGCATTTAGAGAACTTAGCATATAATTTACAATCCTAGAGCGTTTGTAATACTGCTTCCAAATAATCTGCGTGTTCTGCTTCTGATCAAGAATACATCAAAATATCATCAATAAACACAATCACAAATATGTCTAGAAATGGCTTGAACACTCGATTCATCAAATCCATAAAAGTTGATGGTGCATTAGTAAGGCCAAAGGACATGACAAGTAACTCATAATGGATGTATCTGGTCCTGAAATCACTCTTGGGAATATCCTTCTCCTTAACCCTTAGCTGATGGCACCCAGATCTGAAATCGATCTTTGAGAAATACATAGCGCCTTGCAATTGATCATCCAAGTCATCGATTCTAGGAAGCTGATATTTGTTCTTAATAGTTACCTTGTTCAACTAACGGTAATCAATACACATTCTCAATGAACCATCTTTATTACCGACGAATAACACTAGCGCATCCCATGGGGAAGTATTGGTCTTGATAAAGCCTTTCTCCAGGAGGTCTTTCATTTGCGCTTTCAATTCTTTCAGCTCAATAGGGGCCATTTTGTTCGGAATAATAGATATAGATTGAGTATTAAGAAGCTTATCCACGGAAAAATCAATTTCCTGTTTAGGATGAATGCCAAGAAGCTCGTCAGGGAATTCATTAACAAAAGAGACCAATTGAAGGGTGTGAAGATTTGCCTCCGCATCCTGGACTCATACTAAATGATAGATATATCCTTCCTAAATCACAACATTGCCCTTCCATTTAATAATAGGTTTACTTGGAAAATTAAAGCAAACAACTTTCATCCAACAATCCACATTAGCATAACATGAAGCCAGTTGTCACACCCCAACCTTGGGAGGTGTGGCCGACACTCGGCACCTGGATAGCCCGAGTGAACCACCTAGATATCATCACGCGAATGTACAACTGTTTGGGCCAATAAGGCATCAGAGTGATAAATGTAACACAACACGACATCAAATCATGCAAACAGAAGAACCCAACCTATGCATATATACATACTAAGGCCGATTAGGCAAATATAATCTCTAACCAACAATCATGCCTACAAGCCCATACTAAACAAACTACACAATATAAGACAAGTCTAAAAAGCCTCTAAAAGGAAACATTGACATAATACATAAATCAGGACAGGGCGCCCGACATACACAGGATACCAAATAAATATAAACATAACCCTGACTCGGCAATACTCTAGGAGAAAATGGAGCTCACTAATAAAAGGCTAATCCCTGAAAGCAATCTACAATGGCGGGTCCTCTCCTCGCCTACCTAAACCTGCACGGCAAGAAACACACCGTCCCCAAGCAAAGGGACGTCAGTACGAATAATGTATTGAATATATAAGGCAAAAATTAAGCAATAATAAGTAATCATAAAATAGATAGATATGAATTAACTTGAACACCTGAAATATCACTGAGGCTCAGAACATACATAATGGTCATTCATACCTTCTAACCAAATTCCATGTCGGTATATCAATATTTTAATCCTAACTGTTCGACTGCCCAACTGACTAGTGTTAACTGTCCAACCGGTCGTAACTCAGTGGTAAATAATGTGTTTGCCCAACAGGTGGTAAATAACGATATATATATATATATATATATAACTTCCCAACCAGTGGTAACTACCTTAATGGTCGTAGCTTGATGGTAAATAACGTGTCTGCCCAACCAGTGATAAATAATGATACATAACTGCTCAACTGGTGGTAACTGCCTGACCCATCATAGCCAGGTGGTAAATAATGTGTCTGTCCAACTAGTGGTAAATAATGATACATAATTTCCCAACTGATGGTAACTTTCCGACTAGTCATAGCCCGGTGGTAAGTAACGTGCCTTCCCAACCAATGGTAAATAACGATACATAACTACCCAACTGGTGGAAACTGTCCGACCAGTTGTAGCCCGACGGTAATTAAATATACATAATCATATCCCTATAGATAGTGTACACACGTGTATAACCTCACTACTTTTCTTACATGTCACGATTAGATCCACGCACGTATTCATACTATCATTGAAGTCATAAAAAGGCGTTGTGAACTCATCAGAGTGACGTAACTTCGTTCACCCCTGAGTCCTATAACTAATAAATACTTATTTCATACGAGTCAACAACATAGTACTCAACATGTCTAGTTCTTATAAAATCCACACGGACTCACGAGATATCAACATATTTTCCCTAGACCGAAATAGAGTCTCTTTGGCAGCCCTTCGTCACTCTAACAATCATGACAAAAGAAAGAAGAGTTTATCCTTAACATACCTTGGAATGGAAGCTCCACCAGTGATGATGAAATTTGCCTCCTTACAATCCATCTGCAACAACAAACAACTCTTTAACAACTGGATACCTTGTACCCTTATCACCTTTCTCATTTCATATGTTTGAACTTATACTCCTACCTTCTGATATTCTCAGAAGCTAGCATCACTCACAATTTGTTTCTACTAATGTTCTTACCTACTGCTTTATTGGCACTCTAGATGGCGATAATCTTTCAGACAACAAGCATCCCTTCACAAAATGTATTGAATAGGAGTTAGTTATTTAGTTCTTATAACTCAGCTCTATACAACATGATCTGGATCAGAAAGAAGGGTAATTAATCATATATGTCCGGTAGCCTCCTATTTATAAATGTGGTGCACAACAAATCCATAAATAAGACTATACTAGAAACGACTTTGTAGACTCCCTAGGATACGACCTGTTCTGATACCAAGTTTGTCACATCGCAACCTTGGGGGATGTGGCCGACACCCAGCACTTGGACGGCCCAAGCGAACCACCTGGATATCATCACGCAAATATATAACCATTTGGGCAGACAAGGCATCAAAGTGATAACTATAACACAACACGATATCAAATCCTGCAAACAGAAGAACTCAACCTATGCATATATACATACTAAGGATGACAAGGCTAATATAATATCTAACCAACATTTAGGCCTACAAGTCCATACTGAACAAACTGCACAAAGAAATAACAAGTCTACAAAACCTCTAAAATGGAACATTGATACAATACATAAATCGAGACAGGGCCCCCGACATACCCAGGATACCAAAAACATATAAACATGACCCTGTCTCAGCAATACTCTAGGAGAAAATGGAGCTCACCAACAAAAGAATGATCTCTGAAGGCAATCTACAATGGCGGGTCCTTTTTTTTCCTATATGAACCTGCTCGACATGAAACACAGTGTTCCAAGGAAAAGGGATGTCAGTACGAATAATGTACTAAATATGTAAGGAAAACATCAAACGCAATAATAAGTAATCATAAAAGAAAAAGATGTGAATCAACCTGAACACCTGAAATGTCATTGTGGCCCACAACATATATAATTGTCATTCTTACCTTCTAACCTTATTCCATGTCACTATATCAATGTTGTAATTCTAACTACTTGACTGCCCAATTGATCAGTGGTAACTACCCAACCGACCGTAGCTCGGTGGTAAATAATGTGTATGCTCAACTAGTGGTAACTGCCCAATCGGTCGTATCCCAATGGTAAATAAAAATACATAATACATAATCATACCCCTAAAGATAGTGTAGACACGTATATAGCCTCACTACTTTGATGGCATGTCACTATTATATCCACACACGGATTCATACTATCATTGACGTCATAAGAAGGTGTTGTGAACTCGTTGGAGTGACGTAAGGTCGTTCACCCCCGAGTAGCATTTTGAACCTATATTCAATAAATACTTATTGCATATGAGTCAACTTTACAATACTCATCATGTCTTGTTCTTATGAAATCCACAAGGAGTCATGAGATATCAACATGTTTTCCCGAGACCTAAATAGAGTCTCTTTGGCGGACGTTTCATCACCCGTCGTCACTCCAACAATCATGCCAAAAGAAAGAAGAGTTTAGTATTAGCATACCTTGGAATGGAAGCTCCACCAGGGATGATGAAATTCGCCTCTTCACAATCCATCTACAGCAATAAATAATACTCATGTCAACAAGAAAGGAACATACCAACTAGCTATCAAGGGACAAGCTCATTTTACGGCAAATCAGATAATATCTCCCCCGTTTCATTACCTTCTCCAAATCAAAAACAATATCCATAGAAACAATAATATCATAAATAACTTATTCTTCATGATTTCCAGCCACCCAATACCAAAGAGTTACTCCCAAAACAATCCATACTTCTAACATCATGAAATGGAACTTCTACATGATTTCTTTTTATTTTCTCCTTTAGCTTGTGATGTAATTATCAATCTTTAATACCAATACTAAGACAAGCAAAACTAAACCATACACATCATATCTAAGTTGATTTCCATGAGTTCCAACTACAACAAGTTATAGTTATTGGTTCAAATCATCCCAAGAACAAGACAAATACATCTCTTATTTCAAGCTCTAGTTCCTGATTCTTCATCCCAACAACTCATCTAACATGAGATTATTCTTAAGTAAAACCAAGAGGATGAGTTATGTACCTAAACCAGTAGAAACAACTCGAAATCCAAGTTATACTTTGCTCACCATCATCCTTGATCACTCCACAACACCATAGAAGTGTCATCTTCCACCTAGGCTAACTCTTGATGTTGTAACATGGTGTATTACCTTGGAATCACTCTTGGACCTTTGGATAATGTCTAGGGAGAGTTTAGGAGTGTTAGGGATCTATTTTGGTCTAAAATGAGTTAAAAGAATGATCCGCTTCTTAAATAGATGAAGTAGGTCGCCACCGCTCTAATATACGAGATCATGTGCGTCGCATATGGCCATATTCAGGCCCATATGCGACCTTATTCCTTTCCAGAAAATTTCCTCAACTTTGTATTCCCTTCTGCGCCCTAATCTGCGGGGCAGATCTCATCCGCGATGCGAAATGCTTAGCGTATCACTCTAACTTCGTCGAACTTTGTCGAGGGATGGTTCCTTCAATCCCAATGGCCTCCAACCTTCCATACACCTTCATAACGTCCCTCTAAGTCGTAAGGGACTCTAGGAAAGAATTTTGAATCACTAGCTCATACTATCTAACTATGCTCTCATTCACATACCAAACTACATGGTGTAACATCCTTCCCCCTTTAGAACATTTATCCTCAAATGTTAGGGCTTACACGTCTAGCTACCTCATAACTGTGATTGTTCTCACACCAGGGTCTTTTATCCATGGACATCACCAACGTATGACTATCACTTCCATTTCGATGCTGGATCCTCTTGATTCAAGCCTAGGTAATTCATTCTATTCTCGATCCTCATGATTCAAGCCTAGGTAATTCATTCTAATCTTACTTAATATCTATACATCGGGCCCCCTCTTGGCCCTCAATGCAAAATATTATACTAAAAGTTGTCATTTGTCCATTGTTCTCCTTATCCTGCACTTCATGTGCCCTTGATCCCTAAGTTACCTCAAATCGGCCACTCTGGTCGTATTCTTATCTCATCTAAGATCTACAACTACTTGATAGTTCTATACCAACTGGATACCTTGTACCCTTATCACCTTGCTCCTTTCATATATTTGAACTTATACTCCTACCTTCTGATATTCTAGGAACCTAGCACCACCCATAATGTTTTTCTACTAATGTTCTTACCTGCTCTTATATTGGCCCTCTAGATGACGATAATCTTTCAGACTGCAAGCATCTCTTCACAATACGTATCGAATAGGAGTTCAATATTGAGTCCTTATAACTCAGCTCTATACACCACGATCTGGATCAGAAAGAAGGGTAACTAATCATATATGTCCTGTAGCCTCCTATTTATAAATGTGGTGCAAACACATCCATAAACAAGACTCTACTAGATGCGGCTTTATTGACTCTCTAGGACACGACCTGCTGTGATACCAAGTTTGTCACACTCCAACCTTAGGGGATATGGCCGACACCCAGCACTTGGATGGCCCAAGCAAACCACCTGGATATCATCACGCGAATATACAACTATTTGGGCTGATGAGGCATCAGAGTGATAATTATAACACAACACGACATCAAATCCTGCAAATAGAAGAACTCAACCTATGCATATATACATAATAAAGATGACAAGGCCAATATAATCTCTAACCAACATCTAGGCCTACAAGGCCGTACTGAACAAACTGCACAAGAAATAACAAGTCTACAAAACCTCTAAAACGTAACATTGATACAATACATAAATCAAGACAGGGCCCCCGACATACCCAGGATACCAAAAAAATATAAACATGACCCTGACTCAGCAATACTCTAGGAGAAAATGGAGTTCACCAACAAAAGAATGATCTCTAAAGGAAATCTACAATGGCGGGTCCTTTTCTCGCCTATATGAACCTGCGCGACATGAAACACAGTGTCCCCAGGCAAAGGGATGTCAGTACGAATAATGTACTAAATATGTAAGGAAAACATCAAATGCAATAATAAGTAATCATAAAAGAGAGAGATATGAATCAACCTGAACACCTGAAATGTCATTGTGGCCCACAACATACATAATTGTCATTCTTACCTTCTAACCTTATTCCATGTCACTATATCAATATTGTAATTCTAACTGCTCGACTGCCCAATTGATCAGTGGTAACTACCCAACCCACCGTAGCTCGGTGGTAAATAATGTGTATGGCCAACCGGTGGTATATATATATAACTTCTCAACCACTGGTAACTACCTGACCGGTCATATCCCGGTGGTAAATAACGTGTCTGCCCAACTAGTAGTAAATAACAATACATAACTACCCAACTGGTTATAGCTACCCGACCGGTCGTAGCCCGGTGGTAAGTAACATGACTACCAAACCAGTGGTAAATAACGATACATAACTTCCAAACTGGTGGTAACTGTCCAATTGGTCATACCCCTATTGTAAATAATGTGTCTACCTAACCAGTGGTAAATAACGATATATAACTGTCCAACTAGTGGTAACTGCCCAACCGGGCGTATCCCAATGGTAAATAAAAATACATAATCATACCCCTAAAGATAGTGTAGACACGTATATAGCCTCACTACTTTGATGGCATGTCACCATAAGATCTACGCACGGATTCATACTATCATTGAAGTCATAAGAAGGCGTTGTGAACTCATTGGATTGACGTAAGGTCATTCACCCCCGAGTAGCATTTTGAACCTCTATTCAATAAATTCTTATTGCATACGAGTCAACTTTACAGTACTCATCATGTCTAGTTCTTATGAAATCCACAATGAGTCACGAGATATCAACATGTTTTCCCTAGACCGAGATCTCCCCGTTTCCTTACCTTCTCCAAATCTAATACAATATCCATAGCAACAAAAAAATCATAAATAACTTATTCTTAATGATTTCCATCCACCCAATACCAATGAATTACTCCCATAATAATCCATACTTCCAACATCATGAAACACAACTTCTACGTGATTTCTAGTTACTTTTTCCTTTAGCTTGTGATGAAATTATCAATATATAATAACAATACATAGACAAGAACAACAAAACCATAAAAATCATATCTAAGTTCATTTCCATGAGTTCCAACTACAACAAGTTATAGTTATTGGTTCAAAACAACCTAACAACAAGACAACTACATCTCTTCTTATTTCAATCTCTAGTTCCTGATTCTTCATCCCAACAACTCATCTAAGATGAGATTAACCTTAAGAAAACCCAAGATGGTGAGTTACTTACCTTAACCAGTGGAAAAAACTCGAAATCCAAGTTATGATTTGCTCACCACCATTCTTGATCACTCCATAACGTCATAGAAGTGTCATATTCCACATAGGCTAGCTCTTGATGTTGTAACATGGTGTATTACCTTGGAATCAATCTTGGACCTTTGGATAATGTATAGGGAGATTTCAGGAGTTTTAGGGATCTATTTTTGTCAAAAAATGAGTTAATAGAATGATCCACTGCATAAATAGACAAAGTTGGTCGGCTACCGCCTCTAATATGAGGGACTATATGTGTCGCATATGGCCATATGTGGTCCCATATGCGATGCATTCCTTCCCATAAAACATCCTCAACTGTGGATTCCCTTCTGCACCCAAATCTGTGGGGAGGATCTCATCCGCGATGCAAAATTATTAGCATATCACTCTAACTTCATGGAACTTTATTGAGGGATGGTTCCTTCAATCCCAATGTCCTCCAACCTTCCATACACCTACATAACGTGCCTTTAAGTCGTAAGGGACCCTCGGAAAGAATCTCGAATCACTAGCTCAGACCGTATAACTATGCTCTCATTCGCATGATAAACTACAGGGTGTAACACCAGCCAATCCATACCCATAATAACATTAATTTCCATCATCTCTTACTCATTTAAGTCAGATAAGGTGTGACGATCATGAATCATCACATCACCACCCCGATATACTCGCCTAACAACCACGGACTCACCCACAAGCGTAGACACTTCAAATAACTTATGTAATAATTTAGGTTTTTTACTACACTTGCTAGCAACAAAAGGAGTAATATATAATAATCTGGAACCTAGGTCTATCAAAGCATACACATCAAGGGGAAAGATGGATAATATACATGTAACTACGACTGGAGATGACTCAAGGTACTGTCGAACAGACAATGCATAAATGCTTTTCTGATGACCGCCTGAGCTAGATGCTCCACTCCTGCCTCTAACTCTAAGAGCTAATGTATGCGTGCCTTGCCCAGAAGAGGTGTACCGATGAAGAAGAAGCTTTTACATATCCTATCAGTTGGGACATACCGCCCCCACCTCATATCGGATAAAAAATCATAATATTGCCTGGTTGTCCATACGAATAGCACATATTTGAACCCTGACGACACTGCCTAGTATGAGCTGTACCATACCTATCATAATAGGGCAACTAAGTTCTCACCTAAATGGACTTGCCTCTATACTATGGGCACGAACTCTAACCCTGACCAAAATAAGTGGTTCGATCACGGTGTTGACCTTGAAACTCCAGTGGTGCACTTACTGCCGGATAAGATGGGCGCTTAGAGAGTTGTGGTATGAACCCACCTCTAATGTCTCTGGTATCACTCACAAATCAGGACCTCTTATGTTGACCCTTATCCCGCTCTCGATCAACCCATTGCTGCCTCTTATGATCCTCCAAGTTCTATGCGTAGTCCTGAATGCGAGCAATATCCATAATTAGATTCAAAGAAGCTCTAGTACATTCATTAACCAAGTGTGGTCCCAAGACACCCACAAACGGATATACTCGGTCACT
This sequence comes from Anisodus acutangulus, assembly GCA_029783415.1. NCBI lineage: Eukaryota > Viridiplantae > Streptophyta > Magnoliopsida > Solanales > Solanaceae > Anisodus > Anisodus acutangulus. The sequence continues at coordinate 30,920,606 of CM056506.1, read as the reverse complement.
CATCTCTGCCACAACTATAGGAGCATACTTCACCAAGGAGTTAAACTACATACTATAATCTTGGACACTCATGTTACCCTACTCCAAACGTAGAAACATGTCCTACCTAGCTCATTGAAGCTTAATATGCCACTATTGCTGCAAAAATGTCTCAGAAAACTCCCTTCATCCTACTGGTGGGGCATGAGGCCCTCTAGAATGCTCCCAAGTCTCATACCTAGTGGCAGCAACATCCTGCAACCTATAAGGAGCAAACTTCACTAACTCAGTGTCGGTGGCATACATAACTCGCAAGGTCCACTTCATCCGATCCAGAAAATTTTCCGGTCCGTATTAGGATCAGTCCCTGTGAATATCAGAGGGTCCAGGTTAATGAAATCTCAAACTCTCGCACTAACAGCTCTATCGGCAGTACCTAGGATCTGATGCAGAGCTTGAGAGGACACTAATCGAGTCAAAAGCTATACAACACTCCGTAAGTTTTAATCTTAATCAAGAGAAACCGGAGGAGGAACAAGAGGTATAATCAACTTCTATATGCCCTTATGGAAGTGGTGGGGTGCTTCTCTAGAAGCTTGAGAATTAGCCTCGTTTTGAGGCTCATGCTGATCTACATTAGCTAGAGGCACCTAATTGGTGCCTTCTTCTGCCTCCTCATCTAATCTCTTAATTGCCGTGTGTCATTTAGTTGTAGTAGGAATTACTGAGAAGGTAAATGAAGGTTAGGAATGATCACTTACGACTCAGCTCTATCGCACAATCTAGATCAAGAAAAAAGGTAACCATCATAAATGTCATGTAGCCTCCTACTTAGAAGTATGGTGCACAACACACCTATAAACAAGACTATATTAGACACGACTTGCGGACATCATAGGGTAGACCTGCTCTGATACCAAATTTGTCATACCTCAACGTTGGAGGTATAGCCGACACCCGGCACCCGAAGGCCCGAGCGAACCAACAATAGTATCTAAAATATACAACACGAAACCTAGGACGACAAGACATCCAAATAATAATAATATAACATGAATATACAACCTACAAGCAGAAAATACAACCAGAAAGAGGACTCAGTACGAAAGATGTACTGAATATGTAAGGCAGGTAACATATGTAAACAAGAAATGTAATACAATAGATGAGGGTACATAAGTCAACCTAGAACTCAAAAAAAAGCCATTAAGGGAATACAACTGGTACAGCCATGAATATATGCATGTAAGTAAAATTAGTTCACTCTATGGGGCCATATAGTATCATATAAAACTCCTCTGTGGGGTGATCTCATAATAAACTGCTCTTCCATATAGGATGCGGTAATATCTGCCCAACTGATCTGTGCTAACTACCTAACCAGTAGTAAATAATGATATATAACTGCCTAACCGGTAGTATGCACATATAAGTGCATGGTCAACCTACTATAGCGCGGCGTGGCAACAAAATAGATACATATATATTGGTGCAATGCAAGATGGACCTCAGGGGACACTATGAACAGAGTCAGGTAACCTATGGTCGTTATCCTCCGACTATCGTTATTGTCGCTACGTTCATCAACATACCTTTCATTATGAGTCAATAAGACAAGATATACATGAATTAATAAACTTCGTCAATAGAATGAAGGACATAGATATTTCTAGCTTTCAAGAGTAGAGTCACATTCACCAGACATTCATATACGTTTATTTATATACAGGTCATGCCAAAAGAAGGAAAGGATAGCCTTAACATATATTTTCCTCCTTGCCTCAAAAATACAACCAAAGAAGCCCAAAGATACACCTTAATCTACACAATAATAAGGGCACAAACATTACTATTGAATTCACTAGTTAACACGACGAGCGACAAGCTCGGATTGAATCCCATACAAACTTTTAACCCCCATTATCCTTTACCTATAATTTAACAACATGCCTAGAATTACAACAAGGACTTTTAGGAAATTCTCAATCTTATATTTACCTTTAATCGCATACAAAGCAGTCCAACCATCACAACGAATGTCTCAATGTCACATTTCATTTTAAATCAACTAACAACATATCGAACAACTAGATCATTTAGGAGAAATTATACAGCACCTCCCATGTTTTACTACATCCCATAAGTTACTAAAAGTCATCAAACATCCCAAATAACAATAATCTAATTCACAATAAGCTTTTCGATTACTTCAACAACTATTTTGAGAGGCAAGCTCGATTTACGATTAATAAAATATAATTTGAATCCAGTTTATTTTCTATGAATCTTCCTACAATATCTATAACATCATATGTATGCTTACCATATCATTTTCATCCCAAAATACCATAACAAGAATCTTCAAAATATTCCACATGCCTAGCACCTTAACCCTTATCGTCAATCTCTTGTTTGTCATGTTTTCTTCTTCAATAAACTTAATTAACTCATAGATAAGTTTGACAACAATAGACATAACATAATCAAATTACTTATCATAATTTCCAACCACAACAAACCATATATATAGCCTCAGCACAGCGCATAAAAGATAACAATTCCTTATGCCATGTCAATTGCTATCTTGTAGGTTTTCACTCAAGAAATTCATCCAACACATGATTAACCATAATCACAACCAAGAACTTGATTTAATAACCTTAGGCAATATATACAACTTGAAATCCCCAACTGGTAAACATTTGTATTTCACCTTGAAACACTTATAAACTGTTGAGAGAGCCTAGTAGATTATTTGGGTCGTTGGTCGAGAAATGACCAAAGAAAATCCTCTAAATGTATTTTAAAAGAATCTAAGTCAGCGGCCTCCTCAAGTGGGTCCCAATGAGGCTGCATGTGCAGTTGCACGAAAATGTGAATATCTCTCTACTCTGTCGTCATCTCGATAAGTGATTTAATGCATTGGAAACCAGACTCGTACTCCTTTAATTTCATTAGTGGATCACCGCATAATTCTAAATAGATTAGGAAAAAGGCTCTGCAAAATTTGACCAAAAGTTTCAGTTAATTTATGAACGTAACTTTTGAAAACTTTTGCCGACTTTTCATTTACAATTTGCTTGACTTCAAAACTTAATACACGACTATTATAAAATTCAAATACATTATAACATGACTTCCTTAGCATGTTAAATACTCCTAGTATTATCCTAAAAGTACGGGTTATAACATTCCCAACTTGCCGACTTTTGACGAAACTTATTTTCTTCTATTCGTTTAACTTCGAAACCTTCCAAAATGTGCTATACATGGTTTTAAACACTCACAATCTTGATAATAGTCTTTCTCTCTAAGCTTATGTCGCCTAAATCATCACACTATAATGTATGAAAATATGAGATATAACAATACACTTGTTGCATTTTTTTAGATGCAGAGATATCATCATCTACTAGTGTCGGACCTCGTGGATAATGTCTGCGGCTATGGATATAATATTTTAGGGTAAGACTGCCTTTCCTCAATAGCCCTAGACTCTCTTTCTTACTCTTGTCTTTATTCTCCACTATTGAGACACTTTTAGACATTTTCATTTTTGCTTATGTAGTAGCTCTTGTACTGACTAGACGAGATTCTTGGGAATTGTAATAACTAGATATTCGGCATTTTGTGACTATTTATTTATATATCAGGATAGTTTAGTATGTATTTCTCTTTCCACTTTTAATTCTTTCCAGTTTACTTGGGTTAGAAAGTGGTTCACCTACCGGTGGGAATAGTATATGTGCCACCACGATTCTCGAAAGGGGTTATGACAAAGTTATTAGATCTTGGTCATCAGTTTTAAGAGTACAAGAGTAATGTCTAGTAGAGTCTTGCAGATCGATATAGAGACGTCTATACTTATCTTTGAGAGGCTATAAGACATTTAGGAAACTTTACTTCTTTCATTCCTTTTGTGCTAGTTTGATCAAATTGGTACCTGACCTTATTTCCTATTCTGTCACAGACGATGAGGACTCATGCTCACTCAGCTAGAAATGAGGCACCAGAACCAACCACTATAGTGCGCAGCTGTGGTGGAGATAGAGGATGGGATAGAAGTAGACCTTGAGTATCAGCATTGGTGAGGGAAGGAGTATATGGGATTGACCAAGCCTGTTCTATATCTTTATCCCCCCGAGTTGGAGATAAAGCATCAGAGTGATCAGTATGAGGAGGAGTTGGGACCATCCTAGGCTTATCCAGAGGTTATAACCACACCCGTACTGCACGATACTATAGTTTTTATTTTGAGCTTTCTCGATGGGTTAGCACAGGAAGGTGTTCCCCAAGTTACTCTTAATGGTTCGTAGACCCGAGTGGGAGGCCAAACTCCAGACTAGTTTCATACACTAGGGTTGTAGCCTGCAGCTGCAATGGCACCCCGTACTAATGAGATCCCAACATCAGAGTTTGGTCCTCGGCTAGTTACTGGAGCAGTTATGACCCACGATAAGCGGAATACTTAGAAGCAGTTCTCCAGCATAAAGCCTATCTGTTTCTATGATATGCCTGAGGAGGATTCATATGAGTTTCCATGAAAGACTTCATACTTTGGGTATTGTATAGTCGCATAGTGCATATTATGTTGCACTTTAGCTAATTGGTGATACAAAATAGTGGTGGAGATCTTATATCGAGTGTCAGCCAGCATGCTTGCCTCCTTTATCTTATACTAAGTTTTATCAGGTCTTCTTAGAGAAGTATGTTCCCCTCAGTTTGAGAGTGAGCAAGAGAGATGAGTTCTCCAGGTTGGAGCAAGGAGGGATGTCTGTCATTGATTATGAGTCCTGATTTCATGCTTTGTCTCTTTATGCATCGCCATTACTTCCTATCGAGGCTGAGTGGGTTAGATGCTTTGTAAGGCGATTGAATTTCCCGCTTCAGTTAGTAACCTTTCAGTTGGTAGATTTTGGGTATTGTTCTAGATTGTGTTAGATCACGCAAAGATGGTAGAGTCAGCAAGAGGTGGACTCCAGAGGGGTGGGGCCGATAAGAAGTCTCATAAATTTGACAACTACAGTAGGTATTCTTCCAGAGGTTGGGGGTAGTATGGTAGACCCCAGCAGTCTCAATCTAGTCACCCAATTCACTCAGCGCTTCAGGCTTCAGCCTATGGCTCTTATAGGTAGAGTGGTTACAACACAGGGCAACCCTCTAAAAGTTCTCACTCTAGATTCTCAGACTGTGAAGGGAACTCCGGTTCTTCTATGTTAGTTCAACAGCCCATGTCGAGCAAGACTTGTTATGAGTACAGTGCTCTTGAACACTCCCATAGAGAGTATCCCAGACACGGGTAGGGTGGATCTCAACAGGGTTCATAAGCTCAGACATTTAGGACTCAAGCGCAGTTATCTAGAGGTGATGGACAGTCTGGTAGAAGGAGTTGTTAATAGAGCATAGGTGGTTTTCAGGCTAGTAGGAGTGGTTCTCAGTTCGGTAGAGATAGGGAACATGCAGGATGTAGAGGTCATGTGGATACTCAGTCCGAGGGTGGATGTGCCCACATCTATGTTTTCCCAAATAGAACAGAGGTTGAGGCTTCTGATATAGTCATCGAAGGTATCATCTAAGTCTGTCATCGGTCTGTCTCCATATTATTTGATTCGGGTTCTACATTCTTATATGTGTCTACATATTTCTCTACATGTCTAAAAATATCGTGTGATATACTTGTCGTACCTATTCGTGTTACTACCCATATTGGTAATTCTGTGGTAGTGGATCGAGTCTATCAGTCTTGTGTGATTACATTTATGGGGTATGACACTTAAGTAGATTCGGTTATCTTGGATATGGTAGATTTTGATATCATTTTGGGTATGGATTGGTTTTCACCATATCATGTGATCTTGGACTGTCATGTCAATATAGTCACTTTAGTTATGTCGGGTATCCCGAGGTTAGAATAGAAGGGTACACCAAACCCTACACTAAAGAGGATTATATTTTTTCTTCAGACTATGACATTTGTTGATAAGGGTTGTTTGGCATATTTGGCTCATATTCGAGATACTAGTGTACATGTTCCTCCACTTAATTTTATTCTTGTAGTGAGCAATTTTTCTGAGGTCTTTCTAATGGATTTTCCTGGTATGTCGTCGGATCGGAACATTGATTTCTATATTAATTGGAGCTGGGTACTCATCCTATTTCTATTCTATCATACCGGATGGCTCCAGCGGATTTGAGAGATTTAAAGAGAAGTTACAAGATTTGTTGAGAAAATATTTTATTTAACCTAATGTATATCCATGGTGTGCTCCTATTTTATTTGTGAAGAAGAAAGACGATATCATGTAGATGTGTATCGACTACCGGTAATTGAACAAGGTCACCATCAGAAATAAGTATTTGATCTCTCGCATTAATGATTTGTTCGATCAGCTTCAGAGTGCTTCAGTATTATCCAAGATTGCTTTGAGGTATGGGTATCATCAGTTGAAGATTAAAGCAGAGGATATTCTGAAGATGGCCTTCAGGACTCGTTATGGCCACTATGAGTTCTTGGTGATGTCATTTAGCCTTACTAATACCTCTGTAGCTTTCATGGATATGATGAATAGGATTTACAAGCCTTATTTGAATTCTTTCGTTATCATCTTTAATGATGACATTATAGTGCATTCTAAGAGTATGGAGGACCATGAGAAGCATTTGAGGGTGGTTCTTTGTATGTTAAAGGAGAAAGAAATTGTATGCTATGTTTTCAAAATGTGAGTTTTGGCTCAGTTCTGTGGCATTTCTAGGGCATGTGATGTCAAATGAGGGTATCATGATGGATCTGAAGAAGATTGAGGCAATCAAGAATTGGTCTTGGCCTATTTTAGTAACTAAGATTAAGAGTTTCATGGGTTTTGCGAGTTACTATCATCAGTTTGTAAAGGGTTTATCATCCATTGCTACTCATTTGACTCGGTTGACTTAGAAAGAAGCATTTTTCTATGAGTTATGAGGAGAGTTTCCAAAAACTCAAGTCATTTTTTACCTCAGTCTCTATTTTAGCCTTACTTATGGAGGGGAAGAATTTCATGATTTATTGTGATTCTTCGAGGATTAGTTTGGGTTTTGTATGGATGCAAGATAGCATAGTGATAGCATATGCATTGTGAGGTGTTGACCGATCACCACAGCCTCAGCATGTGTTCAGTCAGCAGGATTAGAATTCTAGGCATCGCCAAATGGATGGAGTTACACAAGGATTATGACATGACTATTTTTTACCATACGAGCAAGGCCAATGCGGTGGTGGATGCCTTGAGCCAAAAGGCAGTGATTATGGGGAGCCTGGCGCATTTGATTGTTGATGAGCGTCTTTGGCCATTAAGGTTCAATCCTTGGCCAACAGATTTATAAGACTTGATATTTAAAAATCGGGTAGGATTTTGGCTTGTGTTAAAGTAAGGTCATCTCTTTTGGAGAAAATGAAGGCTCTGCAGTTTGGTGATGTGAAGATATGTAAGATCGGGGATAAGGTGTTGTGATGGGAATCCAAGGAAGTTATGATTGATAGTGATGGAGTTTTGAGGATCAAGGGGTGAGTTTGTGTTCCTTGTCTTCGAGGTTTGAAAAAATTGATCATGGAGGAGGCTACAGTTCCAGATATTCTATACATTCGGGTGCAACGAAGATGTATCATGATTTGAAGCAACATTATTGGTGGGGTATCATAAAGAGAGACATTGTAAAGTTTGTGTCACATTGTTTGAATTGCCAACATGTTAAGTATGAGTACCAAAGATCGGGTGGTATGACTTAGAGGATGCCCATACCCGAGTGGAAATGAGAGAGGATAGCTATGGACTTCGTAGTTGGGATACCGAAGATGTTGGGCATGTTTGATGCCATTTGGGTTATTGTGGATAGGTTGACCAAGTCTACACAGTTGATTGTGGTCCAAATAACCTACAATTCTTAGAAGTTTGCCAAGATTTATAATACGGAGATTGTTCGGCTGCATGGGGTGCCCATTTCTATTATTTCAAATCGGAGTATTCAATTTACTTCTTATTTCTGGAGGACGTTGCAAAAAGACTTGGGTACTCATTTGGATCTTAGCACATCATTTTACCCACAGATGGATGGTCAGTTCGAGCAGACCATTCAGGTTTTAAAGAATATGTTACAGGCTTGTGTGATTTACTTTGGTAGTCATTGGGACCAATTCTTACCTTTGGCAGAGTTCGAGTACACTAACAGTTATCACTCCAGCTTTGAGATGGCACTACTTGAGGCTTTATATGGCAGGAGATGTCGTTCTCCGATTGGATGGTTTGATGCATTTAAGGTGAGGCCATGAGGTAAAAATTTGTTGAGAGACTCCTTGGAGAAAGTAAAGATGATCTAGGACAAGCTTCTAGTAGCTCAGAGTAGACAAAAGGAATATGCAGACCGGAAGGTTCGGGATATGGAGTTCATGGTTGGTGATTGGGTTCTATTGAAGGTATCACTTATGAAAGGCGTGATGAGGTTTGCAAGAAGGGAAATTGAGTCTAAGGTATATCTGGCCATTTAAGATTCTTCTGAGAGTTGGTAAGGTGGCATATAAGTTGGTTTTGCCACCAGGCCTCGTAGGTGTTCATCCGGTATTTCATGTTTCCATAATTAAGAAGTACCATACCGATAAGTCCTACATCACTCAATGGGACTCAGTGTTATTTGATTAGATCTGGAGTTTGAAGAAAAGCTTGTGGCCATTTTAGACAGATATGTTAGAAAGTTGAGATCAAAAGAGATTGCTTCTTTGAAGGTGCAATCGAAGCATCTTCCTATCTAGGAGGATACTTTAGAGACCGAGACTGATATGCGAAGTAGATACCTCAGCATTTTACTGATACTAGTATATTTTCCCTTTTCATTTCTATCCGTTCGAGGATAAACGTTTGTTTAATTTGTATCTGATGTATGACACATCTGGTCATTTTGTCTTAATTCTCTTAGTTGACCAAATTACCCTTCCCATAGACTCTTTTTAGGGTTTGTGATGGGGATGGGTAGCACGGTTCTCGAGGTGAGTTAGATTAGTTTAAGAAGAAAAACCTAAGTTTGAAGTTTTTAAAATAAAAAAAGTTAACCCAAAGTTGACTTTTGATTATACGGGTTCATTTCCGAGTTTCATCGCTTCCAGTAGGTTCGGACGTCATTTATGACTTAGTCGAGTCTTTAGTTCACTTCTTGAAATTTGGAAAATTTGAGTGAAATCTTAGGAAAGTGTAACTTAGCTTAGTTGAATGAGTATTGCGAGTGCGCGAGCAAGTTTGTGGCGTCGTTTACACTTGGCTATCATAGTTGGTTTGTATCATGGAGGTCTGGGGTGAGTTTCGGGTGTTGGATGAAAGTTATATGATTTTGCTATTGCTACTAGCTCTGGTGCAATCGCACCAGCAAATATTGGTCGCACCTACAGAGCCGCTTCTTTGGAAGTTGGTCCGCAGATGCGAGCCTTGAAAGACTTAAAAAAGACCGCATTCTCTGTTTCTGCACATCTTCGGTACCTTAAGTGGGGCCACTTCTGTGGTCATAATTCCGTAGAAGCGAGGCCGCTCCTGCGATGAAAGTTCTGCAATAGTGGGATCGCTGTATCAGAAATAATAAAAGACCCCAACTCTGATTTCACTTCTCATTTCTCATTTCTCACTACTCTCAAGTTTAAGCTCAGTTTTTGAGGGATTTCACGGGCTTTCCAGCCATTCCTACTTTTGGGTAAGATTCTCACCATCTTTCTATTATTTATTTATGATTCCATCATTAAATCTAGGTTGTGTATCATGTTTTGAGGAATAAAAACCTACGGTTTATGCTTAAGGTTAAGAGGGGTAAATGAATGCAATTGAATGCCAAGTTTTGGGCTTTGAAGTCTAATATTTCAGATTTTGGGTTTTTAATGAATGGGTACCCTATTGCTAAGCTTGAATTGCTAATTTAATTCCATGATTGATGAGAGAAATTCAAGTGTTGGTCCTAAAATTGGGGTTTTTTTATGTTAAAGGCAATTGAAGACCTAATTAGGGTTAGTTGACCCTTAAACTTAAGGATTTGATTAATTGGGCTACGATTATGCTTTTGTGACATTAAAATTTTGATTTTACCCTTGTGGGGCCGGGGACGCTTTGGGGGTCGGGCGTTCGGTTTCTTTGAAATGTCTTATCTTTGTGATTGTATTTAGAATTATATGTCAACGTAGAATCTATGATAATTGACTATGAACGTTCAGAGGCACTTCGCAAGGGTAAGGCCTTGGCGTGAGACTAGTTCGTGGCACCTATTCAGCTGAGAGGTAGGCTATGGTTTTCTGTATTAGACTCCGATAGATACATGTAGTATATATAAATATTGAATGGTGTTGAGCGTGATGGGGGTCCCATCTTAGTGACAGTGATGAGCACTTGGGTGAGTACTGGTGTTGTACTATTTGGAGGCTCATACTTAGGTTTATCCCGACTGTTGTTATGTAGGTTTGTCACCATGATTGATCTTATTTGTGATTGTTTATTGAAATTACTCAGCATTTTATGACTCCTGATGTGAAAAGACCGATTATGTGGAATTTTGTGTTTTTAATAATATTGAGGCATGTGTTATTCATCTCTTGAACATGATTTTATCTAATACTTCATGATTACTTGCTTTATTTTGCTGTTGCATTCATACATTCATATTATCTGGATATTGGAATGTTGCTGGTCCGGTGAGACTTGGAAACAAAGGTAAATGATATGATTATGAGATGATTTGGATACTCAGATGTTGTGAATTGATATGGCTCGATAAATGAGCCTTTGATTGATGCTCTAGCAAGTATGAGTGATCATTTTGATTGGTTGTGAGCGGTATATGGAGTTTGCGGGTCCCTTATAAGTTATGACTATGAGGCAATGTCCGGTGGCATGTGTATATCAGGTTGTTAAGAGGTACATTTACATTCATGCATGTCATTCATTAACATACATTATATTCATGACACATGAGCTTACTTGGAACTTCTATGATAAAATAATTATGTGTTGGATACTACCTCTATGATTTGAGATAGCTTAAGTGTTGAACATTATCTGCTATGTGAAGATGACTTTTGTGCTTAACAAGACTATATAGTTAGGGATACTTGTGTGTCAACTCTATATTTATGTCTATTACATGTGTCCATCGTTGTCAGACTATGATGCTTATGGAGGAATGATGTGTACTCATACTACACTTGTTGTATTCTTTTATTATGGAGATACAGCGCCGTCTACTAGTGCCAGACCTTGTGGCTGACGTCCGAGGCTGTAGATATGATATTTCAGGGTGAGACTGCCTTTCTTTGGCAACCCTGGACTCTCTTCACTCCTGTCTTTATTTTTCACTATTGAGACAGTTTCAGACATTTTCTTTTCCGTTTATGTAGTAGCTCTTGTACTGGCTAGACAAGATTTTTGGGAATTGTAATAACTAGATATTCGGCATTTTGTGACTATTTATTTATATAGCAAGACAGTTTAGTATGTGTTTCTTCTATTTCCACGTTTAGTTCTTTCCATATTTGTTTGGGTTGGGAAATTGTTTGCCTATCGGTGGGGATACTGTAGGTGCCACCACGACTTCCGAAAGGGGTCATAACAGTGTATATGTGTGTGGGTACGATTTAGTTAGCAAGTTGAATGGATGGGTGAAATGATTCACGACTGAGGATTCTAGTACACCTACGATAAGTTATGTAGGACCTGCACCCTTACATTCGAGAATGAATGTTCTTAAGAGAGGCAGGATGTAACACTTTGCACCTTTGCATTTGTATGTGTGCCTAGTTAGTTGAGGTAGACTCTGATGACCTGATGTAACATCCCGTACTTTTACATTATGGTGTGTCATAAGTTAGTCGACGTAAGCTCGAAGAGGTATGGTCACTCTTAAGATTATAAATTTTTAAAACAACATTTAGTACGTATTAGTTCAAGAGAAGTTTTTGTTTCATTATTCCTTATAAAATGTTACAGCATATTGAATTCTACACCACAAATCCTACTGTATAATGCATTTTGCCCCACTAATTCGACCGCATAATTGAGGCGGTGGGAACCTTCTAAAGTTTATAAAAGGGGTGTAGCCTTTACATAACCTCATTTCTAGACCAAAATGACCCAAAACACTCCCTAAATGATCTTAACGGTTATCCCCTAATTCAAGAGTGAATCCAAAGGTAAACAATATAAATCTCACGTCGAAGATCCCGTGGTACCCGTAGAATTTGAGTTCTCTTTGTTGCAGTCGATTGGGAGGATTTTTCAAGGTAGATTAACCTTGGATTAGGTTTTTTCAATACTGTTTTGAGGTAAGATTTCTCATCTTTCATATGTATTTGGTTATACCTAATCCTTAACTAAGTTTTATGAGCTAGAATCTATGAATCAACGACTAAAAGTCGTATATGCGATGTAGTGTTATGCTGGGCTGTTTCGAAGTAATTCTTGTGATATGGTGTGGTTGGAATTATGAAGGAGAACGCATATATGGGTTGTTATTGTGCTGTGATGGTTTGAAAAGAGATGAGGGTGGTTAAAGTCACCATGTAATTATGTATGAGGCAAGTTTGTCGTTCGTCGGCTATAGTTATGATTCTTAAAATTGATAGAAGTATTATTGTCATCCTTTTAGATTAGCGTATTAATGGACCGCTCGTGGTGAGTGTGAGAGACGTCTAAAAATGAGGTATGTTAAGGCTTTCCCTTTTCTTCTTTTGGCATGAATCCAACGTAAACAATCTTCCCACCAATATAACTTCATTCTTGCTAACTTAGAGATGTTCATGTCTTTCATTCTATGGAGATGTTTCTTGAATCTTGTTTATCCCTTGTCGGGAGTACTTTTGATGTCATAAAAATCTATCTTTTATTGTATTTTTTCTTCTTTATGATAATGAAACATATGATGTCCTATTAGCTACATAACGATAGTCGGAGTTGTAACGACCTTACGTCACTCCGACGAGCTCAGAATATTCCTTATGATCATCATCTATATATATGCGATATATATATTTATATATGCATAGCACCACTGATCAGTTGGTTATGATGAAAATAATGCCCTCAGAAGCCTATGTTATTATATACGCATTATGTATGTCAATGGCATTATATACGCGTATATATGGTATTATTGCATATCATGGACCTTAGTGGTAATCCAGAATTTTAGGTTGACCCTTATTATCTCTCACTTATATTCATGACTCTGTTTATGATTTATCTGCCTTACATATCAGTACATTTTTTTGTACCGACGTCTCTTTACCGGGATAGCTATGTTTCAGGCCTGTGGGTCTAAGTAGACTGATTGACAGACCTCATCAGTAGGCTACTCAGCTCAGTGGAGGTTAGTGCACTCTATTTATTCTGGAGTTGCCATTTGGAGTCGATATGATTGTATATATATGTTATTAGTATGGCGGGGCCCTGTCCCAACATGATAACATTTATGACACTCTTAGAGGCTTGTAGACATATGTCCTGTGTATAGATATTTTTATGGCCTTATCGGCCTATGTTTTATTGTACAGTCTTACTGGTGGCCTTGTCGGCCCTTATATATATACATATACATATACATATACATATATATATACATATATATATACATATACATATACATATACATATACATATACATATACATATACATGTACATGTACATATACATATACATATACATATACATATACATATACATATACATATACATATACATATACATATACATGTACATATACATATACATATATATATATATATATATATATATAAGTATGTGTGTGTATGTGTGTGTGTGTGTGTGTGTGTGTCTATATGCATGTCTCGGTGGGATTGTCAGTTGTATATGTTTCCTTGATTTCATTCATATTATTGCATGGTGGCTTTGTCTGCGCAGACCTTATGTATGTTTAGGTTACAGTTTTAGATATGGAACACTCGGATCAGTAAGGCACCGGGTGCGTGCCGGCTACACCCCCCCAAGGTTGGGGTGTGATAGCAGCCCAAAAACTGGAAGTAATAAAGTCTAATATAGATGGGGTCCCATGAACAAGCATGTGAACTCACAAATAAGCTTGAAAAGCAGTAAGTTCATCTACTCCATACAATCGTGAAGAACCTGCTCTTTTTCATTACCTAACATACCATCAAAAATAATAATAGTATGTCTGATTAGTAGGTACTTAGTGAGTGTCTTCAGAACAATAATTAATATAACAAAATATACAAGTTATATGCACAATCAAAAATGGTGTTATGAAACAGTTCAAAACGAATGATAACATATCATGAATATTCGGTCTAAGTCAATGATGAAGAAGTAGTCACTTTGAATCATTAAGTCCTTTCTTATTACCTTAAGTTCTTTCAATTGACTTCAAGTTTATCACGTGTCAACTCATGGCAACCACAATCATGCCAATACATGTCCAAATCAAAGTAATGAAAGAATGACTGAATTTAGTTACTTACAAATTCATCCTTAAACTCAAATCCTTAGGAAAACCAAATTTCAGTCTAAGTGACTCAATAGAGACTTGAACTGATGATGAAAATGGTGGAAATGAGGTTCTTTATATAGAACCCCAAATCCTAGAGTTTGCTCCACACAATCGATATGGGATTGATCGAATTGGGCGGAAATTCTTCATGAATATCCTCCAATAATATTGTAAACCAATAGAAATCGAGTATTCAAATGTCAATATGATAAAAATCATTAATAAATTGCAGTGAAAAAGCAAAAAAAAAAGGCAACCTCACCTATTCTTTGGTAGCGTTTGGATGGAAGGAGGGCAAGAACATTAACTTGCTCGAAACGGGCACACATGGGATGGAAAAAATAGAGTACTTCATTTTCTTTGCCATTTCAGGTGATGTTGAACGATGAGAGAGAGATTAGAAGGGCTGAGATTTTTCCTAAAGGGTAACTCATGCGACAAAAATGAAAACGAAAAAGAGGTTTTGTGTGTTTAAACTAAGGTTGGCCAGTGTGCCGGGTCAGCCCGGTCCCGGCCCGACCCCGACCCGACCCCGCCCTGGTCTCGCCTGGATCCCCTTAAAAAATAGTGTCGGGATTCGAAATCGGAACGGGACCTGGGCTCGTCCCCCTCAGGCCCGTACCACCCCAGACCCGCTCCATACTTGCCCCGCCCCGATCCCGCCCCGACCCCCTCTTTGCAAAAATGATCGTTACATAACGACCATTTTATATTTTGGCTTATGTGCAACGGCCATGTTTGCCCCCGCCCCCACCCCATAAACCCCCCTACCCCCTTAATATTTATTTTTAATCCCTAAGTTTCTATATTTATATTTTAACTCAATTTTCCAACTATAAATACCTCATTTTCTCTTCATTTTAATCTCACAAATTTTCCTACAATAGTCTATCTAATCTCTCAACTCAATCTATCTCTCTACAAATCTACGATTACATTGCTTATTAAATATTTTATTTTATTTGTTCATTTGTCTAATTATATCAAAGTTCAAAAATTGGGACTGAAGTTGGCAACTAGCTTGAGGATCATCAATCGAGCAAAGTTTCAAGTTTCAATCTCGATTAC
This sequence comes from Anisodus acutangulus, assembly GCA_029783415.1. NCBI lineage: Eukaryota > Viridiplantae > Streptophyta > Magnoliopsida > Solanales > Solanaceae > Anisodus > Anisodus acutangulus. Next base: position 30,905,044 of record CM056506.1, on the reverse strand, counting down.
ACGTCGACGTTACGTCGATGTTTGGTATCTTCGTTCCTTTTTAAATTATTATTGTTACTTTATTTTAATTATCACACTTAATTTCATTATCTTTAATTATTTATTAGCATAATTAAAATGGAAGGATTAAGATGTATGTTTAAAGGAAATGGTGCTTCTTCTAGTAGGGGTAACAAGAGTAGGGGTACTTCTTCTAGTCGTTCTATTCCTAGACAGGATGATTTGATTTATTACACTCCTATAGATGAAACTGAATTTTTTAATGATATACCATTAGACAATGAGATATATTCTGCAACTCAACCAAACTTTAATTTCGAAGATAATCTAGATGACACACCCACTAATCTAGATGACACACCCACCAGTGCACCTCAAACTGGAACGCCTCCTATTCCCCCTGGTATGAGATGAGGCACCACACAACGAAAATTAAAATCTGTTGCATGGGATATTTTTTATAGAGACCAAGAGAATCAAATTATTAGTGTTGTATTAAATCCGACTATTAAAATAGACGGTTGTAAAGCACTTATTGAAACTATTTATGATTGTATAGCAGTACTTCCACCTCCAACTCCAAAAAATCCAAATGAACAACCACCTAAGGAACCAACTAAAGAAGAAGTTTTGTCTAGCATACACGATGAATGCAAAATAGTATATACGCATTACCAACAAGAAAGTGCTCGCAACCAACCGGCTTTTATACCATTTTCTTCTTCTACAATACAACCTTATAAAAATATGATATTTCTGCGGCTAGTATTGAAATTCTTAAAAATAAAATATTTAGTGGTACCACTATTAATCAAGTTAACGATTTTTATATTTTTATTTTGCAGGGTATTGTACCGTACCAAACAGTTCTCAATGAAAAAAGACATGAAGACTTGCTTAAATACTGGAGGGACAATGTGAAGACCTTTCCGACAATAGCAAAGATGACCCGAGATGTGTTGAACATTCAAGTGTCATCAACAGCGTCTGAAAGCGCTTTTTCTACCGAACGATTTCAAATAGTAGAGCACAGACACTCATTAGAGGGAGACAACTTGGAGATTATAATTTTATTCAGAGATTATATACGAGCGGAGCGTAGAAGGTGCGGTCAACCGGAGATCAACGAAGAAGACAATGAAAACTATAACGAAATCTTGTCCGACGGAGGTGGAAGCAACATCGAGCAATTTGACCAATAAATTCCAATTCCAATCGAAGAACCACAAGACATTGTGAAGAAATTAGAAAAGGTGTTTATAAATATGTGATTTTTTTAATTGCAATTTTACCATGTAATTTGCAACTTTCAACACCCCAAAGTTATAATTTTGAAATGTATTACAAAAAAATCATATTTCTATTAAATAATTTAAGAGACACAAAAACAACCTTGGGATATTTTTATTACACTATCTTGTTCAATTATTGAAGTTTTTATATATGTTATTGTTTTAAATTAAGTGCCCAAAAAACTTAAAAACCCGATCCCGACCCCGCCACTCCCCACCCGGCCAAGACCGGTCCCCTTTTCCGACGGGAATGGGACAGGACATCGGTGGATCCCGCCAGTCCCGCCGGAGGGTCCCTCTCTCACCACAGTCCCGTTCCGTCGGGACCCGCCCCGCACCGAACCAGGCCCATTGGCCACCCCTAGTTTAAAGCTGGGACGGGTCATGTCCGTGTTGGACTGGGCGCGACTGAGATGAAAGGGTCTTTGGCCCAATTTCGAGAAATTAAAAGTTTTAGTAAAAGATTGGTTAATTTTACAAATGGTGGTTATGAATTAATTTAAAATATAACCACAATTATTTCAAATATAACCTATTTTAATGCAGAGATTAACTAAAACATTTTAATCAACGTAGAAATCGATTAAACAATTCAATCATAACCACTTTTGAAAATAATTTAAATTGAAGATAAATTGATGTAAAAATTGAGATGCAATTAATTATCTATTTAATGAATTAAATTTCTTAATTTAACGGTGTGACATATTTATCAGTTAGTCCTGATTGGTTTAAATAATTAATTAAATAATTATTTTTTATTGTCTTGACTTTAATTTTGATAAATATATTTAAAAATATTCTTGATGATATTTTATCAAATGTAATGACAAAATGTCAGCAAAGCAATTTTATAAAATTATTTTGACTTAAAAAGCATATATCTCACTCTGTTTGTGATTTAAGAAATTTGATTAATTAAATAAAAATTATGAAGGGTAAAGTTTGAGTGTCAATAATAATTTTTTTTAATACATCTCCTAAATAAGATAACAACAAAATATACCTGGAAAAATCTCACAATATAAGGTCTGAGTATGATAGAATTTATGTGGTAAGACCTCCTAAATAAGATAAACTGCTAAATTTGAACTACAAAATATAGATATTTATATTTAATATGAATCTCCTAAATAAGATAATAACTTAATATAAAATTCTCACCAAATCCGAGTACTTGGTCAATCTTAAAATAATTAAATGACAATAAAATTTCTTCACTCTCAAATATCGGACAGTCCCAAAATTCACAATTACAATAACTATATATGGATCAACAGTCTACATTTATCCTCGAATAATTTTAACAAGCCCGCATCTAGTAAGAATTTATCCAACTTTCGTTAGTGCTAGCTTTTGCGAGTTCCAAGGCAAAGGAGAAGGTTACTGAACATCACATGCTGTTTGCTGACATAGTTTTTCTACTTCGTTTCATATGTTGACACGTTGTCTCTACCATGTCAATCTCTGGTTCTGCAGTCGCCATTCATAATTACGCTGCTCCTTTATGGCTTACAACTCTACATTTGAAAGTGGTCCTATAGTGTGTAAATCACTGTTCACAGATATCTTGAACTAAGATACTTTGGTAGCGTAGAGTGAATAAAAATAATGATAAATAAGGTGTATTAGTAATATTATTAATAATATTAATATTAGTAATGTTGATATTAGTTATGATAGGAATTATTTTTATGTATTTTGATAGGGTAGAGTGAATAAAAATAATGATGAATAAGGTATATTAATAATGTTATTAATAATATTGGTATTAGTAATATTGACATTAGTTATGATATAAATTATTTTTATACATTATTTAATTTAATATATTAAAATATTGCATAATTTCTAAAATAAAATCATTCACAAAACTATTCTTATATTCCTTAAGGTTGTACACTATTTTTATCGCTACAGTTTTATTACCCTTCACATTCTTTACTCTTTCTAAAGCCGAATTGTTTTAATTTACCGGGAAATATTGGGTTCTTTCTAGAACTTCGAAATTTACTTACACAAAATCCTAAAAAAAAAATGCACTGCCTTCTAGAACTTCGAAATTTACTTACACAAAATCCTAAAAAAAAATGCACTGCCTTCTTCATCACGTAATTCACAAACACAACTTCCTTTTTTTTCTTTCTGAAACCATAAGCCTCCTCACAATAGTAAATGTAATTAGCTCCACTATCTATCAGCAATTCAACAGAAAACAATGGATCAGTGCCGTTTTTTATAAAACTAGTTCCGTCACTTGAAGATGAACACTGAACTCGAGTAAGGGGAAAGAGAGCTCGCACTTATTAATCTTAAGAAGGTTTTAAAGATGAAATTTATATAATACTAAATTAATTAGAGGAGTTTAATAGTAGAAGAGGCAAAATTAGTCAACTTATAATTTTTTATCATATATTTTTAGGGGTAATTGTTCTTTAATCATGTTAATGCAAGTATTAAAAAGCATTACATTGTTAATATCATGATTTGTTATCTATTAGTTATACATAAGATAATACTAAATAAGGTGTATAACTAATATACATAGGTTAAAAAAATGTATCAAACAAGAGATAAGTAATGCACAAAGCTAATGCATGCATTGTTATTTCTAATACCTTCTACCAAACGACCCTTTAAAGTGGTGTAAATATACATCACTAAAAATTCATAGTGGTCGTAACGAGTACTGAAAGTCATCTTCGGAATATCCTTTTTGTAATCTTCAACTAATGGTACCCATATCTCAAGGAAATCTTGGAAAATACCAAAGCACTCTGAAACTGATCGAATATATCATCAATGCAAGGTATCAGACGCTTATTTCTAATAGTGACCTTGTTCAACTACCGATAGTAGATATGCATTCGCATAGTACCGTCCTTGTTCTTCACAAATAGAATAGGAGCATCTCAAGGAGACACACTGGGTCGAGTAAAACTTTTGCTCAACAAATCTTGCAACTGCTCCTTTAACTCTCTCAACTCACCTAGAGCCAGCCGATACGGTGAAATAGAAATGGGACGAGTGCTTGCTCTAAATCAATACATAAATCAATTTCTTGATCAAGTGGAATACTAGGAAAATTCATTGGAAAGACCTCAGAAAACTCACTCACCACAGAAATGGACTCAAGTGGAGGAATATTTAGACTAGTATCCTGAATATGAGCCAAATACGCCAAGCAACCCGTATCAACCAACTTCCTAACCTGAAGAAAAGATATAATCCTTTTTGGTGAGGTTTTGGAGTACCCTTCCATTCTAACCATAAGATACCAGGATAGCTAAAGTAATTATCTTGGCGTGACAGTCTAAGATCGTGTGATATTATGATGGCCAATACATACCCAAGATGATGTCGAAATCTACCATGTCCAAGATAACCAAATCTACCCAAGTATCATATCCCATAAATGTAACTACACAGGACCGATAGACTCGATCTACTATCACAAAATCACTGATAGGGGTAGAAACACGAATAAGTACAACAAGTATATCACAACATCACTGATAGGGGTAGAAACACGAATAGGTACAACAAGTATCACAAAATATATCCAGACCCATAAGAAATATGTAGACACATAGGAGAATGTAGAACCTAGATTAAATAATACGGAGGCAGACCGATGATAGACTGAGATGATACCTTTGATGACTACATCATAAGCCTCAGCCTCTGGTCTACCTAGGAAAGCATAGAAGTGGGCACATCCACCCTCGAACTGAGTACCCATATTATTGTTGTGGCCTACCTGTGCCCTGTCTCTACCGGACTGAGAACCACCTCTACTGGCATAATGACCACCTTTGCTCGACTAAGAACCCCATCTACTAGACTGTCCACCACCTCTAAATGACTGCGCTGGATTCTTAGGTGTCTGAGCTTGAGAACCCTGTTGAGCCCCACCCAATCTAAGTCTGGGATAATCTCTTTGGAAGTTCCCAAAATCACCACAATTATAGCAAGTATTGCTTGACATGGGCTGTTGAACGATCATAGAAGAACCTGAGTGCCCTCTGCGTTATGAGAATAAGGAGTAAGATGCCCTTCGTTGTAACTACACTGCCCAATAGAGCCACCTTTTCAAGTCTGAAGCACTGACTGAATCAGGCGACTAGACTGAGACTTTAGGGGTCTACCATGCTACCCCCAACCTCTGGAAGAAGATCTACTGTAGTGGTCGAATCTGCGAGCCATCTTATTAATCCCACCCCTCTTGAGTCCACCTCTCACTGACTCTATCATTCTTGCATGATCAGACACTGTTTAAAATGATGCCACAGAAGCTACCAACTGTAAGGTCTCCAATTGAAGTGGGACAGTCAATTCTTTCACAAAGAATCTAACCATCTAGGCCTCGGTAGGAAGAAATGGCATTTTATAGCAAGACAAAGCATTAAATCAGGACTCATACTCGGCAACAACCATCCCTCTCTACTCTATCCTGGAGAACTCATCCCTCTTGATCACTCTCAAACTGAGCGAAACATACTTCTCTAAGAAAGCCTGATAGAACCTGTTCTAAGACAAAGGAGGCGACCTATCTAGTTAACTGTAATGCCCCGAACCATGGTCTAGGAAAAATACGACACTCGGTACCTGATTTCATGTGACCGAGTGAACCACATGGCTTGTTGAATCAACATGGGCATAAAAAGCATGCAATGATAATAATGATTTAAAATATGTAAAACTGAATACTGAAAAGATGATCTAAAATATCATAGTGGAGATAGTATGAAAACATAATAAGTCTAAAATACTTATTATCTAATGTGACATGCTATATATTCTAGTTTATGAAGCCTCTGAACATGAGTCTGACTGCAAAAAAACATTTTTTCAGTATAAGGCCCTAGCATACCTTTTACCGTAAAGCATAACATGTAAATAATTAAACTGACACCCCGAATGAAATGGGACTCACCAATATTTTTGATACTGATGAAATCCTAGAAAACTAATACATCGCCCTACAACTGCATACCAGCACCGTGAAGTGCAGGCCCCGGGTAAAGGGACGTAGTACATTCGAATTGTACTATATGTAAAGCAACTGGAAGAATGAGAAGGCACATGAAATAATAGGAATATGAAACTAAAACTGAACATGAACATGAATGTAATAACATGTGTAAAATCTATAAACTGTATATCTATATATTTGTGGGAAGAATAGTAGTATAACCGACAATATGAAATCACCACATAGGTACGTAGAGTCTGGTACCTGGCTCGGCCAATGGAGCGCTCCAATACCTTGCTGGGGTATGAGATACGAATATGACATAAAAGAATCCAATCAATAATCTGAAGGTATCGTCCTATGGGCGGAGCAACCCTTATCCTACGATGGCATACATAGTTTCAGATTGTAAGAGCCTTCTCGGTAATCTATGCCAACTCCCAAAATATGTACCTGAAAATAATTGGCGTGTAAGCCCATAAATTTTATAAACATAGCTTGAAAACATGATTTAATATAACTTGTGTAAAATATGAAAATATGTGTAGTTTCATGGAAATTGGGAATATTACTTCATGACCTGTATTATAAACCCATGGAATTCAAGGTTATGGGTATTCATAGATTACGAACGGATTTCCAACAACCATAATGGAATACCGAGAATACAATAACAAATTAATAATACAAACATGGGAAAACATGCTACATGTAGTTTAGAGTTATCATAAACTTGGAATAAAACCCTAAGTATAAAAATTCATGGTTTCATTGATAAACGTGGTGTGGGGAAGAACATGGATATTCCTACACGTTGATAGAAGCTCTACATGCCTATAATCACTCCTAGAAAATGAACTATGTTGATTTCTAACAATACCCTAGCTTGAATCGCTTGCGAAGGATTTCGTTAATAATCATATGTTTTAGTTAGAAAATTATGTTACTAATCATGATTTAATGCTAGAATTACTAAGAAATCGTTAGGAGCGAACTTACCTTGTTGTGGGAGGTTGAGAGGAGATAAAAAAGCTCTTGAGAGGGTTTTCTACAAGGTTGAATGAGTTGGTGAAGATTTTTGGGACTAAGTGTTATATTTAAAGAATTGGCATTTTGGACCCCCTGTCTCGTTGAGCGAGGTCCATAGTGAGGTTTTGTTTCACTCTGGGCTTCATCGGGCGAGCTCCCCTGTAAATTTTACACTTACACGATTTTTTATATTTTTCGACGGTACTGACAGTGTCTTAGTAAAATGGCCATAACTCCTAGCACAGAGCTCCTTTGGAGCCCTACCATATATGGATGGAAAGGTATTTCAAAGGGATACATCTAGTATGGGCAAATTTTCCCAAATTCGTTATAGAATTTTACAAATACACGCTTGAAATGAGGCCTTGTGCAAACTCACTTGAAAACATGACCCATAGAGTAGCTTCCGACTATGCTTTGCCCAAAGACTCTTCTGATAACTTGATTAGTATTCAAAACACTTCCTAAACTCTTTATCTTGGTTCCATTCTTTCCGTTGTGTGGGTAAAATCTTAGACCGAAGGTACACTATGTTACAATATCTCCCCATTGGGATCATTCGTCCTCGAATGATGGTTCATGGTTAGGAGTATGACTAACTTTGGAATTTTACAAAAAATTTGACAGGGTTTTCTCTATAAATAGGACTATCCCAACATTTTTCAAACACCTGCAAGCTAACTAGAACACAATGCAAGCCTCACGGAGCATCTTAATACGCATGGCATAACATTACATGGTAATTGAAGCATGGACATGACTAACATGAATACTGAACTGGCTTGAATATGTGAATACCAACTATCATGAATACCGGTATGACATAAACGCATGGATATTGTACTGAATGAATACATGAATACTATAAGTGGGATTTGAAAAAGAATTCATAGGCACGAATGATATAAGTACTGGAACATGACATGATTATATGGACGTGAGAAGCATAACATGGGACATGAATATATGAAGACTGAATGACATGGATACATGAGTGCTAAACTGAAATGGGATATGGATAAGTGTATACATGGATATCATATCATGATATTTGATTGCCGAAAGGATAAGTGTTACAACATGAGATTTGAATGCTGAGCGGAGATAAGACTTCAACACTTAACTTACATGAGGTTTGGATACTTGAGGTAGTTATCCTAGACATTTTCTGCTTGTCCATAAATAAGCACGGATATTTGGGATTCATGTCCTCTTTGGCTTTACATGTATCCTCCTTCACATTTTCGTTCCTTTACAACACTTTCTCTGGAGCAATTTCCTTAGTCCTCAACTTGTGAACTTAACGATTGTTCGTAGGATCCTGTATGGTCTAATATATTTGGGCTAACTTCTCTTTCTTCTCAAATCACATGACTCCTTTCATAGGAAAAACTTTCTAGAAACACACAATCATTAACATGAAACTCTTAATCATTGCGCCGCATATTCGCATAGGACTCTTAGCCATTTTCAAATGCTCCTTAATTAATTTAATTTTTTCAATAACCTAATGGACCAAGTCTGGCTCGAGAAATTCTATTTTGCCTACTTCATACCAACCAATAGGTGATCTATACCTTCACCGATACAAGGTTTCAAACGGTTCCCTCTTGATACTAGATTGACATCTATATTTAGAAACAACTCAATGAGAGGCAAATGATCATCTCAATTACCTTTAAAGCCTAGTACACATGTGCTCAACATATCTTCGAGTGTCTGGATAGTGTGTTCTGCCTGACATCTCGATCTGATCCAATGGACATTCAAGCCCTATGGAATTTGGAACTTTCCTGAATATATAACTTGGCATAATCGTTTTCTGAATTGGCTTTATTTTGCTACCAATTTGGAAACTTAGCCACAAAAATGGCTTTATTATTCTTTATGTCACTCCACCAATAAACCTTTTCAGGGTCATGATACATTAGGAGCTTGGATAGATAGAATATCTAAAATTGTGTGCCTCTACCATAATCCTCTCTTTGTGCCTATCTACACCCGGGATGCAAAATGTCTCTTTGTACCTTAGAGTACCATAATATCCCCCTTGTTTATTTATGTCTGTGAATCCCTTCCTTTAGCTACAATAGATAGGGATCATGAAACTGTTTTCCTATTTTGCTCAACTATTAAGGAGGATTTGGCTCTGTTCTATACAACAACTCTACCATCTTCGGGGTCCAAAAGTTGAACTCCTAGGTTTGCTAAACGTTGAACTTCTTTCATCATGATTCTCTTGTCTGCCTCAACATGATTTGAACTACCTATACTTGATATCTTTCTAAGATACTTCCTGAAATACTCATAGTACTGTTATGAAGTCTTTGACCAACACCCTAAAGAATAGAGTATCGGGCGATGTGACTACCTTTGTGATACATAATTGGGCATGATCTTATAAATTTTCTATGATCGCTTAATTGATAATAAATAAGCTTGACACAAGTCGATCGACGATCATTCTACTCACTTTGCATTTTTTGTACATACGAGGCACATCCTTATAGAGACTATCTCATTATGCCCTCATTACTGAACTGAGGTTCTTCATATCTTATGCTAACTCGTCGGGCTTTCAAATATTCAACTACACTCATTGACAATTTACACATCCCTCTTTGGACCAAATGTTAAAATCTTATACTTGAGGATCATTCTCTCTCGTTGGGATCCAACCAACTTTCCTCAATTTTCGTAATTCTTTTGCACTTTATGTCACTAACGGCTCATCTTTCGACTTACTTCTGAGTGGTCTTCCTTACTAGGAAAATTGAATTACTTACATGTATGGGGAACTAAATTACTTACATGGACTGAATTACTGGCATATTCTATCTTAACGACTTAACTTCACTCATACTTCTAGTCTTAGGAAGACTCCTTTTTTTGATAACTTTAAAAGACCATTCTTCTGTAATTTCATCTCTTACTGCGTAGCTAAATTTCTTATCCCACTCTCACTGTACTTCATACTAGTCTTAGGAAGACCCATTTTTTGATAACTCTATAAGACTATTCTTCTGTAATTTCCTCTCTTACTGCGTAGCTGAATTTCTTATCCCACTTTCACTACACTTCATATTTATCTTAAACTCATTGGGTTATAACATGCATTCGATGAATTCAAACTGTTACTCACTCACCAGTGTTAACCTAGCTAAGGAAACCAAATCGTACCTCTACTAGCTTTGCCAAAATTGCTAATTCACTATATCTACTCAAAACATACTTATTATTCTCTACTAACCACCTGCTAGCATCATGTTCTCTTGTTCTGTCCTGAATACTAAAGTGAAGCGTAGATTATTTCTAAGTTCCCTCATCATTCGATCCTATTATGTGGTCGTATACTATCTTTTCAGTACAATAGACATGGATCACACCTAAGGGAAATTTTGTTTGTCTTAAATGAAAATTGAAATATCTATCCCCAAACATTCTATACACTCTAAAGGACGCGATAAAGAGTGAAAAGGGATGTCACATAAGCATCTTAAACGGAAAATAACTCATTATTTACATATCCTTTTACTTTTAATACCTAACCAACAGTTGTTTAGGCCCTTTAATTTCTTACTCATATATGTGTTCCTCCATTAAAACACACTTCAACTTTATATTTGATTTTCTTGATGATCTTCTTCTGTAATAGCTAAATTTTTAGTCATATTTGTAGGTTTCAGTCTCAATTGTCTTGATGAATAAACTTTGTAGATGTGGATTTTCGACAGTTATAAAATTTTCATAGTCAGATGACAATATCAAAAGGGAATTTTGGGGTTGTAAAATTATTTCATTACTTATTTTGCTAGTTTTGTTGTATGTAATTTTTGTTTTGATATTTAGAAGGTTCAATTTTAATATTATTTTGTTAGGATTGTTCTATGAAATTGTCACGACCCAAAAATTTCAAAGACGTTAAGGCACCTTCCCCTACTCGATAGGCGAACCATCCGCAACTGATTAAGCCTTTTTTAACAAGTATATTATGCGGAGAAAATCGATAATGTCATTTAAGAGTCATAAACTAACTCTCATATTCATAATTATGTAGAATAAGTACAACCATCCAAAACCTGGTGTCATAAGTACAAGAGCCCTAAGAAACTATCCAAGTCTGAGATAAGTACTACTAAACTATCTGAAATAATAAGACATGAATGAGTAAGTAAAGAAGAATAATCTGGTGCCACGAATCTTCTAGTAGCTCACTCTGAATCCTTCGAAACAACTCTTCAACAGGTAGGGGAGTCTCGAGCTCCACTCGTACCAGGGACCAAATCTACACACAAAAAGGTGTAGCAAGTGTAGAGTGAGTATGGAAAAATGACATGTACTCAGAAACAACATCGACCTACCCTAATTAAAATGGAGACGAGGGTTGGTCTTCTATTAGTTCACACTTCAACTGCGGTTAGTCCATTATAGCATAATAATATTCATAAGTGTCAAGCCTAATGGTAAAAAGCCTCTAAGTCTTCAAGTCCATTTAAGTAGTCAAATGAACAAGTAAGAATGATTCAACCAATAAATTAGACGAGACATACATGTCAGATATTAATTAAATGATATGATATGCAAATGTTATGCAATGCAAGGCCTTTCCAACACCGGTATACACACTTTCAAATATTATAAATCTTGATTCATGGGTGACTCACGAGGTCCATATACCACCCAAAATTATTTTCCTTCAGATGCCTAGCTAATATTAGGCTTCAAATCACATCACTTAGCTAATTCACATTACATGTCTCTAGCCAATCGGGTTCATATTCAACTTATCACTATGCCTGGGACCCTTTCCCCTTGGACCCTGCATATGTATCTACAAGTATAATATGCATAAGATACCATATGAAGCATGAACATGACATGAGAAACAATAAGCAACCAAGCAATGCAATAAAGGTTCAATCTTTAACCAATCTAAGCCATAAAGATTCGATCTTTGGCCTTTCTTCCACTTTCAAATGAGTATTTAGGATTGATGACAACATTCAATCACAGAAAAGACAGGTAATAAACATAGAAGCAATAAATAAATGGTCACATTCCCAATCACAAATCACAATATCAGTATATGTTATCAACTAGTGCTCAAAGCATGACATTCAGACCGAACTATACAATTGAAAATATGCAAATACACATAACATGGCATAAGTACCTGATACAAGTGCTCGTCACCTCACAAGTATGAGAACTCCTTAGTATCTCCATTACACTCTCTTATTAGTATATTTTAACCAACCACGATGCTTTAATTAAGATTAAGAAAGTCTCAACTTTTCTAATTTGAAGTCGAAAGCTCAAGTGATCACCATATGGCCTTTTCCTTATTCAAAGCCTCCAAAAGATCCTAGACTATTCAAGTACGCAATCTACGTGAGTATAAGAGTCCGCAGGCACCCATATTGCCATGATAATAATTCAGGTTCAAAATGTCCCCCTAAAAGCCAATTCTGAACCTTGAAGGTCAAAACTATAATTTTATTTAAAAATCAGGTCCAATATAATCAAAATAGTACTCTACCAGTTTATACAAGACCAATGATATTCATATTGCTATTCTTTAATTCGAAACCCAAAAACAAACCAAAAAAGTAACCCCGAGCCTCCAAGGACAAAACAAGAATTCTATTTGACAGTCAGTTTACCCATAACTTATATAGTCTAGATCCATAAAAGCACCCAATTCCATCCATAAATCGATCCCCAAATCGAGATTTTTCATTCTCTTATCCTTAGGGCTCAAAACCCCAATTTCTACAATCCTAATACGGATAAAAATACTAACCAATGAAAATAATTATGAAAAAATATTAAAATAAATGTTATATACTTACCCCATCATTGAGATGAGAATCACGCCGTGAATATCACCTCAAACGGAGCTCTAGAACTCAAGATATGTCCAAAATACTAAATGGACGAAGTCTTAATTTTTAACTCAGCAATTTCCACTTCCGTGACCCAAAACTTTGTATCAGTGTACTTCCACGTGGCATTTTTGCACCTACAGACCTTCGTTCGCACCTATAGGGTCACTTTTACGGCCTAAAATCTACTTATGCGGGTCCGCTTCAGCGGCCACACTACACACAACAATAATTGTTCGCTCTAAAATGACCATAACTCCCTCATACGACGTTGAATTTTAATGATTCCAGTTGCTATGGTTTTGTAATTATGATATGGTTTGTTTGTTTAATCAAAAACAAAGCAAAGATCGTTTTCTCAATATGGTAGCCTTTATGCCAAAAGAAACGACATCGAAATCTCAAATACAAGTGCGATACAATTCAAACACATCTGAGACTCGTCGGAATCTCACCAAAACTTGTGGACAAGTCCAAAATCATCATAGAACCTACTCGAAATCTCAAACATCCAAATGGGGCCATCTTGATCCGATGTTGACCGATTTCAACTCCAAATCATCTCTAAAACTAGTTTCTCAACCAACCACCTAAATCACACATGAACCTCTCGAGAACTAAACCAATGACTCGACTAAGTAATAAATTTCATTCGGACCTAATGAAATCGACAAAACTTTAAAAAACTCATTTACCCCCCGGTGTTGACTTTGGTCAACCATTCTCATTTCTTAACTTAATTTTCTAAAATAATTTTTTTCCTTACCCATCACTCACCCAAAAGATTGGGATCAATCCATCCATTCCCACAAGTGATAAACATTAATACGCAGCTAACTGAACCAACAAATTTCCAATCCGGGTCTTCATTCTACACGTGACCATCTTTTTGCAATAAATAGGCATATGAAATGTTAAAATTGAGTTAATTGTGAAAAAACAACCAAAAAAGCTCTAAAATTACTTCCGTTAATTTCTACAAGTCATAAATAATATTACAAATCCAATGGAATCTTCAGCTCGCCAATCAGAAATTGTTTTCCCCAAATGACCAATTAATATAAATAATTAAATATCAAAATTTTCAAAATAAAACCTTCTCCCGGAGTGGACCAACTAATATCTTTCTTTAAACTTTGCAAGCAAGTCAAAATAATTATTATGGAGCTTCTAATATATACGACACACAAAATAGAGCATCGATTCTCAAAACAATCGACCGGATCGTTACAGAAATGTTTTCTTATTTATTATTTTTGTCCACTTTATATGGGTTAAAAGTCAAGTTTCTTGTAATTTTTTTGATTGGTATGTACCAACAATTTCCACATCAAGTTAATGTTTTCATTTTGAGTTTGTTGAAGAAAAGAAATAAACAAGACCAGCAAGAGTTGACAATAGTCTACAATCGGAGAAGATATTATAGACGAACAGAGCAGGAATAGCAGATGGAAGACCCTGTCCCAACCCTAATCCACCTGATTTAAAATCACCAACACTAATTAAACTTCTAAACCAACAACAAACGACCCTAACTGTTAAATATACATATGATATACAATATATCATATGTATATTACCGTGCCATGTACATATGGATTAGGTACCGTGCCATGTACATATTGATTAGGTAGTATTTGGGTGTAATTAGTATTGTATATTTACCATACGTGTATTACCATAATTGTATAGTTAGTGTTCAAATAGAATAAGGTTTTAAGGGTAAAATAGGAAGAGGATTCTCCTATTATGGAAAGATGTAACATGTATATATACTCTTTCAATTAATGAAAATAATCAATTGATTATTTCTTTCATGGTATCAGAAGTCTAGGTCAAACAAAAAAAATTTCTCTCCCAAAATTCTTGTTCCTCAGCCATCGAAATCCGAGAGTTTATCCTCGGTTACTGCATCTTCTTCTGCTCTTAAATTCTCTCTTTCAAACCCATCTATCACATATTGTTCTTTCATTATGTCTACATCAAAGAACACGTTTCACCCTGCTCTTGTTGTTTCTAACATCAAGAATCACATCCCTCTAATTCTTGAAATAGAAAACGTACAATACGCGACGTGGGGAGAGTTATTCAAAATTCATGCTCGCTCGTATCAAGTCATCCATCACATAATCCCCGAGACTCCTGAGGATACGGAGATACCTAAACGTGAGGATGATCCTAAGTTATGGACAACACTTGATGCCACAGTCCTTCAGTGGATTTATACCACTATCTCTACCGACCTATTGCAGATGATTATTGAGCTCGATGCTACGATGATGGCTGTTTAGGATAGGCTGCGTGACATATTCCAAGATAATCGAAATTCCAGAGTTGTTACCCTTGAGCAGGAATTTTCCCACGTCAACATGGAAAATTTCCCCAATGTTTTGGCTTATTGCACAAGGTTGAAAGACTTGGCGGACCAACTCTGCAACGTTGGTGCGCCTGTTAGCGATGATCTTCTGGTTCTTCAGATGGTTACTGGATTATCTAAGGCCTATAGTGGCGTTGGAACACTCCTTCGTCAAAATAATCCTCTCCCGCAGTTTTATCAAGCCCGCTCCATGCTTACTTTGAAAGAAGACGGTTTGGCTAAAAAGGCGGCTACGAGTGCTAGTCCGATTGTCATGATGATGTCCTCCACAAATTCTACGGGGTTTGGTGATAATTCGGGCGAAAACTGTGCTCATGGTAATGACAAGAATACTAGGAAAAATAATGGCAAAAAACGCGGGGGCAAACGTGGCAGTTCCGGTGGTGGTTCCGATGGACAACATATCGGCAGTGGGCTACCGCTCCACTAGTCCCAACAGTGGGCCCCATGGCAATGGGCTTGGGGAAGTGGGTCGTGGCCCAACAGCCCCTATTTTCCAGGTTTCTCCTCCAACGGGCAGTGGGCTGGACAGCCCTAGTTCAGGCTTAACAGTCAGGCCTCTCATTCCAGATTTAGCACTGGGCTGGGGCAGCAAGGTGCACTTCTTGGGCCTCCGCCCATACATGCACTCTCAGCAGTGGGCCTCACACCCACTCAAATAGATATTGAGGCCGCAATGCACACACTTGGATTGATGCAACCAGACCCGAATTGGTACATGGACACCGAAACAACTACGCACATGACATATGATCAAGGTACTCTCTCGTCTTATTCTAATTTGAGCAACCCTCGTGGTATAATTTTTGGTAATGGTAATTTTATTTCAATTTGTGGTTATGATCATAAAACTTTGTTCCCCCCCCCATCCATCCCTTATCTTGAAAAATAGCCTGCATGCCCCCAAATTGATTAAAAACTTAGTGTATGTCCGTAAATTTACTACTGACAATTCTGTGTCTATTGAATTTGATTCGTTTGGTTTCTCTGTGAAGGATTTCAAGACGGGAAGTCCTCTCATGAGGTGTGATAGCAGGGGAGATCTTTATCCTATCACGCCATATTCCGGTCTATCGAGTCAAGCCTTACCGTCAGCATTTGCGGCCCTTGTGCCTTCCTTGTGGCATGCTCGTCTTGGTCATCCGGGGTCGTCCATTTTGTCTTTCTTAGATAAAAATAATTCTATTTCATGTAAGGGTAAGGGTGCACATAGTACTCCGAATTGTCATTCTTGTTCTTTAGGAAAAATTGTTAGGTTGCCATTTGTAGATTCTAAGTCTCATAATTTAATGTCATTTGATAATATTCATAGCGACTTATGGACATCTCCTGTTCTTAGTTCTTTGGGTCATCGGTATTATGTTCTCTTTTTGGATGATAATTCTAAATTTTTATGGACTTTTCCAATAGCGAAAAAATTTTAAGTTTTTTCCATCTTCCTAAAATTTAGAGCATTCATTAGAACCCAATTCGAACGAGAAATAAAAATATTCAATGTGATAATGGCAGGGAATATGAAAACGGGGTGTTTCGGGAATTTTGTGCAACTAATGAGATCAAATTTCATTTTTCTTGCCCTCATACGTCTTCACAAAATGGGAAAGCCGAACGTAAAATTCATACCATTAATAACATTGTCCGCACTTTATTGATTCATGCTTCCGTACCCCCATTTTTTTGGCATCATACTCTACAAATGGCTACATATCTCCTTAACATTCTTCCTTTCAAAGGTTTGACATATTCATCCCCTCTTCAAATTTTATATAATAAGTTTCCTTCGTATTCACATCTTAGGATCTTTGGGTGCTTATGTTATCCGTTATTTCTGTCCACCACAATTAACAAACTTTCAGGTCCGGTCTACTCCGTGTGTGTTTTTGAGGTTTTCGTCTAATCATCGTGGTTACAAATATTTTGATTTATCCTCTAACAAAATCATCATTAGTTGCCATGTAATTTTTGATGAATTCCAGTTCCCGTTTGCTAAGGTTAGTAATCCCGTGTCGAGATATAATTTTTTGGATGATGGTATATCTCTGTATATTATTCACCATTTTTCGGACATATACCGCACCCTAAATCCTCCAGTGGGTCCAATGCCCGCCGGTCCCACTGGTCCGTCGCAGGTCTCTGTGCCCAATTTTGTCACTGGGATAGTTTCAACAATTGGTCCAGTCCAGCCCAATACTGGAACTGGTCCAATTCCTGCATTCTCCACTGTTTCTGCCTACCATGTTGGGCCAGCAGGCCCACTGCCTGCTGGCCAGTCCATCCCGAGTCCAGAAAATTTCCAAAATCCGTCCACTTCTTCCCTAAGTCAGAGACCGGTCACTCGTAGTCAATGGGGTATTTTTAAACTAAAAAGGCATTTTAATTTAAATTCTAATCTTCTTAAATCATCCTTATCCCGTAATCCTGTGTCTGCATTAAATGACCAGAATTGGAAAATTGCTATGACCAATGAATATAATGCTCTTATTGATAATAAGACGTGGGAGTTGGTGTCCCGTCCATCTGATATTAATATTATTAGGTTTATGTGGATTTTTTCTTATAAGGACAACTCAAACGGTCTTTTTGCAAGGCATAAGGTTCGGCTTGTGTGATGGTAAGACTCAACAGGTTGGTGTGGATTGTGGGGAGACGTTTAGTCCAGTGGTCAAGCCAGCTACCATTCGCACTGTGCTCAGCTTGACTCTTTCGAAAGCATGACCCATTCATCAGTTAGATGTGAAGAATGCTTTCTTATATGGTGATCTCAATGAAACAGTCTATATGCATTAGCCCTTGGGGTTTAGGGATCCCAAATATCCTCATCATGTCTGTTTGTTGAAAAGGTCCTTATATGGGCTTAAGCATTCTCCATGGGCCTGGTATAAGCGGTTTGCCAACTATGTTTCGATTATTTGGTTCACTCACAGCAGGTCAGATAATTTTTTTCATATATCATCGTGGTTCTTCCTTCGCTTATATATTATTATATGTGGATGATATTATCTTGACTGCCTCTTCCGATGCATTACACTAGTCTATCTTGACAATGCTCAGTTCTGAGTTTGCTATGAAAGATTTGGGGCCATTGAGTTATTTTTTGGGGATTGTTGTCACTCGTCATGCAGGTGGATTATTCTTATCCCAAAAGAAGTATGCAGCTGAGATCATTGAGAGGGCTGGGATGTCATCCTGTAAGTCCACTTCTACTCCAGTTGATACTAAGCCCAAGCTTGGTGTTGCGGCCGACGCACCATACGAGGATCCGACCCGCTATCACAGTCTTGTAGGGGCCCTTCAGTATCTTACATTTATAAGACCAGATATTACGTATGTCGTCTAGCAGGTGTGTTTGTTTATGCATGATCCAAGGGTTGAGCACATGAATGCGCTCAAATGCATCATTCGGTATATTCAGAGTATACTTGACTATGGCTTGCATTTATATCCTTCATCGATGTCAACTCTTTTCTCGTATACATATGCTGATTGGGGTGGTTTTTCGGACACCAGACGGTCTATATCTGGTTATTGTATGTTTCTTGGTAATAACTTGGTCTCATGGTCTGCGAAACGTCAGTCGACTTTGTCCCGCTCCAGTGCCGAGGCCGAGTATCGAGGGGTAGCTAATGTGGTCTCAGAATCATGTTGGTTACGTAATTTTCTGTTAGAGCTTCATTGTCCTATTCAGAAGCGACATTGGTTTATTGTGATAATGTTAGTTTCATATACCTTTCTGGTAATTCGATTCAGCAGCAGGTTGCTCGGGGTCAAGTACGCGTCTTCCATGTCCCTTTCAGGTATCAAATTGCAGACATCTTTACAAAGGGTCTTCCCTCGGTCCTTTTTGAAGATTTTTGAGACAGTCTCAGCGTCCGAAAACCGCCCACTATGACTGCGGGGGTGTGTTAATATACATATGATATACAATATATCATATGTATATTACCGTGCCATCTATGTATATTACCGTGCCATGTATATGGATTAGGTACCGTGCCATGTACATATTGATTAGGTAGTATTTGGGTGTAGTTAGTATTGTATATTTACCATATTTGTATTACCATAATTGTATAGTTAGTGTCCAAGTAGAATAATATTTTAGGAGTAGATTAGGAAGAGGATTCTCCTATTATGTAAAGAGGTAACATGTATATATATTCTTTCAATTAATGAAAATAATAAAGACATTATTTCTTTCACTTACAACACATGTTTATCGATATTTCAAGAATAAAACCCTAATATTTTCATGAAAACCAAAAGGGAAATGGGAGAGAAACCCTAATATGCAGTAAATAATTTTGACCCCTTAAGTTTGTAAAAGTTAACACTTTTAGTGTCAGTTAAATATTTAACAATTTGTGATCGTTAGATTGAAGGATGCAATCGAAATTCTTTTTTAACTATTAACACCAATAAAGTCTTGTCAAATTCTAAAACATGCAACACAAAAAACTGCACAAGATCTTAAAAAATATATAGTAAAAATTACACCTTAAAAAGCTATACCAAACTCAATAAATAAATCTAAAATAGCAAACACTATAAAATTGTACCTCTAAATGTGAGATTACACTAATTTTTCTTTTTAAAAATTTCATAGTTTACGTTAAATCTATTAAACAGAGGGTAAATATTTGACGACGGGAATTAAAAGTATTATCTTTGGGCAAACTTAAAGGAACTCTATTTTGAACCAACCCTCAACATAAATGGACTAATTTTGTCATTTTCTCACATTTTAAACTTCGTGCCGAATGATTCAGGCACATCAAACGAAAGGAAGTAGTAGTAAAATGCCAAACATTATGAACAACTTCATTACGTCGCCTTGTAACGTGCACAATATCTCTGCTAAATTTTTAAAACAAGCTGTTGAAGAAGTCTAAACACCGAGCAGCTCTCAGACCTCTGTCTCTCGTGACCAGCTTACATAACTGATTAACTTGCAGGTGAAGTAAGCTGGTCAACCGTGTAACTAGCTAATAACATCTCCATGCAAGCAGCTTCGAAGCTTGAACAAGTAGAGAGATGTTACACTAGCTATGTACTGTCAAGTTAATAACGCAAAGATTTTTTATATTATTAATGTACTTAATTAACTAATTGTAACATTATATGTTACTTTTCAGATAATCTTGTGAAGTTTCTATAAAAAGTTAACTTCACAAAAAGTTATGTATAAGAAATGCTACATGTCATGATCATAAAAGGGAATACATACTACTCCTGTCGTCTCACTTTATGTGAGGCTATTTGGAGTACAAAAATAAAATTATTTACTTTGGGTGTGAATTCAGAAGTAAAATCTTCAATTTTCTTTTATAAATTTAGAATATACATAAAATAGTATAAGTCAAAATAGTCAAAATAGTCAAAATAATATACAAATTAAAATATTTAGAAAATACATATAAAAAAAGGTTTGTTCCAAAGAACTTTTTTTGACTATGTGAATAATAATTGTATCACATAAAATAAAACAAAAGTAATTACATACGTACATGTTTGGACTCTACACCAATTTCAGTGTTATCAACAATCTCCACCTCCTAAAGCACAGTAGAGACCAGAAATGTGCCCTTAATTTTACGTTTACAGAGTCTAGGAGTTGGTTTGAATTAACTATTGTAAATAACTAGTTAAGTTTATACAAGTGCCGAAACTTTTTTATTTTTCATTCGGTGTCCGGTATTCAAATTGGAGCCCAGTAGTATTTAAATTCGCGCCGTATAGAACTCATTCGGAGGAAGCGCTCCCTACCAAAGATTAATATCTATACCGGCCAGTGCTCCAACCTGAGACATATGATTAAGGGAGGAGCAACTGAAACTAGTTTTATGAATAAGTAGTTACGTGTTTAGATAAAAGTACTAAAATTATTAGTAAGCCGTTGATGTATTTGATAAAAAAAAATGTCAATAAGTAGCACTTTTGTAAGAATAACTAAATAACCTTAACCTTTTCTATGGAGAAAATTATAAATTTAGAAGTATTCAGGTAAGGAAAAGAAGGAGCGCTAGAGACGAAATCAAGAGGAAGTTAAGAGTTTTATTTTGGAAAAGATATTTTAAAATTTGAAAAAATATTAAAAATAAAATAATAAAATACTTGATTAAATTAAAATTACTTATAAGCTGAGAAGATATAAATTGAGGATGATCAGTTTAAATTTTTAATCTGATTTTAATTTATACGCACTTTAATATTTACCAAACGCTTAAGTAAAATAAAATATATATATCCGTCAATACAATCCTCTTATAAATTTAGCGAAACACCCTTTAAAAGGCCAAAACCAATAGAAAAAAAGAGGTTCTCCGGGCATAGCTGGATGACAAAGGAGGGGAACTTAAAATCCAGCTGGAGGCCTGCAGCGTGGGTTCGAACCCTGGTGGGAGCAATTTGCTCTCTTCTGGGGTAGGACCTTGTAGGTGATATCAATTGCTCTGTTCTCAAACTTTGGTCATTCAGGCACATTCCATGATTTGCTGGTAGTAGTGCTGAGGGGCCGGGATTACTATCTTCAAGAATAATTTGGCGTAAGCATGAAGCTGAATATCAACAAAAAAAAAAAGAGAAAGGAGGAATGGGGTGAAGATAAATGTTCAAACTATGATGCAAGAATAACAAATGAGTATATAGTACAAGCAAACATTTTGGGGACTTTAACAGAAATAAAAATAGTCAGTCATGATACTATCACTGCTACACCTATACACTACACTCATTCGAACCATCCAGCGTATAACGCCGTTTACAAATCAGAGGTAGGCCTTAATTTCCATGTATAACCTTAAACATTATTTTGGTAATGATCCGTGAATAAATGTCAACTGTTAACTCGGGTTTTGTCAGTTTAGCAAGTCTCCACTTAATTGTTACTTCCGTTGTTCATATTTACTTGTCTATAGGGGTGAGCACGGGTACAGGTACCCAGATATCCGACCGGAACCGACACTAACGGGTAGGTTCCGGGTAGATATATTATAATAACGGGTAGGGTTCGGGTAGTAAAATTAAGAACCGATCAATGTCGGGTCCGGTTTCGGTTCCGAAAAATAGAGACAGGGTACCCGGACCCGGAACCGATACCCGGAACCTATAAAATATTAAATATTTTAATTTTTTTAGAAACATTTGGACCACTTTTAACTTTTTCCAAAATTATTTGTTGCACGCCTGCACATTGATTTTCCCCACCCCAAGACGTAAATATTTTAGCTTTTTCACCCCTTTATGCTTCTGTTCTATTTCAGGCGATACTCATCTTCAATTTGTATTACTTTTTTATTTGAAATGTAAATCTATTTTTAAAATTTGTGTATATTTTTATAGTTGTGAAGATGAAATTTAGGAATTTACTAGTATAATAAAGCTTTTCTTTTGTATCGAAGAGCTTATGAACACGAAAATAAGTTTAATTCAGATATTTTCAAATTTATTTTGAAATCAACACGTTCAATTAATTGAGTGTCAAATTTGGCTTGCAATTTTAGGTTTTGCAATGTAATTAGTTTTTCTACAATGAATAAGTTTTCTAAAACTTCTTATAAGGGTACTAAAAACTCCAATTGCAGGCTAAAAAACTATTTGATGAAATTATTTTAGAACTCTTTTTTATTCTCATAGGCTTAAAAATTGTTGCTTAATTTGTGTTTTTTATTTACAGAGGTTTCTGAACCTACAGGACCTCAAGGGTCCGGGTAGGTTCCGGGTAATGATTGCTACGGGTAGGTTCCGGGTGGTAAATTTAGGAACCGATCTTTTACCGGGTAGGGTCCGGGTAGTTAAAAATGTTAGGGTACCCGGACCCGCTCACCCCTACTTGTCTATATTTAATTTGATAAATTCTTTAAAAAAATATTATATCATCTCTGAATATCATAAGTTATTTAAATGTTGAAAAATTAATATTAGTTAATAATACGGGTGACACATATATAAAATGATAAATTATCTTTTATTTTTTAAAAATTAAACAGTTAAAGGTAGACATTTATTTTTAATAAATGGTACAAGTAAAAATGGACGGAGGGAGTATTGTTCCAATTTATGTTATACTTTTCACTTTCTGATAGTAAATTGACTAATATTGAAATTGAATTGGATTAGATCACCTATATATATTTAAAAACTAAAATTTAGATATTAATATTATACCAAAATTACTATAAGTTACAATTGTTCTCATGTCAATATGATGAAAACATATTTTAAAATATCGATCAATATTAATTTAATTTGACTCTTGAAAAATGACAAGTGACAGATAAATTTAGACTAAGGAAGTATACTTTAGGGGTGATGGAATTATCCCACGAAAACATGGTTTACACACAACCTATCCAAATACTTGCATAATTTAGCTCATCTAAAAATTTGACTGATATGTAGATCAAATTAATTCACGGGGAACATTTGTCAAAATATTTTTAAAAATATTTTTTTTGATTCCATATGATATATACAATCATAAAAAAAAATCGTAGGTAATTATACAAATTATCAGAAGAAAATAAAAAGAACTAAAACTTGGTAATTAAGAGTCTTGTTTAGCTTATTTTGTCCAATTTATTTTCGCTCAAGTAACCTTTGAATATGATAATGAAACACCCCCACACACACCAATTTAGTCTCAGAGAATGTGAACTGCTTATAATAATTAGCATTCTCTTTTTTGCGATGGTTGTATATTAGGGGTAAGGTATATCCCCCCGCCCCCCGTTTATTGATCAATAATAATATACAACTCTCCAGGACACCATCCTGGAAATTTTATAAACCCATCTCAATTTATTAATGAGGATTTTTTAAAAAGGACTATAGTTTGAGGATTGTTTTTCAAGTATAACTACACTTTTGCTAATTACATTTTCTTGCTACAGAAATATGTATTCAAATTCAGTTATATTCCAATTCGATTATATTTCATTGTATTCAATTCGACTTTATTCATTCGTAGTTATTTTTACATTGTATTTAACTTATTGTATTTAAATTCAGTTCTATTCAAATAATATAAATGCAAAAAAAATATAGGGATATCCAATTGTATTCAAATTCACCGTATTTATTCAATTTGGATGTATTCAATTCGACTTTATTCATTCGTATTTATTTTTACATTGTATTCAACTTATTGTATTTAAATTCAGTTCTATTCAAACAATACAAATGCAAAAAAATATAGGGATATTCAATTGTATTCAAATTCACTGTATTTGTTTGTATACAAAAAAATTTTCTTCGAAATACAGGCGAAAAATACATAAAGAAACACTGAGTTTTAGACTAAAAAATTAACAAATGCACTCAGATCTGAGATACAAGAAATAAAATACGCTCAGATCTGAGATACAAGAAATAAAATATGCTCAGATCTGGGATACAAGAAATAAAATATGCTCAGATCTGGGATATAAGAAATAAAATACGCTCAAATCTGAGACACAAGAAATAAAATACGTCGGAGATCGTCGGGGTCAACTAAAAGTCACTGGAGATCGTCGTAGTCCGCTGAAAGTTATCGAAAATTGTTGTTCCGGTCAGATCTGGGCGTTACCGAACTCTCCTTTTTTAGTCGGTGTGTGGCGAAGCGTTTGAAACTCGCCGAAAAAGATGGAGAAGAAGACAGAAGGGAGGGGCGGCGGCTGGAACTCGCCGAGAAAGATGAAGAGGAAGACAGAAGGGTGGCGTTGAAGATCATAGGTGCAAGAAGCAGAAGCTTCTAGATCCCCTTCGCTTAGAACTCAATTCATCTCCTGACCCTTTGCAAACGAATGTGAATACTCCCATTTTTTGCTTGCTGCTATTTTCTCTCTAGAAATGGAAACCGTTCATTATGCAACTTTGGCAGAATTATTCAAAATATGTTTTCGTGCTCACAAAGTTCTTCATCATATAATTCCTCCAAAAGATGGAAAAGAGACGGAATTAACAACCGATGCAGACAAGGAATTGTGGGATACACTTAATGTCACGGTCTTTGGTTGGATTTATGCAACAATCTCCACTGACTTGTTGCATACAATAATGGAACCGGATTCAACAGCCATGGAGGCTTGGGAACACGTGCGAGATATCTTTCAAGATAACCAAAACTCTCGCGTTGTTACATTGGAGAAAGAGTTCTCAACCATTGACATATCGGATTTTCCTAATATTTCTGTATATTGTCAACGCCTCAAAGTGTTGGCAGATCAATTAAGAAATGTTGGTTTACCGGTTACTAATAACCGGTTAGTCTTGCAATAGGTCGCCGGTCTCACCAATGCGTATAGCGGCGTGAGAACTGTAATCCGTCAAAGTAATCATCTACCAAAATTTTATCAAGCAAGGTCCATGCTTGTGCTTCAAGAGTCGGGCTTGGTGAAAAAGGCTTCAACTACTTCAAATTCCTCCATGATTGACATTTTCTCAAATGATTATAGTTTTATTGCCCTTGTCAACAAAATAAGAGACAAAAATGATGTAATAATAATAAAAATAAGGGTGAAAATCGCAGAAATAACAAAGGTGGAGGCTACCGGAATTTCGGTGGCGACGAAAAATGGCGGCAACACCAACTCCAGCGGCGGACAATGGCAGCAGCACGGCGGCAGAGGTGGCAGGCAGTGACAGCAGGCCGGCGGTACAGGTAACTGGGCCTGGTAGTGGCCTTGGGCTTTACCGCCCAACCCAACCCTAACAGGGTATTGGGTCAGGCAGCCCCAACGGCCCACTGGCCAGTCACCCCAACCCACCAATTTTTTTCAGCCTTCTGGAAATAATTTCAGACAGGCCCAACAAGCCCATTTTGTTGGGTCTGTTTCAGCATGTAGTAGTATTGGGCCTCAGCCGACCTAGTGGCAGGAGGACCATTCAGTAGTAGCCCACCCCACGGATATTGAGTCCTCCATAACACCCTTGGACTCAACCCACTGGATTTAAATTGGTATATGGACTCCGGAGCGACGTCCCATAAGACGTCCTCCCAAGGTAATCTCTCACCCCATTTTAATTTGAGCAATGATAATGGTATAATTATCGGAAATGGCCATTCAATTCCAATAAAAGGTTATGGTTCTAGCAGATTATCACCACCAAACCCACCACTAATTTTAAAGAATGTCCTTCATACTCCTAAATTAATCAAAAACTTGGTCTCTGTTTGAAAGTTTATAACTGATAATTGGGTATCTGTTCGTTTTGACCCCTTTGGATTTTTCGTGCATGATTTTCAGACGGGGAAGCTTCTCATGAGATGTGATAGTAAGGGGGAGCTCTATCTAATAAATCCACCAAATCAACAGTCCATGTTTCAATCTACTTTTGCAGCCTTGGCACCATCATTATGGCACCAACGTTTGGGACATCCGGGAGAGGTTGTTTTAGCCTCTGTTAAACAAAATAAATTTATTTCCTGTACCTAAACACGGACTCTAAATAAGTGTCATTCTTGTGCACTTGGTAAACATGTTAACTTGCCATTTATTTCTTCTACTTCATGCACCCTTTTGTCATTTGATATTTTACATTGTGATATTTGGACATCACATGTTTTGAGTTCTTCTGGTCATATATATTATTTTCTCATACTAGATGACTACTCTAATTATTTGTGGACATTCACTTTGTCAAAAAAATCACAAATGTTTTCCACTTTTCTCATATTTAGAGCATTCATTTGAACTCAATTTGAACGTGATATCAAAAAATATTCAATGTGATAATGGGAGGGAGATTGACAATAAACAGTTTTGGAATTTTTTCAAAACAAATGGTCTAAATTTTCGTCTGTCTTGTCCTCACACCTCATCACAAAATGGGAAGGCAGAACGCAAAATTAGAACCATAAACAATATTGTTAGAACATCTCTTGCTCATGCTTCACTCCCCCCCCCCTCGTATTTTGGCATCATGTACTCCAAATGGCCACTTACCTGTTAAATATCCTTCCACATAAAAACATGTCTTACCAAGCTCCACTAAAAATGCTTTATTTACGGGAGCCATCTTATCTACATTTAAGAGTGTTTGGTTGTCTTTGCTACCCTCTCTTTCCATCCACCACAATCATAAAACTTCAACCCCGGTCTACTCCATGTGTCTTCTTGGAATATTATATTCTACTAATCATCACGGTTACAAATGTTATGACATTTCTTCCAAAAGAATAATTATAAGTCGTCACGCAATTTTTGATGAAATAATTTTTTCTTTTGCCAAGATACATGAAATCGGGACTCACACCTATGATTTTTTGGACGATGATAAGCTTTCGTATCTAACACATTTTTCCACAGCTCGGTACCCACTGTTGGCGTTGGAAATACGAGGTTGGGCCCACTAGACCAAATTATGATGGCCCAACCGCTTGACCATTCAGTCTAGCAGCTTGGGTCTTCGGCTCTGAGGCCCAGTCTCCCTCCCTCCAGCTCCCGTTCCACATAGCCACAATCCACTGGTAGCTTGGGCCAGTTCACGGCTCCAAGCCCAATTCCAAACCCAATGGACATTCAGCTCACCGCCACTGGAACGCCAAGAAGTCAGCTCTCCTCTCTCTCGGCCAGTGGTGTCCAGTTCACTAGCCATGTCAATCGTCCGGTCACCCGTAGTCAACATGGAATTATCAAATCCAATACCAAATATAGGCTACACACCCATGTCTCGAAATCACCTTTGCCTTGTAACCCAGTGTCTACTCTAAAAGACCCGAATTGGAAAATGGTCATGGATGATGAATATCACGCTCTAATTAAAAACAAGACGTGGGATTTAGTACCTCGTCCATCTAATGCTAATATAATCCGGTCTATGTGGATTTTCAGTCATAAAGAAAAATCTGATGGCACTTTTGAGCGACATAAGGGTCGTCTTGTAGGTGATGGAAAAACGCAGCAGGTTGGTGTAGATTGCGGGGAGACGGTCAGTCCAGTGGTCAAACCAGCAACGATCAGGACAGTTCTAAGCCTATCTCTCTCAGAAGGATGACCCCTTCATCAATTGGATGTCAAAAATGCCTTTCTCCATGGGCACATCAATGAAACTGTTTACATGCATCAACCATTGGGATACAGAGATCCCAAATATCCAATCATGTGTGTTTGCTAAAAAAATCATTAAATGGACTGAAGCATGCTCCTAGGGCATGGTATAAGCGGTTTACAGATTTTGTGTCACAAATTGGTTTTTCTCACAGCCGTTTCAATAATTCTCTATTTATTTATCGTCAGGGTGATAATATTGCATATGTTCTTTTATGTGTGGATGATATTATCCTAACAACATCATCAGACTCTCTTCGCACGACTATCATGTCACAGCTTGATTCTGAATTTGCTATGAAAGATCTTGGTCCACTCTACTACTTTCTAGGAATTGCTGTGACACGCTATGTAGGAGGATTATTTCTCTCCCAGAAGAAGTATGCATCTGAGATTGTTGAACGAGCTGGAATGTCATCTTGCAAACTGTCTGCAACTCCGGTAGACACTAAGTCTAAATTGAGTGCCACCTCAAGCAAACCATTTGCTGATCCCACATTATACTGAAGCCTAGCAGGAGCTTTGCAGTATCTCACGTTCACTAGGCCGAATATTACTTATGCAGTGCAACATGTGTGCTTATTTATGCATAATCCAATGGAGGAACATATGCATGCTCTAAACCGCATCGTGAGATATATTCACGGCACTCTGGAGTATGGATTACATCTATACTCGTCCTCTGGTTCCAAACTTGTCACTTACACGTATGCCGACTAGGCAGATTGTCCAGACACCAGACGCTCCACCTTAGGTTATTGTGTCTTTCTCGGTGACAACTTAATCTCCTGGTCTTCAAAAAGACAAGCCACAGTAGCACGCTCAAGTGTTGAAGCAGAATACCGTGTTGTTGCAAATGTTGTGTTTGAATCATGTTGGATTCGAAATTTGTTACTTGAGCTTCATTGCCCAATTCCAACTGCCACACTAGTATATTGTGATAATGTTAGTGCAATCTATCTCTCATGAAACCCAATCAATCATCAACGCACTAAACATATTGAGTTAGATATCCATTTTGTTCGTGAGAAGGTGGCTCGCGGACAAGTGCGAGTGTTACATGTCCCGACACGTTATCAAATCGCAGATATTTTCACAAAAGGACTTTCGCTGGTATTATTTGAAGATTTTCAGGACAGTCTCAACATTCGCCGCCCTCCAGCTTCGACTGCGGGGGAGTATTAGAATATTATTATGTATATTAATGTTGTATCATAAGTAGTAAAATGATAATTAGGATTATTGATTAGGGATTATTGATTAGGAAGAATATTAGGGATTGATATTGATTAGGAAGATTAGAGGCTTGATTTTCTCTTCTCATTAAATGTATATGGTGTATATATCTTGCCCTTTATGGAAGAATACAATGGAGAAAAATATTTTCAAATTATTACACTTACAAAAAAATGGTTTACCAGAAGAGTCACTACTTTTCTTCTATACAAAGTATGAGATATCAAAAGAATACATCCTATATATTCTTCTATTTGCATCACAAGAATTCTTGATGAGGTTGTTCGGGAACGTAGACATTTGCACTCTATCCATATTAATCTCTCCCCTAACTTCCTTAGGAAGAAGTTAAAAATCAGAAATCCATGTAATATCATTACATTCTAGACCCCAATTGGATAGAGAATCTGCTGCTCTATTGTCTTCCCTGAAACAGTGATCAATCTTCCAGTTTTTAACTTGTTCAAGCAGGTTCTTGATCTTCAAAACAATATCCATAATACTCCAAGGTGGATTGCTTTTCTCCAAGATCCAATCCACAAGAAGTTTGGAATCACTTTCCAACTCCAACTTCCTGTAGCCCTTCTGAACACACCACTCTATCCCTATCTCCATAGCCATAGCTTCTGCAAAATTATTAGTACTGATGCCAAAATTTACTCCAAAAGCCACAAGCAGATGATGACCTCTACAATCTCTAATGAGTCCTCCACTCCACTGTTATCAGGATTTCCCTTAGAACATCCATTAGTGTTCAGTTTCACATAGTCTAGAGTAGGAAATGACCATTTCACAGCAACAGATTTGAAAAAATATTTTGCCTGCTCCATAATTTGAATAAACTGAGACCAATGTATAAAGGGATCAACATTAGGGAACTGTTTATAAATGGTCATAATCAGTTGTTGCAAGATCCTCATGGTGATTTTCTGAGTAGACATTGATCTTCCCTCAAATCTAGCTTTGCACATGTCTTTCCTGATTTGCCATATAATGATGCCAGGAAGAATTTGTAAAGCCATATTTTGAATGGGATTTTCCCCTTTAGTTAGCCACCATGTGATCACTCGGTGTCTGAGGCTATTGGTGGTTTGAAAAATTCCTCCCATATTTTCATACTAATCCTGCTTTTAAAAAATAAGTGTTCCAAATTCTCTTGATCATGAATAGTACAACAAGAGCATCTAGAGGGAAAATGAATTTTAAATTTTATCAAATTGAGGTCCATTACTACTTTGTTTCTGAAAACTTTTCATAAGAAAAAGGAAATTTTAAAAGGAGATTTTTTATGCCACATCATCTTATTAACTAAAGAAGGGTTCTGAGAATCTCGTATGAAGATCCAAGTAGATTTACAACTAAATTTCCCATCTGTAGTGATTGTCCAAATTGGTTTGTCATTAAAATTCTGAGAGTTAATAGTAATTCTTTGGATATGATTAACCACATGTTTTGGGAGCTTCTGCTTAAGCTTAAAAACATTTCAAGACCTCCCTCAAAGTACTCAGACACAGTGCCCCTTACAGAAGTATTGGCAGTACCAAATTGAGCTAACTCTCCTAAACCAATTATCCCACCAAAAACTAGCATTTTTTTTGTTCACTCTACATAAAATAAGGTGATCAATTTTTCCTTTTATTTTCATCCTCCTCCAGTTATGAGATTGAGAATAGTTCCACTTCCGAGCCATGGGATGAATTCTTCTAGAGTAATAAGCTTTTAAAAAATCAGCCCATAATAAATCTTTAGTTCTGAACTGCCACCACAACTTGGCAACAAAGGAATCAGAGATTTCATGCAATGCTCTAATGCCAATGCCCCCTTCTCCAGTAGGCAAACATAGACTGAGCCATTTTTCCCGGTGGTATTTATGTTTGCCCTCATTATCACCCCATAGAAAATTAGCAAAGATCTGTTCCACTAGCACTACAAGAAAACACGTCTATAGCAACAGATGTGTAACCGTTGCAATAGATATTCTGTCGCAACCGTTGC
Organism: Anisodus acutangulus; assembly: GCA_029783415.1. NCBI lineage: Eukaryota > Viridiplantae > Streptophyta > Magnoliopsida > Solanales > Solanaceae > Anisodus > Anisodus acutangulus. Next base: position 30,873,227 of record CM056506.1, on the reverse strand, counting down.
AATAGATATTCTGTCGCAACCGTTGCAATAGTTTGTGGACCTAATGGCACAGTTTTAAAATTAGACCGTTGCATAGCCCACAATCGTTGCCACAGAGTTATATATGACAACGGTTGTTGTAATTGTTGCAATAGTATATTCTGTGGCAACGGTTCTTTCTGAAAAAAAGCTATGGCTACGATTTCTTTTCCCCAATTATTTTCCCTCCACTAATTTTACTAGACCCGTCAAACCCTTTTCTTTTTAATTAAAAAGTAAATTCTAAATTTTGTGTAGGTATAAAACATTTGTACAAACATAAGTATTTCAGCATCAAGGCAAAGGGTGAGAGTTTCTTCTCCGACGATCGAACATCATTGAATCATCGAATCTTCTTACCATTTTCGCCGGCGAAGGTTTCTTCTCCGGCGGAGGTTTCTTCTTCTGCTCTGGCAAGGTCGACCTACAGGTGAGTTTTTGAAATTACACTGAAGGATTTTTGAAAAAGTTTTTAAAAAATATGGAAAAGTTTTTTTTGGATCTTTCCCACTGCAAAATTAAGGGTTCAAGTGTTCATCTAATTGTTTTTATCCAAAAATGTTACAATATACCATATGTTTATTTGTGTGTTTTTAAGATCTGAATTTGAGCTATATATCTGTTTTTTTATTGGCTATAAATTAATTAACAACTCTTTAAACTATCTGAAATGTTTAAATATGACTTAAGTCAAAGAAATCAACTTTATAATGTAACATTATTTTCCTTGTTTTCTGTTTTCTTTATGTATTTGAAGGATTTTATTGGATTTTTTCCAATATAAATTTAGGTTAATATCTGTGGTCTACTACCTGTTACTACCCTAAAAAATGCTTTAAAAGGCAGAGAAAAACAGTGAGTAGGAAACATATGAAATCAATGATGTTTGTTCTTGATCGTCATCAGTAAATAGTTTTTGATATTGTAGGTTGACGAACTAAGCTTGTTTCTCATTGAATTTGGTACCCTATTTGACTCAATAGTATTCTACTAAGAGGTAATCTCATTTCACATCTGAATTTGATATCATATTGTTGTTGTTGTATTTTTTTCCCGAAATTAAAAGCCTAAATATTTCAGATCCATCTATTAATTTTGTTGTTGTCTCTTGTTTTTGGGTTACTTGGTTTATTGATTCCCATATAAACTCCAGAAGTTGAGTAGATGCAAACTCATATGTTGATTTTGTTCGCTTCTTCTAATATTTTTGGTGTTGCTTGCTTCATTGATTCTTAGGTTCAAAAATATCGAAACTCAATAACTTGATTGTGTATATATTTTCTCTTCAATTATAGTATTTGATATTTTTTTTTTCTTGACCAATTTCTTTCATGGGTTGATTTAGGAAGCTCAATCACTTGAGTACATATATATTTTCTCCCTTAGTTATATACTCTCCACAAAAAATTCATAATTATTCAATGCTCTGTGAAAATATTGGTTCAAGGACATACAATAGCTTTTAGATGTAATAGTAGTTTTATTAATTTCTAATTACTAGCTTGAAGTTTTCTTTCATTTTATTAGATTGTAGAATCATATATTACAATTCACAATGTAATATGACAGAAGTTTTCCTAACCAAAAAGAAAATGAGAATAGCCGCAAGTGGAACTGTTTGTTTCAAATAACAGGAAGCAGGTTATGGTTTGATATTTTATTTAAATTCATTGTTGGGATGCTAGGGTTAGTGATGTAAATCTAATAGATCTATGTGTAACCGGTTGGTTTACTAGTATTCTGGATCTAAGAAATGAAATTTGTACTTCTTTTTGTTCAATTAAAGCCCTTGTCCTTACATCTGTATGTTATTTGCCCAAATTGGACATTGAAGCACTAGTTGATATGAATTTATTAGAGATATTACATATTGTAATATATATACAACATGCTATTATTCTTACCTTATACTTCGTGTGAACTGAATTTGATCAAATACGCATTTTCCATAGCACATATAATGTTGTCAATGATTATTCCATGAATTATAATTTATCACCATGAATTTTCATAAAGCCGGAGTATATAATGTTGTCAATGATTATTCCAGGTCCATCATCTCCAGGACAGGATATTGATGTGTGTACCTACAATCATTAATTGTTGAATTGAAAGAACCGCGGAAAATCAGGGTGGAAACATATGATGCTGATTCTAACCAAACATTTCAACTGTGTGCAGCTTTATTGTGGACCATTAGTGATTTTCCAGCTTTAGCAATGCTTTCTGGATGGAACACCAAGGGAAGAAAGGCATGTCCAACTTGTAATCATGACACATGCTCTCAATATCTCAAACATAGTCGTAAGATGGGTTACTTGGGTCATCGGGCACTTTTGCCTCCTGATCATCCATTTCGAAGTGATAAAAAAATCATTTGATGGTAAGGAACAGTGTTTTCAGAGTGAGCCCGGGACGGAATGTACCAAAAACGCTACGAGGCGCAAATGAAAGACGTAAATCCATAGGGCGTACGTCCTAGAATTTGAGGCATAAGTCCCGGACGCGAAAGCCTAAGCCTTGGGAGTAAAAGCGTACGCCCGGGCGTTAAATTTGATCTCTTTTGTTTTAAAAGTATTTTACTATAGATTATAATTTTATTATTGGTGTAATGATATTTATACTTTATGTTATCATGTTTTCATGTTGTAGTGTTTATTCCTAAAATATATAAATAACACAATCATAAATAGTTTTTTTAAATGATTATGTCTGAAATTGGTAGGATAGAAATTTCATAACACTATGTTTTCGAAAGCAACTCTTTTCATTTTTTGTCATTGCTATTACACTTTTTATCCTTCTTGTAAGATTGGAGTAATTTTCCTTAGGGATTCTTTTCATTAATAACAATATATATAGTTGTACAGAGGTTGATTCCTAATACGATAAGAATCATTACTTACCTTAAATGGTTGATTTCTAATACAATAAGAATCCTAAGTTACCTTAAATATACATCTATTATAATTACAAAATATACTGTGAATATTCGGAGAATATTCGCTAATATTCCCCTCAATCGGAGCGGGATGAGGCCGAACGCTAAGGCTGAATCGGAAGTCGGTGAAGAGTTGTCGCAATAGTCCCTTTGTGAAAATATCTGTATACTGATAGGAGGAAGGTACGTGTAAAATTTTGACCTGACCAAGGGTAACCTTCTCACGCACAAAGTGAATGTCCATCTCTATATGCTTGGTCCGCTGATGTTGGACCGGATTGTGAGACATATAAATGGCAGATATGTTGTCACAGTAGACTATAGACGCCTTTTGTAGTGGACACTGGAGCTCCAAAAGAAGATTTCGAAGCCAACAGATCTCAGCAACGACATTAGCAACTCCGCGATACTCTGCTTCAGCACTCGAATGGGATAGCGTGGCCTGTCGCTTGGCGGACCATGAAATAAGATTATCCCAAGAAATACACAGTAGCCGGAGGTGGAGCGACGTGTGTCCGAGCATCCTTCCCAATCTGCATCTGTGTAGGAGAGCAATTTGGTTGGGGCAGAGGGGTAGAGATGCAGTCCAAAGTCCAGTGTGCCCTTAACGTATCTGATAGTACGTTTGAGAGTCCTAAAATGGGACTCTCGAGAGTCATGTATAAACAGACACACCTGTTGAACGAATTATGCAATATCGGACCTAGTGAATGTAAGGTACTGAAGGGCACCTGCAAGGTTCCGATAGAGAGTGGGATCAGAAACTGGCACGCCCTCATTGGCACTGAGCTTGGATTTCGAGTCAACCGGAGTTGGCATAATTTTACAATTTGCCATCTTAGCCCTGTGTACTATCTCCTCAGCATATTTGCGCTGACACAAAAACATAATAGTTGCAGATCTGGTCACGGATGTACCCAAGAAATAACTCATCTTGCCCAAGTTAGTCATAGCAAATTCAGTTTTGAGTAGAGCAGTGATTTCATTCTTCAACCGTCAGAGGAGGCAGTAAGAACAATGTCATCCACATATAATAGCAAATAATCAGTGATGTTACCTCGATGGAAAGTGAAGAGAGAGTTATGACACTTGCTACATGTAAATCCGATTTGTATAAGATATCTAGCAAATAGATCATACCAAGCGCGGGGTGCCTGTTTCAAGCCATACAGGGACTTCCTAAGACGACATACAAACTGCGGAACTGCCGGATGAACAAAGCCAGGGGCTGATGCATGTACACAGTCTCTTTCAAATCTCCATGAAGAAACGCATTCTTGACATCAAGCTGATGAATCGACCAATGCATGCTCATATCAATATTGAGAACAGTCTGAATAGTAGCCGGTTTAACAACCGGACTGAATGTCTCACCACAATCAATACCCTCCTGCTGATTCGTGCCATTAGCAACCAGTCTTGCCTTATATCGCTCCAAGTCACCACTGTCTCTGTACTTGTGACGAAATAACCACATGCACCGGATAATAATTACACCGTCCGATCTAGGTACCAAATCCTAAGTGTTCTGCTTGGTTAAAACATTAAATTCCTTGCACATGGCTGCATTCCAATTAGGGTCCAGTTTGGCTAGTTTTGGATTTTTTGGAATGGGTGACATGGTTTGTGCGGAGAGGTTAAAATGGACTTTGGGTTTGAAAATCCCATGTTGTGCATGAGTCTCCATACGATGGGTAGGCAGCAGTGGGTGGTCTGGATTTGGAGGTTGTGGGCTGTCGAGTTCTGGAGGCAGCAGTGCTGCTGGAGGGGCAGGAGACGTAGCTGGAGGTAGCAGGGGTACTAGTGGGGTGTTCGACCAAGAGCTGGGAGGTGTTTGGTCGGAGATGGTGTTGGACAGTGGCGGGGACGGAGCAACTGGCGCAGGCTATGTCAGAACAGTGGGCTGTCGGTGGTACAGAGATTGGATAGCCGAGGACAGACTCAGTTCATCGAGAAATGTGTAATCGGTGGTCTGAAATTTTTGAAGATTTGAAAAAGGAAAGGTCATCTCGTCAAAGGTAACGTGACGAGAGACGATGATTTTGCGAGTGACAATGTCATAACACAGGTAGCCCCGATGAGTAGGAGAGAGACCAACGAAGACACAGGGCATGGTGCGAGGGGCAAGTTTGTGAGGTGCAGTGGAGGCTATGTTGGGGTAGCATAGGCAGCCAAAAATACGGAGATGGTCATAGGATGGGAACCTACGGTATAAGATTTCGGTAGGGGTCTTGTTTTGGAGAGTGCTAGTCGGTAAAATATTAAGAAGGGATTCTACCATGTTAACAACATAGACCCAAAAAGGCGGTGGAAGACAGACATGAAACAGAAGGGTGCGAACCATGTTATTGATGGTACGTATAATTTGTTCAACCTCTCCGTTTTGGGAGGAAGTATAGGGACAGGAAAAATGGAAAACCATGCCTTGTTTAGAGTAGAAATTGTGAAATGCCGAGTTATTAAATTCACGTCCATTATCACATTGAAATGATTTGATAGATTTTTCAAAATGTGTTTTAATGAATTTTTGAAATTCTAGGAACTTGGCAAAAACTTCAGATTTAAATTTCAGTGGGTATATCCAGACAAAATGTGAAAAATCATCTAAGAATACTAGATAAAATTTGTGACCCAAAGAGCTAACAACCGGAGATGTCCACAAATCAGCATGAACAATATCAAAAGGAGAAAAAGTAACACTGTTGGATAACATAAATGGAAGACGAGTATGCTTGCCGAGCAGGCAAGAAAAACAGTGTTGGGCAAGTTTTCCATTATTACATTGAATACGCTTAGTAGTCTTAAGAAAAGTAAAAACAGGGTCTCCGGGATGTCCGAGTCTGTTGTGCCAAGTTGAGGGAGAGATATCCGCAAGGGATAGAGGTGATTGCGGTCTGACAGCGGAAGATTGAGTGAAGGGGTAGAGGTCTCCCACACTATTGCAGCGCGTAAGAATTTTCCCCGTATTGAGATCCTTCATAGAAAAACCAAAAGGGTCAAATTTGACAGACACAGAATTATTGCGAGTGAATTTTCTAACAGAGATTAAGTTTTTAATGATGTTAGGGGTGTATAGGACATGATTTAGGGAGAAAGGCTGGTGGGGATGTTTGGTATGTGTGTTACCGTAACCTTCAATTGGAATGCGATGACCATTGCTGACAGTAATAAATTGAGGACACATTAACCGAAGCAGTTGAGATAAGTTACCTGACGATCGGGTGAGGTGAGATATGGCTCCGGTGTCCATGTACTAATTTTCATCGGGTTGTTGAAGGTTCACGGTGTTGAAGACCTGACCCAAATCGGTGGGGGCTAGACTGCTGCCCTGCGGGTGCTGGGTAACTGCTACTAAATGGGCCTGCTGTTGCTGGTGGGCCTGCCGGTTGGTGGGGGCGGTGTCCAAGAGGCCTGGTTACCAGCTTTGCTGGAATTGGGCCTTTGATGTCGGGTAGGGGCATGCAGGCGAGGCCCAGTTCCCGATATTGGGCCAATGGGGCTGCCCAACCCACTGATAGTAGGCAGCAGGTGCTGGGCCTGTCTGCTGCTGGTTCCGGTTGCCTTTGTCGTGACCTTTTCCTTTATTATTGTTACAGCGACCTCTGTTGTCACGCCCTCCGTCGCGGGACTGCTGCTGGTGGTGGTCTTACGGTGGTGGTTTCCGCCGGTGGTGTCATACCGTCAACGGCTAATGACTTGTGATTGTGCTCCTCTTGTTTAGCACGGCGGGTCTCTTCCAACAAAAGTTGCGAACGTGCTTTACTGAAGCTTGATAGGGGGTCGGCCTGTTGAATCATCGTTGCAAGTGTATCATATTCACCTTTTGGTAAACCCGCAACTAGTTGAAGTACCATCTTGGTCTCTGAAACAAATGTCCTTACATTGGAAAGTTGGTCGGTTATGAGTTTCAGTTGTTTACAGTATTCAGACATGTTAAAATTCTCGAGACGCGTATTGTTGAACTGCTCTTCCAAATACACGGCCCGAGTATTTTTATTATCCTGAAAAATTTCTTCTAACCGTACCCAAAGTTCACGTGCCGTAGCACCTGTTTTCATGATAGTACACAACAAGTCTTTAGAGATGGTGCCGTAGATCTATTGTTTGACGATGGCGTCAAGGCGACGCCAGGTCGAGTCTGCAACATCGGTTGGACGAGGAACATAATCATCAATATGGTCGAGCACATTGTACGCACATGCATGAATATAGAACAGTTCTATCCACATGGAATATTGGCAGTTTTCTTGGGCAAGAATGATAGGGATAAAATTCTTGATGTTGGTAACGACGAATGTCGAATGAAAAGAAGACGATGAACGTTGATTGGGGTTGTCAAGTGTGCCAGTGGAAGAACCGAAATTGGTGGGGGAAGCAGGGCGAGACATGACGACAAATTATTGCCGTCGGCCGAGAGGGAAAAAGAAAAGTTTGGAGAGGTGTCGGCCGAGAGGGAGAAAAGAGAAGAGTAGAGATTAGGGTTTGGCTCTTGATACCATGTAAGATTGGAGTAATTTCCCTTAGGGATTCCTTTCATTAATCACAATATATATAGTTGTACAGAGGTTGATTCCTAATACGATAAGAATCCTAACTTACCTTAAATGGTTGATTACTAATACAATAAGAATCTTAAGTTACCTTAAATATACATCTATCATAATTACAAAATATATTGTGAATATTCGGAGAATATTTGCTAATACTTCTTCTTTCTTGATATATAAATAAAATGTAAATATTATTTGAGGGTGGGAAGGAGTAATAAATGTGGAGACTAATATGAAGTGGATGAAGATTTTATTATTATCTACGATAGTATCATTTTTTGTGTTGTTACCTTTAAAAAATAATAATTATAACAATTTTTTTATATTATTGGTGATTTATTTAATTTTTTTTTACAGGATTTCAATGAAATTTTTAATTTTTTAGCAATAAAATTATAAAATTGAAAATACATGAAATATACTCCCCGTAAATCCATGAAATTTACTCTCCATGCTACATAAAATGTCTCACCTCGTGCCCCCGCATCTTAAAACACTGGTAAGGAGGATCATAGATCTGCACCTACGCCCTTGTCGGGCACAGAAGTGTTGGAAGAGCTGCGTGAATTCAATAATGTGTTTGAAAAGGGGCAAAAAAAAGGCGTCAGGCTAATGACGGTCCATGAAAGAAAAGATCCATCTTTTTTGAATTGCCATATTGGGCCCATAACAAAATGAGGCACAATCTTGAAGTGATGCACATAGAGAAAAATATTTGTGATAGTTTGCTTGAGACTTTATTGGATATGGATGGAAAGTCAAAAGACCATATAAATTGTCGCTATGACTTGCAAGAAATGGGGATACGAAAGGAGCTTCAACCATTAAATGATAATAATGGAAAATTTACTTGGCTAAAGCTTGTTTCTCCATGAAACCAGAAGAGAAGAAATTATTTTGCACTGTTTTAAAAAATATCAAATTATCAAAAGGTTGTGCCTCAAATATATCACAATGTGTAGAAGTGAATGAGATGAAAATATCAGGATATGAGAGCCATAATGCTCATTTTATAATGGATTACTTGCTCCAGGTTGCCGTTAGAAAAGTGTTACCCAAGAATGTTTCTATGGCCTTAATTAGGTTGGGGAACTTCTTTAGAGCCATATGTAGCAAGGTTATAAGGCGAAGAGATCTCGATACAATATAGTCTGAAATCAATGAAATTGAATGTGACCATGAAAAGATTTTTTCTCCATCTTTTTTTGATATAATGGTACATTTGTCCATCCATTTAGTAAATAAAATTAAGCTTGGTGGTCCGACACATCTTCGTTGGATGTATTCCTCTGAAAGAAAAATTGTGCGATATCTATTTAATTTCTAATTTGTTGAATTATTATATGTTCTGATTGACTTTTTATAAATGTACATGAATTCTCTTTTTTAAAATTTGTATTATAGGCTGAGATGGAGAATATCGAAATGCAACAAAGTGAAGATGGAGAATATCAAGGTCAGAGTCATTTTTTTCCTCCTGCTTCTACCTCTGCTTCTGGTTCTGCTGCAACTACATAGATCGTGTTTGCGTTTGCTTCTGCTTCTGTTTCAGAGTCATTTATTGTGTTTGCGTTCATAGATCTTCTAGTAATAGCTATAAATGAGAATATGGAGTGCTGAAAGGGCGATTAGTTTGTTAGATTATGCTTTGTTGTTTAAGTTGGACATATCTCATTGTTGAAAAAGTTAATGAAGTGTGTCACCCTTCAAGTACTATGTGACATGTTAGGAGTCTATTTTCTGGTGTTTCTACTAATGAAATCAATTATCACTCCTTGTAGTTTCTTTATTTTTTTTACTACTGTTTTTCACCTAACTGTTTATGCATGAACCCAATTCAACTGTTGCTGGCTTCAGAACACATCATATTTATTATTATTATCGATGTTCGCGGCTGGCTTGTCTAATTTGCATGTCATTTTAAGACAGTTATTAAGATTCACTTGGTGTACAAATTTGAATTTTCCTTTTCAATATGCCATATAAAAATTTGAATACACTGCTGATGACATAATGAACAGACTGCTACATCATATTTTTCTATTGGCAAGTCACCTAGGCTTATATTGCTTCCTTGGTCACCTAGTAGTGGTATCTTGCCATCTTAAAAGTTATTTTGCCTACATATGGAATGTATCCTACTATTGCTGCTATTGCTTATGGTTTAGATAAAAAAAACATCAAGAAGAAGTGAACAAAATGTTCTTGTTTTCGATTTGGGTGGTGGTACTTTTGATGTGTCGATATTAACTATCGAAGAAGGTATTTTCAAGATTAAGGAAACTGTTGGTGATATACATTTAGGTGGTGAAGATTTTGATAATAGGTTGTAAATCATTTTGTTGCTAAGCTTAGAAGATCACTAGTAGCTGCAAATCTAATTTTCGTAGTCAATGCAAAATAGAAGAAGTAAACAGTAAATTAAACTCTGGTGTTGTTTATGTGTTGTAACTAACTTTATTTTTTCCCCTATCCTCTGATTGTTGTTCCTTTTGAAATTGTAGATGAAAGAAATGAACAAAGCGGAGATGTAAGCAGCGAAGACCTCACTTAAATAATATCGGTTGATCTACATCTTCAAATACTCTCGAATTGTTTTTAATTGGACTTTTTGCAAACTTATATATTTGCCAACTCTTGAATTGTTAACCTACTAGCTAGCTAGTTGGATATTTTGGATTAAGATTTTGTTGATGAATAATTTACTTTTGTTCAGCATATTATGTATTATTTTATTGTAATAGCACATAATTGTTGTTATAATAGCTTTTAATAATTAACCACTGCAATAGCTAGTTACCCTCGTAATAAAAGTAAAAAATAACTATTGCAATAGCTAGTAAAAACCGTTGCAATAAGTAACATTTTGAATCATAAAAGCGTTGCAATAGGTTTATTCTAATAGTCTGAAGGATAGCCGTTGCTATAGATCTAGGTATGGCATATTGCAACATTCTACCAGGCAAAGGACCCTAAAACGCTGCCTTAGGTATATTGCAACGGTTAAAGTATCTACGGAAACAGTTTTAATTATGTTGCTATAGTCCTATTTTCAAGTAGTGATTTGTTTGAAAATTATTTTTGGGGGTTGCCATATTGCTAGAAAATGCACAGACATTGTAGAGAGCACATGATTAATTAAAAATTACCTTCACACCAGTTAATAACCTTTCATTTATCCTGTTGAGGATTTTTGTGTCCACATCAGCGAAATAGGAGATTAACTTTCTTTCTTGGAATAGAGGACATCCAAAGTATGTTATTGGAAACTCTTGTCTTTGAATTTGCAAAATGTTGAAAACTATCCTACTTCTTTTCTCTTATGTCTTTTCGTACATCAAAAAACAACTCTTGTTCCTATTGATCATCTGTACAGAATTGATGGAATAATCTGTTGGAAATTCGCCTTTGGTGGGGAGGTGCGTCCACCTATATTTAATGATTTAAATACTAAGGTTTCACATGTTGGAGGCTTTATCTCTTCACACGTGCATAATCTACTAAGTGAGTAGATGACCGTAGGGCCAAGAATCGTCAAATTTCGTTGAGAAATGAAAGATATATTAGTCCACGAAGTAAGGTGTTTGAGGCATGGAAATATGGTGTGGGACAAATCTACCACCGGTGGAAAAATGAAGAATTGTTCTCTTTATAAGTCTCAAAATTGGCTAAGGGTTTGGGACTCCAAGGGGTAACCCATGTGTTTGAAGGAGGGAGGACCTAGGTGTGCTTGGGTTCGAGGCTAAGCCCACACGCGCGCCGCCGCCCGCCAGGTTCGGGGCTTGGGGCTTCTTCTGATATTATCTCTTTGGACCCCAAATTGCTTAATATTTACAGTTTGGTCCCTGGAATTTCTGGAAAGCTGAAATTGGGACCGTTTGAGTTGATTTTTGGAGCTCCATTAATCTGCACCTTAACTCCTCCCTAACAGCTCCTTTATGTTGCTAATTAAATCAGTTATTACTTGGCTGATTAACTCACTCACTAATGTCCATAAACTGCCATTACCCCCTTATGCTATATATTGGAGCTTTTTGGCTCAATTGCAGAGACACAAGATATATACACAAGAGACAAACAGAAAAAGAACAACTGAAATTCTGTCCAAAAACGTGAGCAGCAGAAACATGTGGACAAACAGAAAACTCTTCCTTCCTTTTGCATTCTTCAACAAGTCGTTTCGTGTTTGTTTTTTTCGTCAGAATCAACCTATTTGCTTTGTAGTGTTGATTAATTGTTGTTTTATCTTGGGAGACTATTGCCCGTTAAAGTAAAAGCATATATACGGGAAAATCTTGTCTTAAAGACAGAGAGCCATCTCTCGACTCAGCCACAGTTGTAACAATCTAGATTTAGTGTTTCTTGATTTCAGGTTATCAAGATTCAAGACTCAACCACCTTGCGGCAGTTCTGAATATTGACTTGTTTGTTTATCCTTTCGAACACTTGTAATATTTATTTACTTCCCGTATTGCTTTACATATCCAACATAATCCTCTAACACTTTCATGTTCAATGTCAAAAATTCTGAAGTTGCCTGCATAGAAAATTATCATATCATCAGCATAGCATAGGCAAAGTGATTGATCATAAGTCCCTCAGCTTGCATAGCAAAGCTTTTAAACTTAGGCTTATTATAGAGGTTATTAAACATACAGGAAAGTGTTTCAGCATCAATTATGAATAAAGCTGGGGAGGCTGGATCTCCCTGTTTTACTCCTCTTTGAGATTTAAAAAATTCATGCCTCTTTTCATTAATAACCACAGAATACCAGTTATTAGATAAAATATTCCAAATGATAAATATCTAATTTCATCAAAGCTCATTTTTTTCATGACAGCACATAGAAAATACCAGGATAATCTATCATAGGCCAGGCCATATTCATGTCAATTTTAATAAATCAGATTATCACCTTTGTCATCATTTTTCATCTCATGAATGATTTCTTGAGCCAACAAGACATTCTCCCCTATAGCTCTACCTTTAAAAAAATTACTTTGGTTAGCAGATATTACCTTGTCCTCAGTAATTTCATCTCCTTGCTGTTTTTTCTCACCTATTTGATCATCATTCTTGTTCTCCTTGCTCTAAGTATCAAAATTTGTGTGATCCTTTTGTTTAACCCCTCCTAGCTCCTACTATTCATTATTCTCATTTTGAGCAGCCTTTTTGTTTTAATTATCTGAAACTGGCATTGGTTTATCAATCCCAAATACAGTGGGTTTAAACATTTTGGGAGGCTCACTTCTCCTTCTATTTCTTGCTCTCACTTTATCTTGTTGATCATTTTGTTTCCTTCCTCTGACCTGATTTCTTTGAGTTCCTTGGCTTTTCTCCTTCTCAGGCTCTTTTGGTACATTTTCTTTAGGAGTATTATGTTGCCTTAATCGTTCAGCCTCCTTCTCATCACTTTCCTTTTTTTTTTTCTCCAACACACGACATTCTATCAAATCATGACCCAACTTCTTGCAGTGTTTGCAATATTTGGGAATATTCTCATACTCAATTTTTTGGACATATCCTTTTAAGGGATCATTTTCATCTTCAGTAACAACCCAAATGCTATGAATAAGAGGTTTCATCAAACCAATTTCCACCCTAATCTTAGCCATACTTGGCCTATTCATTGTTTTAGTAGCAGAATCAAGTTCAATAGGAGTACATATTACAAAAAACTATTTGTTTAGCATAATTTCAAGTGTGCATATGAAAAGGTAAACCTGATAATAACACTCACACTGGAACAATTGGAATATCCTCTTCTGGCATGAAGTTGGGTGTCCATTTTTGCAGTCAAATTTGGAATCCATCAATTTCAATTACCCGCTTGTATAATATACCGTTGTAGTCTTCATCATTGTTGAACGTTAAGAAAATATTGAAGTTGTTAAAAAACCCAATTTTGACTGTTCCCTTCAAAGAGAATTTTTCTTTAAATTTTGATCTAATTGTGTCAATTTGGGGTCTTGATTTCAGAAATCGACCGACAATAATTCGCCTACAAGGATTAGTCATGACTTCGTAGTAACCCTGAGTTTTGAAAATCAGAGTCGGCAGGCCGTTGTGTACAGTTCGTCTAGCAATGGCTGGAGTTTGGTCATTACGATTTGTTGGATTCGGGGGCTACGACAGAGTGGTAGCGTATGAACTACCTGCTACAGGCTCAACTAGTGAGTTTGGATTTGCAATCGAAGGTGGTTGTGTGAGTTTTCCCCGATGGGTCACCTGCCGGCGATCCGCCCGGAAGGAGAGCGAGAGAGGGGAATTTATTCGTAACTATAATAAACGGTAATATTAATGGCTAAAAATTAGACAGAAGGCGGACCTTCTCTTTCTAAAATATTTGAATTTCACTCAATATATTGTTGTTGTTAAGTTGACATTTTCAAATCATTTTACACTTTCAGTTAGACTTGTTCAAAGCTAGGGTCGAGCCGGCTCAAAGTCGGATCGGGTGACTTTTTTTTTCTACTTGCCCGATTCTGATCTTATTTTTAAAATTTTTTTTGACCCTAGCCCTGACCCTTCGGGGACCCTACGGGTCACGGGTAGGCCCTGACTCGTCGGAAAGGGGAAGGGATTTGGTGGGCCGGGTCGGGTCGGATCGAGATTTTTTTTTTGAAAAATTGAATTTTCAAAACTAAAATTGACATTTACACCTACACTACCATGAAATTTCGACGTTGAAATCTATTGTGTATAGTGGGATATTTACTAAAGAAAAAGGAAAAATTAGAAATCGATTTGGAGGAAAACACAAATTAATGGGAAAACGGACGTTTTCATAAAAATTAGCAGGCGGTTTGGCCGGTCCCGTCTAGAAAAAATTCGCAAAATAAAAAAAATCGGGTAAAACGGACATCCGAGCGCAGAGTTATGACCATTTAAAGTTTCACCAATTTACAACTACTTTCTCTCCCTATATTATGCTTCTGTGATATTAAGAGAACGACTAATAATATAAACATATAATTAATAATCAACTATCATTTTTATCTTATTTTATGTCGAGCTCAATGTAGATGAGAGCAATACATATATTATAAAAACATGCATTATATCACTTAAATATTAATGACAAAAATATATATAAGTATACAATAAATATTAATAAAAGAAAAATACTATAAATTATATTAAAAAATACCCGAATCGGGGTCGGGTCGGTGGTCGGGCTGAGTCAGGCCGGGTCAAATAGTCTGACCCTAGCCCGACCCTACATAAGATCGGGTCCCCATTTTTTCGAATGGGATGGCTCGTAGGTCCCTGACCATGGTTTTTTCAGGTCGGGCCGGGCCGAATGGTCCCCGACCAGTTGGACAGGTCTATCTTTAAGTATAGGCCGGAGGACTTCAAATGGGTCACACCAATCTTTGATGGTAAAAAGAAAACGCTTTCTATGAGTTTCAAATATAAGTGATCTACGAAAAATGAGATTAAAAAGATTATGTTAGGTTTATACTATAAATGCGAGATTTTTAGAATAGATATAAAACCTTTTTTTTTTCAAATTTGGTTCTCTTACTTTCTATTCACATTTCTTAATTCAGTAATCTTAGGATAGTGTCAGGTCCTTAATGAAAAACTTGTGGTGGACAAAAGAAAGTTTACTTGAAGGTGACAACAATGCGCATGCTATGTGTGTCTGCATGTATACACTTCCCACAGTAGTCCACCCACACACATGGCTAGTGTATCCTATATAATAGCACCGCCCTCATCCACCATTTACAAATTACGACTTTGATCACCAACCTTCTTCAGTCCACTCTTTCGGCTCATTGGGTATACACTCAACGAGGTACATAGCAGCAACCACCGCCACCCCTTCCCCCCTCTCTCCTTCCATTTCTCCTTAATAGTACTAACTAATAAATAAAAGTTATGAATAATACTCAAGAATTAAATCCTAGCCAAACGGTCCCCATTTTTCAAGAAGAAAGAAAAGACACCACCATTAGCAGCACCGCCACCGTTGCTACAACCAGTGACACCACCTCCACGAGTAGCAGTAACAGCAATAAAAAAGGCAAAGGCAAAGGAGGACCAGACAATAAGAAGTTCAGGTACAGAGGTGTAAGACAACGTAGCTGGGGAAAGTGGGTGGCCGAGATCCGTGAGCCTCGTAAGCGTACGCGCCGATGGCTCGGCACCTTCGCTACTGCTGAGGACGCCGCTCGAGCCTATGACCGTGCCGCTATTATACTCTACGGTTCTAGGGCTCAGCTCAATCTTCAACCATCCAGTGGTAATAGCAACTCATCATCCTCTTCACAGTCTTCCAGGAAATCTAGCTATTCCTCATCCACCCAAACCCTTCGTCCGTTACTTCCAAGACCTTCAGGATCGTTCGGGTTTAATTTCTCTTCCCCTACAGCACCCGTTGCTGCATCCACCACTAGCATGGGGCCCACTGATTATGTGCCCTACGGGTTTTTTCCTGCTGTACAATATGCTGATATGTTGCAACAACATTCCCAGCTGTTGAGTCAAACCCAACATCAGCAACAACAGTATAACTGGCTTTGTGATGGATATGGTCCTGAGGCTGACCCCACCCACGAAGCATGCTCTTATTCAAACCCTAACCCTAGTCATCAAGAGAAACCGCCGAAACAAGAAGATGAATTATCCCAATATCAAAATCAGCAGCAAAATTATTTATATGACGACACAAACCCTTTAGTGGAGTCGTCAATATCTCTTTCTTCCACTCAAGCGATGCAGGCTGCACCGGTGGTTTCAGATCCGGTGGCGGTGATGGAAGGTCCCGGATCTCCTGTGTTTTGGCCAACAACTGATGATAGTTATCCACCGGTTAATATTTGGGATTACGGCAATGATTCCTTCTTGTTTGATTTTTAGAAGTAATTATTTTGGGAAACGGAAGCGGGTCTGGGAAGATGATTTCTTTGAATTGCATGCAAGAGTACGAATATACATATAGAATGGATTGGAAAACTGGTGACAGATTAGAATTGGCATCAATTAATTCCAAGGGGTGCATGTTCAGTATCTGAGGAAAAAAATTATGTTTGTACTTTTATTTCTGTTGATTGAGGGTGTGAATAAAACACCAAGATCAGGGTGACCATTTATATACTGCTTTATTATCAGGTTTGATATCTCAATTAAATTTCTTCAGAACCAAGATGAACTTTTGATTTTGGAATGAAAGAATTGTTCTAGAGATATTAATTTATTTCAAACTCAAATCTTAAAATTTCTGCTTTAGGATTTTGATGTACTTTAGTTTATGGATTTTTGGGGGGCTTTCAGATCCACTAAAACCTTAGGATTGCCGAATTGTAAAATCTGCGAAGAATTCCAGCGGTTTTGGTCGAGGATTTAAGATAGATACCCTTAGTATAGAGTTTATTTGATATTAATGTAATTTTATCTGTTCATATTTTTAATTATATGCACTTATTGAAAATTTTGATTATTATAGGTATAATTTAACATGTTATATGTAATGTTAGTTGTCGTTACCGATTAAGATTTATATGTAAATTTATCCGAAAAAGTTTTATATTGTAATTAAACTTGTTATAACATATATTAGTTACTATTGTTAAATATACCTCATATACACACAATATACATATATTAGTTACTATTGTTAAATATACCTCATATACACACAATATACATGTATATTGTGTGTATATGGGGCTCTCGGATTTAGTATAGAAACCGAATATGGTGTAGATATTTAGGTAATATTGTAGTCTCCTAGTTTAGGTAATATTGTAGTGTAATTAGTATTGTACACTTACCATAATATTTGTATTACCATAATTGTATATTTAGTATCAAAATAGAATAAGGTTTTAGGAGTAGAATAGGAATATGATTCTCCTATTATGGAAATATGTAACTTGTATAAATACTCTTTCAATTAATGAAAATAATCAAGAGATTATTTCTTTCATGGTATCAAGAGTCTAGGTTTATTTTCTCTCCCAAAATTCTCCACTATTTTCCGTCGAAATCCCTACCCAAATCCGAGACCTTGCTCTCGGGTTTCGTGCCGACGAGAACCCTCTTCTTTCAAAAATTTTCTCCCTAATCCCTCAATCACATATTGTTCTATCAATATGTATACATCCCGGAATATGTTTCATCATGCCCTTACAGTTTCTAACATCAAGAATTACATCCATCTCGTTCTTAAAATAGAAAACGTCCAATATGCGACGTGGGCCAAACTGTTCAAAATTCACGCACGATCGCATCAAGTCATCCATCATATAATCCCCGTGGCTCCTGAGGATACGGAGGTGCCAAAACGCGAGGATGATCCTAAGTTGTGGACGACTATAGATGCTACCGTCCTTCAGTGGATATATTCCACCATATCTACCGACCTTTTGCAAATAATTATTGAGCTAGACGCTACGGCACATGCGACTTGGGATAGACTGCGTGATATATTCCAAGATAATCAAAATTCTAGAGCCGTTACCCTTGAGCAGGGTTTCTCCCACGTCAATATGGAAGATTTTCCTAATGTTTTGGCTTATTGCAAAAGATTAAAGGAATTGGCGGACCAACTTCGCAACGTTGGCGCGCCGGTTTCGAACGATCATTTGGTCCTCCAAATGGTTTCCGGCCCCTCCGAGGCCTATAGTGGTGTGGGAACGCTTCTTCGGCAAAGCAATCCGCTTTTGTAATTTTATCAAGCGCGTTCTATGCTTACACTAGAAGAAGCAGGCATGGCGAAACGAGCGGCTACCGGTACTAGTCCCGTAGTCATGATGACTGAGTTCACGGTTTATCCTACTGGTTCCAACAACTCGGGCCAAAACCGCAACAACGGTGGCGGCAAAAAGGGTGGAAATAAGAAAAATAATGGCAAAAATCATGGCGGCAACAACGACGGCAGCCGACAGAATGGTGGCGGCGGTGGGGGTCCTCGCGGTACTCAATAGCAGCAGCAACAGTTCTAGGGCCCACAATGGCCCCTGCGATGTGATGGGCCTCACAACAGTTTGGGCGGCGATTTACCTCCCGGCGATTTCAGCCCAATTGGCGTGGCTTGACCAGCAGCGATCCATGCCCAGTCGGCTGGTCGATTCTGACCCGATGTCGATGCGGGTTGAGCTAGTAGGGGTGCTTGGGCCTCGGCCCCCGCAAGCCCATCACGCAGCGGCACCTACTCCTACCGACATCGAAGCCGCAATGCACACGCTTGGTTTAAATCCATCGGACCAAAATTGGTATATGAACACCGGGGCCACTATCCACATGACATCCGATTCAGGTACGCTCTCGTCTTATTCCAATTTGAGCAACCCCCGCGTATAATTGTTGGTAATGGTAATTCTATTCCAATTCGTGGTTATGGTCATAAAACATTATCTCCCCTTCATCCTCCTCTTATCTTGAAAAACACCCACACGCCCCCAAATTGATTAAAAACTTAGTCTATGTCCGTAAATTCACTATTGACAATTCTGTTTCTATTGAATTTGATCCATTTGGTTTCTCTGTGAAGGATTTCAAGGCGTGGAGTCCTCTCATGAGGTGTGATAGTATGGAAGATCTTTATCCTATCACACCCAGTTCCGGTCCATCGAGTAAAGTCCTGCCGTCAGCTTTTGCAGCCATTTCTCCTTCCTTGTGGCATGCTCATCTTGGTCATCCGGGGTCCTCTATTTTGTCATCTTTAGATAAAAATAATTTTATTTCATGTAAGAGTACGAGTCGTACTCTAAATTGTCAATCTTGTTCATTAGGAAAAATTGTTAAGTTGGCATTTGTAGACTCCAAATCTCATACTTTAATGCCATTTGATATTATTCATAGCGATTTATGGACGTCTCCTGTTCTTAGTTCTGTGGATCATCGGTATTATATTTTTTTTTTGGATGATTATTCTAAGTTTTTATGGACGTTTCCGATAGCGAAAAAATCTCAAGTTTTTTCCATCTTCCTCAAATTTAGAGCATTCATCAGAACCCAATTCGACCAAGAAATAAAAAATATCCAGTGTGATAATGGCAAAGAATATGAAAATGGGGTGTTTCGGAAATTCTGTGCTAATAATGGGATAAATTTTTGTTTCTCTTGTCCTCATACATCTTCACAAAATGGGAAAGCCGAACGCAAAATTCGTTCCATAAATAACATTTTCCGAACATTATTGATTCATGCTTCCGTACCCCCATTTTTTTGGCATCATGCTCTCCAAATGGCTACATATATGCTTAACATAATTTCTTCAAAAGGTCTGACATATTCTTCCCCTCTTCAAGTTTTATATAATAAAACTCTTTCTTATTCTCATCTTCGGGTCTTTGGGTGCTTGTGTTATCCGTTATTTCCATCCACCACAATTAACAAACTTCAGGCCCGGTCTACTCCGTGTGTGTTTTTGGGTTTTCCGTCTAATCACCGTGGTTACAAATGCTTTGATTTATCCTCCAACAAAATCATCATTAATCGCCATATAATTTTTGATGAAACCCAATTTCCATTTGCTAAAATTAATACTCTCGTGCCTAGTTCGTATAATTTTTTGGATGAACAAATATCCCCGTATATTATTCAGCATTTTTCGGACATCTCCTGACCAAACTTCTCCAGAGGGCCCACTGCCCGCTGGCCCCACGGACTCGTCACCCCCTGTCTATCCCAATACCTCCACTGGATCAGTTCCAGCGATTGGGGCAGTCCAGCCCAATTCTGGAACGGGTCTAGTCACTGCTCCAGATTATCGTGATGGGCCAACATGCCCACTGCCTGCTGGCCAGTCCGTCCCGCACTCAGCAAATTCTCAAATTCTATCCAATTCTCCCTCGAGTCATAGACCGGACACTCGTAGTCAATGGGGGTTTTTAAACCAAAAAGACATTTTAATTTACATTCTAATATTCTTAAATCACCCTTACCTCAAAATTCTGTGTCTGCTTTAAATGACCTGAATTGAAAAATTGCTATGACCGATGAATTTAATGCTCTTATTGATAATAAGACGTGGGTGTTGGTACCCCGTCCATTTGGTAGTAATATTATTCGGTCTATGTAGATTTTTTCTCATAAGAAGAATTCAGATGGTTCATTTACTCGACATAAGGCGCGACTTGTGGGTGATGGTAAGACTCATCAGATTGGTATAGATTATCGTGAGACATTTAGTTCGGTGGTCAAGCCGGCTACCATTCGCACGATGCTAAGCTTGGCTCTTTCGAAGGCATGGTCTATTCATCAGTTAGATGTAAAGAATGCTTTCCTACATGGGGATCTCAAGGAAACAGTCTATATGCATCAGCCTTTGGGATTCAGGGATCCCAAACATCCTCATCATGTCTGTTTACTGAAGAAGTTCTTATATGGGCTTAAGCAGTCTCCCAGGGCCTGGTATACAAGGTTTTCTAACTATGTTTCGACTATTGGGTTCACTCACAGCAGGTCAGATAATTCCTTACATCTACCGTCGTGGTTCGTCCTTGGCCTACATTCTGTTGCATGTGGATGATATCATTTTGACTGCCTCTTCCGATGCCTTACGCCAGTCTATCATGAACATACTCAACTCTGAGTTTGCTATGAAAGACTTAGGGCCCTTGAGTTACTTTTTGGGGATTGCCGTCACTCGTCATTCCTATAGATTATTCTTGTCTCAACGGAAGTATGCAACTGAGATCATCGAGAGGGGTGGGATGTCATCATTTAAGTCCACTTCCACTCCAGTTGATACAAAGCCCAAGCTCAGTGCCGCGGCCGGCGTGCCCTACGAGGACCCGACTCGCTATTGCAGTCTTGCAGGGGCCCTTCAGTATCTTACCTTTACGAGATCGGATATTACACATGTTGTCCAGCAGATGTGTTTGTTCATGCATGATGCCAGAATTGAGCACATGGCTGCACTCAAACGCATCATTCAGTATATTCAGGGTACACTTGACTATGATTTGCATTTATATCCTTCCTCGACATCCACACTTGTCTCATATACGGATGCTGATTGGGGTGGCTGTCCCGACACCAGACGGTCTATGTCTGACTATTGTATGTTCCTTGGAAACAACTTGGTCTCTTGGTCAACGAAGCATCAGTCAACTCTATCCCGCTCAAGTGCCGAAGCTGAATATCGAGGGATAGCTAATGTGGTCTCAGAATCATATTGGTTACGTAATTTTCTTTTGGAGCTTCATTGTTCCATTCAGAAGGCAACCTTAGTTTATTGCGAAAATATTAGTGCCATTTACCTTTCTGGTAATCCGGTTCAGCACCAACGCACTAAGCATATCGAGATGGACATTCATTTTGTCCGCGAAAAGGTTGCTCGGGGTCAGGTACGCGTCTGTCATGTCCCATCAAGATATCAAATTGCAGACATCTTTACAAAGGGTCTTCCCTCGGTCCTTTTTGAAGATTTTAGGGACAATCTCAACGTTCGAAGACCGCCCGCTATGACTGCGGGGGTGTGTTAAATATACCCCATATACACACAATATACATGTATATTGTGTGTATATGGGGCTCTCGGATTTAGTATAGAAACCGAATATGGTGTAGATATTTAGGTAATATTGTAGTCTCCTAGTTTAGGTAATATTGTAGTGTAATTAGTATTGTACACTTACCATAATATTTGTATTATCATAATTGTATATTTAGTATTCAAATAGAATAAGATTTTAGGAGTAGAATATGAATAAGATTCTCCTATTATGGAAATATGTAACTTGTAAATACTCTTTCAATTATTAAAAATAATCAAGGGATTATTTCTTTCAACTATTTCTAAAAGTAAATACTTATTATGTACTATTTTATAGAAATACTTATTAGGTACTATTTTAAGTGTTTAGTTTGATTAAGAATAATGTACTAAAATGTCATTTGAATCTAGTGGTTATAAATTTTTCATATATGTATAGAGATACACGATTTTAGAACAGATAAAAAAAATAACACACTTAGGATTGCACAGGGAGAGTTTCAACCTCCCTACTGCATGTAGTGATAATGCGGAATAAGTTGAGAATATAAAAATTTTGCGTAAATTCAAAGTTGTAAAAATTACTATTTACCCTTGAAAGGATTTAGCTAAACTCTAGGAAAATAAAGAGCAAAACCTCTTGATTACAATTCAACCTAAAAGATTACCTCTATCCCCTCCTCCAATAATCACACAAGACACAACTGTTGCAAACACTTCAAATTAAAATACAATGAAATTGAACTGGACACAATTGATACTTTTGACAACTCGATCAGTAACAAGTGTCCTGGTCTTTATCTACACGTTTTCTTTTTACAAATTCTCGCAAACTGTGACTACTTGCACTAAGCTCTGATATTTCTATGGAAATGGATAACCTGCCTAAATAAAATTATCATGTATTTATATATGGGTTAAGTTAGTAAGCATAAGTATTCCAAGACAAATAAAAAAACGAATAATTTCTCCCCTTCAATTTAAGTGTTTTTTTTTATTTGTCCCCAAAAGAGTATCTCTTTATATATTTAATAAGTTGATAATTCAAACATCCTACATGACAAGTTTAAAATCACAAATTTCAAAAGAAATTTTAATACGCTACACATATATTTAATTTAGGACTACAAGATTAAAAAATTTCATTTTATTTCTTAAATTTTGTGACAAATCAAATTAAAAACGCTTAAAATGAAATGGAGGGAGTAATAAAACACCTTCTTTCTTTGAAGAAACCTAGCCACGTTCCTTACTTGCCAGAAATTATTCATAGGGCATTACTACTTGAATCCAAGTAAAAACAAAAGTTCTACTCAAGATGAAAATTAACTCAATTTTTATTATGCACTTAAAGTAGAAACTATCACAAACTTTTTCCACTTAAGTCAGACGCAAGAAGACTATTCTTAATCAATTTCGGATTCCTAGTTAGTCTACTGATTTACCATGTCACTGAAATGACGTGGTTCACCTTAATTTTTCATATGTTCTAACTATGTCACTCAAAAATCAGGATTAAACTAATTCCTAAATCACAGTCTATCACATAGTCTCACAAGCTATACTATTTGTCAACTATCAGAGATCACATGTCTCAACAACTTTTTTATAATAAAAAACAAAAGCCCTTATTAGTGTCAACACTTCAAATTTTCAATTTAGAAATTTTAAACTTATATTCCAACGTAAATCCATCTTTTCGCTCTTCCTCCTTTTGGTATCAGCGAAAAGAGACCTAATAGGTGAACAAGTGTTACAATTCACTTTTTTGTCGAACTAGTAGCTTTTATTAGAACACGAGCAAAAGTTGCAATTACAAGCAAAAACCAACACAAAAAGATAGACTTCAGCCCTCAACCACTCCTACGATGCTATCTAGTTTCTATTCTCCCTGTACAAGTATTCTCTTCTATGTAAATAGTAGTTCTATTCATCCCCTCTTTACAGTTATGTTTTCCATACAGTAAATTAAAAATTCTGTGTTCGCATTTCTCCTCGATCTGCTTCCTTATCACCAGTGGCCTGGGCACTACTTGTTCCCACAGTGCTTCATTCCTTGCCTACCAGATATGATATAAGTGTTGTCAAAACTACCCATAATAAGGCTCTAGTAAATTTTCATGTACCTTTCCTTGAAATCTTGCTCCACATCCCATCTAACTATGTGCTTCTAATGTGAATCTGCGGCCACCCCATTACTTCCTCTAGGAAATATATATCTGGAGAATGTGCATTCAAAGAACAGGTGTGCTATGGTTTCTGGGGTGTTCCCACACAGCAAGCATAAGCTGTCTTGACACACTTCCATTTTCATAAGCTTGTCCCTGATAAAAAGCCTTTTATGCATTACAATCCAGCTTATAAAGCTATGCTTGGTAACATTTGTCTTTTTGCAAACCCCTCTCCACTAAGGCCATTGGCCTCCTGCTACTCTCTTCCATTGATATTCACTTTGTATAGGGTATTTACCTCCTGTTTGTAACCATCCATTCCCCAAGTATCCAGTTTTGAACTTCTCTTTTATATTGCAAATTTTCTTCCAGTACCAACTGCTACCCACATAGGGTTTGTATTGACTCTCCTTTTATATATATATGGTGAAAGTATGTATGTCCTAGAGACAATCATTATTAGGGATAAATGTACTTGAACACATTCGTATTATTAATAAAATTAATATTTATGGCATTTGCAATTATTGAATTATTATTTGATTGTTTGTAATTATTCATTAATGTGCATCCCTTGAACTTACGTTGTCATTAATAGAGTGAGATATTAATGATAAAGAGTAACTCTAAAATGGCCTCGACTAATGATAACCGAGAATGGGATATCGATGATATGTTATAAGTCAACATGTGGTCTGCGTCACATTCTTAGAGAATGTAGTATGTCTCACCTGCTACTAGTAATAGTTATTAGTGATGGACACATGAATACTTTTGGAAAGTATTGGTATACACTGCTGATAAACTATTTGTTATACATGTCTAAAGTGTTATCAACGTGTGGGAGATGAAGGTCCTCTGACTTGAGGTCAATACGCACCTTGTTTACAGAGTAATGTACTTTGACCCTGTCCTAAGCTTAAACTCCTTATAGGATAAGATACGACTTGTGTTGGGTGCATTATGATGTAAATTAAGGTGGTAGTTGATCCAAGAATATGATTCATTCCTCGATTAGATATTCAAGAGAGCACTCAACTTCTCAGTGATATTAGGTCGACCATGTCATTGGCCAATGCAAGAGACATATTTAGAATATGATCTAGTTGTCGACTAATATAGATGAGATAAAGTGATCAAGACATTTGGATAGACACATGGCAAATCCTAAGCTTGATCGAGTGTGTCGCGAATGAAAGGAATTTATCATCTCACATAAAGGTTATGTTTGCTGGATTCATGTAAACGTACTTCATATATTAAGTTCGTCGTACGACACAGTCTAGGAGTTCCGTATGGACCTTAATTGGATTAGTGTCGATATATAGGTCACACTATATCGATTGTCTCTTCGATCTAAGGGTATATTGAGAAAGTATTAAATATTCGATTTGGAGTCGAGATATTTAAATTGATAATACGTATGGGATAATTTCTATTATATGGAAATTATTTAATTAAATCAAAATTGGATTTTGGATTTAATGTGCTGAATATATATATTAAATAAAAACGGGAAACATAATTTTACGTAAGGCGCCGCGGCGCTGACCCGACAGTGAGCCCAGTTGGACTGGCCCACTGCACCTCGGGTTTTGGGCCATGCTGAAGCCTAACCCTAAAATATTTTTCTGACCTAATTTTCAACTATAAATACAGCACTCCCCATTGTTTATTACATACGAATCTTAAAACTAATTCTAGACTTAGAGTCTAGGATAAAACTCTCTCAAACCTCTACCAAGATTTCCTGGCTTTCTTGATAGAGGAATACACCATAGCATAGTGCTTGCAGTCGAAGGGACAGTCGCGTGTACTCCATAAGTAAAGACTCCAGATAATACAACATGTAAGTGTTCATGTTTATGTTACAGGTTTTGATTGTCATATAACCATACCAGAAGAAATTGTTGGGGTAAGTAGAACACTATTTTAAACTTTCGTTGTGCCTACTTATGTATTTTGAATCCAACAAAACCCTACAGTGGTATCAGTGCCAGGTTGGTTTAATGGTTATATAACAATTGAATAACATAATAATATGGGTTAAACATAGAATTGAATTAAACCAAGGCTTTTTGAAATACTACAAATCTTGGCTGAACAAAGTAGACCTTTTTATGTCACCCTAAATTATCTCATACGCTAACTCCCTAAATTATCTCCTACGCTAACTCGAGGAAGTCATTCCTTTCTAACTCAAACTAAGCAAAAAGTGCAGATATCCGGATCATTGCACAGTGCACGGCAAAGAACGGGTAAGAATGGATGATGATCGATATGTGCGTTATTGATAATGGAGGGTGATGATAAATGATCTGTGATTTGATCCCTAAATTGGATTTAGGGATCGAACGATTTTAGAAAAATCAACACAGAAATGTTTTGTCAGGACGTCGGCATAGCGGCCCTTTGGTAGGACGCCGCGACGCTTGCTAAAGTTTCAAGGAGGCGTCGCAGCTCTATGGTGGAGCGCCGCGGCCCTCATGAACTACATAATCTGAAAGGTTTCTGTCTTGCTAGCGCTGCGGCTCCATGGTGGAGCACCGCGACGCTAATGCATTGCAGAAGCAGAATTTCGGTTTCTGCCTCACTGGTGCCGCGACTCTAATGATTAGCTCCGTAGCCCTATCGGTCCAAAAAAAATGAATTCAAAATGTTTAACCCACGATTATTATTATAAAGTATATTATTTGATAAGTGTACTGTTTATGTTGTAAATGTCAAATTATTTGTCATTTAAATTACTAGAATAACGTACGCAAATAACTGTCTGGGTAGGCGGCACCCAGTATGTGTTTAAATCGCTTAATATCATGCTTGGGCAGGCGGTACCCAATAAGTGCTTAATAGACTTTGCATGATGATTAAGATGTTAAATTTGATATAGCATACTAGAGTTGATCTTGGTTAAAACACTGAATTAAAATGTTCCCTAAAATTTTAATACAAGTCTCATTTGAAATGATCACGTCGTCCGTTATAATTGATTGTAGTGCAAAATCTTTTTCGGCGAGATGAGTATTTATGCCACAACATTTACTCTAAGTCTACGAGGACTCAGACTCTTTCATAGATGCATGTTAAATGTAGAAGTGGGTGATAAACCTTCATGAGTATTTACACCACAGTGTTTGCTCTATAAGGCAAAACTCACTTAGATACATAATTGCATTCGCATAACGGGGTTGACTTGCTAGGCTGTCTTGGCGCCACAGTGTCGGACAAGCCGATGGACGCAGATCGATTGTTTAGAACATTCGGTCAAACAAGAGTTACAAATTATTTGTAATTGATTTGGAGACCTACCAGGTTGTTCTATTAAAGTTACCAGCCACAACAAACGTGGAGATAACATGAACCTGGATCTTGGCCCATTATGACCATATTTGATATGAGTCCGTATTCTTTCATGGGGTCGAAGAGTATGTTAAAATAGTGGGAGCTAATTAAACTAAAGGCCATGTTAATTAGTTAACAAATGTGTTCAATAGAAATTATATTAGAGTTTAATTTCAAGTCTATCTATATCATCAGTTTATACAAAATGTCAAATCTATCACTAAAAATGTTGGTCGAGACAAACAAGCTGACTGGAGCAAATTACACTGACTGGTTAAGAAATCTGTGATTGGTGTTAAGACAAGAAAGAATTGAGTATGTGTTAGACATAGTGTTCCCCGCAGTCCCTGCTGAAGCTCTGCTGTGTATGCCCTATTTGACAAGGTGGCTTATCGAAAACATATAGAGGATGCTACCTCGGCACAGTGTGTAATGTTATCCTCTATGAATGTGGAGTTATAGAGGTAACATGAAAACATAGGCCCCAACGAAATGCTAGAACACTTGAAGAGTCTCTATGACTCACAGTCTCAAACAATGGAGTATGAACTGTTGAGAGACCTTTTCAAGTGTAAGCTGAACGATGGGGGTCAAGTGTCAGCACATGTTCTGAAGATGATTGGGTTGATTGAAAGGTTGGCTTCGATTGGAATGAAGCTGCCTATAAATGTCTCTATCAACCTAATCCTGAATTCACTTCCTGGTTCATTTGAGAATTTCATTGTGAACTTCAATATGAATGGGACCAAGGCAAGTTTTCCAGAGCTTCATAACATGTTGAAGACTTTTGAATCATCTACCTCTAAAGGTAAAGCCGTGCTCATGGTGGGTTCTTCTAGCAAGTTCAAACCCAAGGGTAAGAACATGTAGAAGAAGAAGGGTAAGACGGTTGCTGCACCTATAGTTATGAAACCTAGAGGAAGTGTTCAGAAGAAGGCAAATGTAGCTTCAGATGTGTGCCTTAACTGCAAGAAGAAGGGGTACTGGAAGAAGGACTGTACAGCTCCAGGAGGAGGCAAAACACTAGGTGCTCCTGGCTCTACTGGACAAGGTATATTTGTCATTGAGATAAATATGTCTATAAATAACTCTCACTGTTGGGTATTGGATACCGCATGTGGCTCACACAATTGTAATAATGTGCAGGGTCTGATTGACAGCAGAAAAGTTGGACCGTGAGAGGTAGACATGCGCGTTGGAAATGGAGCACGAGTGGATGTTGAACGCGTGTGAACTTATAGACTAGATTTACCTTCAGGCTTTTGTTTAGAACTAAATAATTATTATTTTGTCCCCTCATTAACGAGGAATATCATTTCTATTCCAATGTTAGACATTGAGGGATTTTCCTCATTTATTGCCAATGGCAGTTATGTACTGTCTTTTAATGATTTTGTTTATGGAAATGCTCCGCTTATGGATGATTTGTATGTTCTAAAATGTAGTCATGAAATTTTCAATGTGCAAAATAAATGAGCTAAGATAAGTAATCCAAAAACCCTACCTACTTATGTCACTGTAGACTTGGTCACATCAATGAATCAAGGATAGCAAGATTAAGAAAGTTAGACTACCTAGAATCATTTGACTTGGAGTCCTATGTTAACTGAGAATCTTGCTTGAGAGGAAAGATGACCAACAAGCCACTTTCTGGAAAAGGGGTGCGAGCTAAAGAGGTACTTGAGTTGGTCCATACTGATGTATGTGGGCCATTTTCAACTCAAGCTAAAGGAGGCTTCCTTTACTTCATCACTTTTACAGACGATTTCACAAGGTTTGGGCATGAGTATCTTATGAAACACAAGTCCGAAGCCTTTGAGAAATTCAAGGAGTATAAGTCAGAAGTAGAGAAGCAACTTGAAACAAGTATCAAGACCCTTAGATCAGATCGAGGAGGTAAATACTTAAGTAAAGAATTTCTGGATTACTTGAAGCTTCATAGAGTCCAATCATAATGGACACCTCCTGGAGCGTCATAGATGAATGGTGTTGCTAAAAGGAGAAATCGAACCCTATTAGACATGGTTAGATCCATGATGAGTTTCTCAGCTCTACCAACATACCTTTGGGGCTATACATTGCAAAGCTCAACTTATATTCTGAACAGGGTTCCTTCAAAGTCAGTAGAGAAAACTCCATATGAGATATGAAATGGAAAGAAGCCATCACTTAAACACATGCGACCCTAGGGGTGCCTTGCATATGTAAAGAAGATACTTACTGACAAGTTGGAATCTAAAAGTGAGAAATATTATTTTGTGGGGTATCCAAAGGAAACTAAGGGATACTATTTCTATCTTCCTGGAGAACATAAGGTCATTGTTTCCAGAAATGCAACTTTTCTTGAAAAAGACTATGTCTACAAGGAACAGAGCTACAATAAGATAGAACTTGAAGAAATTCAAGAACCACAAGATAACACAGAAGTTGAACCCTTGTCAAAAGACCTAGACAAGGATTCAGTGGGAGTATTTGGTGAAGATTGGGTACTTAGAGTACGCTCTTCAGCCAGTGGGAGTGTTGTGAGAGATAGTGCAGAAATGTAAGGCTCTCATACACAACTAATGGAAGATGATACAATGGTTGTACATCATTCCATTTAGGAAATACATGAAAATGACATTCTTGAAAGATCTCAAGGTGATGGATTGTCCAGCACACAAAGACCTCACAATCAGAATGCAACAAATACTGAAACACAGAATAATCAACTCCGTAGGACCACTAGGACTCATCGTCCTCCTGAAAGACTTAATCTCCTTGTTGAAATACACAATGAGATAGATATTCCTGATGACGATGAACCTACAACCTACAACGAAGCTATATTAGACATTGATTCGCAGAGATGGAAAGAAGCCATAAAATCTGAGATGGACTCGATGTACATCAATCAAGTTTGGAACTTGGTTGATTTGCCAACAGAGGTTAGACCCATATGATGCAAATGGGTCTTCAAGAAGAAGATTGATGCACATGTCAAGGTACAGACTTATAAGGCAAGATTGTTGGCTAAAGGTTATAATCAACGACATAGGGTCGACTATGATGAAACATTTTCACATGTTGCGAAAATTAAGTCAATTCGGATTTTGCTTGCAATAACCGCATACTATGATTATGACATTTGAAAAATGGATGTTAAAACTGCTTTCGTCAATAATAACCTAATTGAGGAGATGTATATGATACAACCTGAGGGTTTTACATCCAAGACTAAACCCAAAGCAGTATGCAAGCTACAGAAGTCCATTTATGGACTTAAGCAAGCCTCAAGGAGTTGGAATATTTGCTTTGACAAACTAGTCAAATCGTTTGACTTTGTTAGAAGCAAAGAAGATCCCTGCATTTATAGTAAGAGCAAGGAATAGAGTATTGTCTTCATTGTTAAATATGTAGATGACATATTAATAATGGGAGATAATAAGACTCTCATGCAATCAGTCAAGGAATGATTATCCAGTATCTTCATGATGAAGGACTTGGGTGAAGCCTGCTACATTCTTGGAATTAGGATCTATAGAGATAGACCTAAGAGATTGTTGGGGCTGTCACAATCCATATACATAGACAAAGTGATAAGACGATTCTCTATGGCAAACTCCAAGAAAGGAAGTCTTCCTATGGGTCAAGACATCAAGTAATCAAAGAAGGATAGTCCTTCTACTGTTGCAGAACTTGAACGCATGAAAAGAATCATGTATGCTTCAGCTATAGGATCTATCATGTATGTCATGACCTGTACGAGGCCAGATGTGGCCTATGCACTTAGTATGACTTGCAAATTCCAGCAGAATCCTGGGGAAGAACACTGGAAAGCAGTCAAGAGTATTCTTAAGTATCTTAGAGGAACTAAAGAATATTTCTTAGTCTATGGTGGACAAGAGAAGATAGTGTGTACTGGGTACACTGATGCTAGCTTCTAGACAGATCTTGATGACTTCAAATCTCAATATGGATATGCCTTCATTTTCAATGGAGGAATAGTGAGTTGGAAGAGTTCCAAGGAAGCTACAACTGCTGATTCGACAACTGAAGCCGAGTACATTGCTGGATCGGAAGCTGGTAAAGAAGCTGTCACGATATCTGAGTTCCTAAAGGAACTAGGGGTTATTCCAAGTGCCATTTGTCCAATAACGATTTATTGTGACAACACTGGAGCGATTGCGCAAGCTAAGGAACCAAGATCAACTAACAGAAACAAACATGTACCGAGGAAATACCACATACTCAGGGAGATGGTGGAAACTGAAGAAATAAAATTAGACTATGTTTTCACAGATGATAATCTAGCTGACCCGTTTATTAAACCATTAAGCTTAGTTAAGCATAATGGTCATTTTGAAAACATGGGTATTAGATACATTGGAGATTGGCTCTAGGCCAAATGGGATATTGAAAGTATGTATGTCCTAGAGACAATCACTATTAGAGATAAATGTACTTGAACACATTCGTATTATTAATAAAATTAATATTTATGGTATTTACAATTATTGAATTATTATTTGATTGTTTGTAATTATTCATTAATGTGCATCCCTTGAGCTTACGTTGTCATTAATAGAGTGAGATATTAATGATAGAGCGTAACTCTAAAATGGCCTCGACTAATGATCATCGAGAATGGGATATCGATGATATGTTATAAGTCGACACGTGATCTGCGTCACATTCTTAGAGAATGTAGTATGTCTCACCTGCTACTAGTAATGGTTATTAGTGATGGACACATGGATACTTTTGGAAAGTATTGTTATACCCTGCTGATAAACTATTTTTTATACATGTCTAAAGTGTTATCAGCGTGTGGGAGATGAATGCCCTTTGATTTGAGGTCAATACGCACCTTGTTTACAGAGTAATGTACTTTGCCCCTGTCCTAAGCTTAAACTCCTTATAGGATAAGATACGGCTTGTGTTGGGTGCATTATGATGTAAATTAAGGTGGTAGTTGAGCCAAGAATAGGATTCATTCCTCTATTGGATATTTGAGAGAGCACTCAACTTCTCAGTGATATTAGGTCGACCAAGTCATTGGCCAGTGCAAGAGACATATTTAGAATATGATCTAGTGGTCGACTAATATAGATGATAAAAAGTGATCAAGGCACGGATAGGCACATGGAAAATCCTAAGCTGGATCGAGTGTGTTGCGAATGAGAGGAATTTATCATCTCACATAAATGTTATGTTTGTTGGATTCATGTAAACGTACTTCATATATTGAGTTCATCGTACGGCGCAATCTAGGAGTTCTGTATGGACCTTAATTGAATTAGTGTCGATATATGAAGGCCTATAGGGTCACACTATGTCGATTGTCTCTTCGATCTAAGGGTGTATTGAGAAAGTATTAAATATTCGATTTGGAATTGAGATATTTAAATTGATAATAAGTATGAGATAATTTCTATTAGATGGAAATTATTTTATTAAATCAAAATTGGATTTTGGATTTAATGTGCTGAATATATAAATTAAATGAAAACGGGAAACATAATTATATCGTAGGCGCGGCTGACTACTTGAAGTAGAAAGGCGCTACCGATAGTGAGCCCAGTCGGACTGGCCCACTGTACCTCGGGTTTTGGGCCAAGTCTGACCTAATTTTCAACTATAAATACATCACTCCCCATTGTTTATTATATACCAATCCTAAAACTAATTCTAGACTTAGAGTCTATGACGAAAGTCTCTCAAACCTCTACCAAGATTTCCTGGCTTTCTTGACAGAGGAATACACCATAGCATAGTGCTTGCAGTCGAACGGACAGTCGCGTGTACTCTCTAAGTAAAGACTCCAGATAATACAACATGTAAGTATTCATGTTTTATGTTACAGGTTTTGATTGTCATGTAACCATACCAGAAGAAATTGTTGGGGTAAGTTGAATAAAATTTAAACTTCCTCTGTGCCTACTTATGTATTTTAAATCCAACGAAATCCTACATATGGTTCACCCACTTGACCCACAAGTTATCTTTTCTATTAGCTATATTTCATACATACTTAGCAATTAAAGCTTCATTCCACTCCATGCTATCAGTTATCCCCAATCCCCATCCTTCTTTGATCTACACACCATTTCCCTAGCTGTAAGAGGGGCTTTAGAGATCTGAACTTGTCCACACCATAAGAAACTTCTACATACTGCTGTTATATTTTTCATCACCTTTTTTGGTAGAACAAAAATAGAAGAACAGTAGGCATGAATATGTAGTAATACAAAATTTACCAGTTGTATCCTTCCAGCATATGACAAGTTCCCAGTTTCTCATATTCTAATTGAAACGCCCCGCACATTCGTGTTAAAATTCATTGTGGATAAGTTAAGGTGAACTTGAAAGGTTGATAATATTAAAAAGGATAATGATAATTTAAAACCACTATTAAGTAGCATAAGAGATAAAGGTCAAACGGATCGAAGCAAGTGAATTTTCGCAAAATTTTAACTTATGGAGTGACTTACAGACAGTGCATTGGAGATACGGGTCTATGTTATAACCCATACTTTTGGGGTAAAACTAGGAGTGCTTAATATTCTAAGGAGGTCATGTTTTAAGTGTTTGAATCGTATAAAAGTCGTATGCTATGTTTTGAAGTCAAACAAGTTGTAAAACAAAAATCGGCAAAAGTTATTGCAAGTTACAATCATAAGTGTAATGAAATTTGGGTCAGATCTCACTGAGCTTTTAGCCCAATGTACTTGGATTTATTGGGTGATATACACACCATATCGAAGGTCTACGAGTCTAGTTTCCAATGCACTAAACCGTTCGTTTATATAACGTTGGAGTAGAGAGATATTCGCGTTTTTGCGAGACTACGCAGTCAGTCCTTATAAGACCCACTTGAGGCGGTGGAGTGTTATTTAGTCGACCAAGCTTGATTCTTTCTTCATTTTTCACTTCTACAACTCCAAAACAGACCCATAAACTCTCCCTAAGCTCTCTAAAAGTTTCCAAAGCATCCAAGTCAAGATTCGCAAGGTGGCAACATAAATCTCTTGTCGGAAAGTTCATAACACTAGTTCTCTTCTTGTTTTTCTTCTTGAGGTTGAAATGAAGGTTCTTTAAAGTAGAAGTAAGGTGTACTGAGGCTGGTTCTCGGTGTTTAAGGTAAGGATTTCATCCTTTTTCATGTGTATTACTTTGTTTAAGCTTTAGGAGGGTTGGTTGTTAAGAATTTATGAGACGACGATCGGGAATCGTAAAGTAGTAGTTGGTTGTTGTTGTGGTAGGATTAGAACTTTATTCAAGGTGAAGTAAGCTTGTATTTATGTTGTCCTTGATGTTTTGAGGTAATATCTTTCATCTCTTTCAGGTATTTGAGTGTATCTAAGTGTTGACTAATCTATTTGAGTGAGAACATACAAATCGATGGTCGGAAATCGTATTTGAGTTGTTATGTGATGTTTGACTGTTTTGAGCTATTTTGTGTGCTGTTTCATGTTGTTATTAGGATGTATCTTGTTCTGATATTTTATAGAGTTTGGAAGGAGAAAGGGCATGGAGAAACGCCATATAATGGTATGGTAGTGTGTTGGTCGTTCGTCGTTACATTTTCATATTGTTTGACAACTAGTTGTTGGTTGTGTTTTGTTGTATTGAGGGATGTTCTTATTGCAAAAGCATGCTGGAAATATTATCATAATATATTTGTATATCTTATTGAAGGTGTTACAAGGTAAGATCTCCCTTACTCTCTATGTACATAAGTTGGTTTGGTGTTTTAGATATAGTTCGATGTTATAAGTTGGAAGATTGAAGGATGAATAATGTACTTGAGTTGTTAGTTGTGTTGTATGTTTATGTTTGATTTGGTTTTATTGTGTAAGGTGGCTGGAGAGATGATATATTTGTATTCATAAATTTTTAATGATGTTGCAAAAGTTATATGGGAGATAGGCTTGAATAATCGTCGTAGAAACACTTGCAAGGTAAGGTTGTTGCTAAATAATTAGTTAACATGTTTCTCTTGTTGATGCTAGTGTTGTCCTACTTGTTGTGTGATGTGTTGGGACTGGTTTTATGATAATGATATGATGGAGATATTTTTGTATTTGTATACATATGTTATTGATGGAGTCGTAAGGGATAGAAGGAAGTTAGGCGAAGATGCACGCCGTAGAATCTTGTATAGAGTCGATTGCCGTTCATCGGCTGATTATCATGTTCCACATGTTAATAATAGTATTGTTTCTTGTTGTAGCTTTATTGGTGGAGGAGGCTTCTTCCATCATCGCCGTGAAAATGTCAGCTTAGATGTATGTAAGGCTATCTGCTAACATTTCTTTGGCATGAATCTATATAAAGTTTCCCCTTTTCAAATATGTTTTCAAAATGAATTGTTAGAGATGTTCTATTCATGATTCAATGGCTTTATGAGCTTCATGTTGACACCATCCCAGTGATTCACGTTTCTTGTGGCTATTGGAAGTTCAGTACTTCTATCACAAAGGGTATATGAGTCACCACGACTCAATAGCAGTAACTTATGTAGCATAACGTCCATTACTAAGAATTAACTATGATATGTGATAGTTGTCTTTGGTCATAACGATCACCAGTAGAGCATTCCAAATATGTTAGCATCTTTATTTTGACCAGAGAGTATGTATAGGAATTATGAACACCTTTATGAGAGTGTCCGTAATTTATAATTAAGAGTTGACAATAGGATGAGGTTTCGTTTGTATGGAATAGGTGTCGTAAGTTTTGATGACCAATAGTAAAGAAGATATAAGCTTTTAATTGATGCTTGTTACTGGGAATAGAGGAGGAGACTTGATAGACTCGATAACTATTGCGTATCCTAGTGTCTGTGGCAGAGATAATAAACTCTTATAGTATATCGATTACTAGAAATAGTTACCTCTAGTCAAAGTATGTAATAGATTGATGTATGTTCTTCTTGATAGTAACTCGACGACTTGAGCCCCGTATGTCTATTGATAGTTTTCTGTACGTTCAGAGAGAGTACATGATCCAGAATGGCTTCCTTATAAGAACTTCAGTATCGTGTTGATTAATAGTTAGGCGCTATGAGAGTTTCACTTTATTATGATAGATAAAGGTGATAAAATGAGATCTTTACTTCTTGTTGTTGCTCGATACAAAAGATACAATGAATAGGAA
This sequence comes from Anisodus acutangulus, assembly GCA_029783415.1. Taxonomy (NCBI): domain Eukaryota; kingdom Viridiplantae; phylum Streptophyta; class Magnoliopsida; order Solanales; family Solanaceae; genus Anisodus; species Anisodus acutangulus. The sequence continues at coordinate 30,836,608 of CM056506.1, read as the reverse complement.
AGAAGTCTGGAAGACACAAAAGTGCTAGCCTGGGAGATACGAGCATGATAGCTCGGTAGATGGTGAACAAACTAGTCTGAAAGTACCCGCTCATTAGTTGGGTATGAGAGAAAAAGTACTGATGTGCTTGTCGAGAAAGTACAGACTCACGAGTCAGGTAACTAGCATATATGTACAAGACATTACGATGAAATAGCATTACAATATCTGTATGGTTACGCAACTTGCGTGTTGTATACCATACATGCTATGAGCGATGGAGTATTATTTTCACAGAGTTCCGAGACACAGAGTTACAAGAAGAGATGATGTATTCCAGTTAGTAAGAGTGTAGTATATGACCTTTTAGATTGTGGTTGAATCTTGTTGTGCACAACTATGTCTTTAGCTATGCTTTCAGTTACATCACTTGTTACAATATGAAACAGAAACATGTAAAAATACCTTCAGATTACCATTGGCACTTCCAGATTGCACTCAGTACTTTATTTATGCCAGTTTATGTTTTTAGGGTTTAGTTTCAGTGATTTAGTTGCCTTACATACTCGATACATTATTTTGTACTGATGTCCATTGTCGGGATACTGTATTTCATGCTGCAGGTCCAGAAAACCAGTTCGGTGGACCTCCAAAATAGATAGTCCCAGCTCAAGCAATTGATTGCCGAGACTCCATTTCATTTAGAGTATAGTCGATATTAGAGGTTATCTAATTTTGTTATGCATATACACTTACCCATAATTTTGTTATGCATATAGTCGAGTTTAAAGGTTATCATTTCTACAGTTATCCATGAAATCATGAATTTTCATAACCTAGGATTTTATTCAAGTTCATGATAATCCTTCTATACATGCATAATTATATTCCACGTTATGTCTTGACTTCATTACTTACATTCATGATATGATATTGTGACTGTCATGAATCCGTCCGTAATTCATGAACCCATGTCTTAATTTTCATGAGTTCTTAAATATAAGTTATGATTATTATCACTCAATTTCATGAAGTCATATATGTTTTTCATGATTTATAAAAGTTATATTATGTATTTTCTTCACATGCTCAATTATAAATTTACAAGTTATGATTTCAAGTTATTTCATAAAATTCATGGGCTTTCAAGTTAACTATTTTCAAGTACATATTTTGAGAGTTGCACATATTACCGAGAAGGTTCCGATAGCCTAAAACTACATATCCCAACGTAGGATAAGGGTCTCTCCGCTAGAGGACGATACCTTATTATTACCCCTCATGGGATAATTAGATCTATTATATTCATGTTCATGTCTGGTACTCCAGCAAAGTACAAGATGGCTTAGCTGATCAGGCAGAGATCAGACTCTGCATTCACGCGTGGTAATTTATGTCAATTTTGCTAATTCTCTCCTACAGATATACAGATATATACAAATATATGGTCTTGCAGACTTTACTCATGTTATTATACTCATGTTCATGTTTTGAGTTTCAGTTCATGTTACTATTGTTTCATGTGCTTGCTTATTCTTTCAGTTGCTTCACATATAATACAATTCAAATGTATAAAAATCCCTTTGCATTGGGCCTGTACATCACGATACAAGTGATGTGTTTCAGGAAGACAGATCTGCTAAGTAGGACTACTTTGGTATTAGCTATTTCGGTGAGCCCCATCTCATTCGGGGTGGCAATATAGTTATGTTATGATTATATTTTATTAGTAGATGTATGATAATCGTTCTATACATGCATAATTATATTCCATCTTATATCTTGACTTCATTACTTACATTCATGATATGATATTGTGACTGTCATTAACCCGTCTGTAATCCATGAACCCGTGTCTTGATTTTCACGAGTTCTTAAATTTAAGTTATGATTATTATCACTCAATTTTATGAAGTCATATATGTTTCTCATGGTTTAGACAACTTATACTATGTATTTCTTCCAAAGCTAAATTATAAATTTATAAGTTATTATTTCAAGTTATTTCATGTAATTCTTGGATTTTCAGGCCAACTATTTTCAAGTACGGATAACCAGTTCGGCGGACCTCCAAAGTAGATAGTCCCAGCTCAAGCAATTGATTGCGAGACTTCATTTCATTTAGAATATAGTCGAGTTTAGAGGTTATCTAATTTTGTTATGCATATAGACTTACCCATAATTTTGTTATGCATATAGTCGAGTTTAGAGATTATCTTTTCTATAGTTATTCATGAAACCATGAATTTTCACAACCTAGGATTTTATTCAAAGAGTCAAATTATGATAGTAATTTTTATATGCCCGTGTAAAAGTGAACTATAACTCCCTTTGAGGATATTTTGAATTAACTGGATATACAAAAGGTAAACTTCCTTTCAAGTTTGGGAGTACCTATATCCTCAAAGAAAATATCAGTAGTGGACTGTGAGTACCTAGTTCCTTACTTATGTGAGCGATAGGGGTCGACGTGTATCAGTTCGGTTCAGTTTTGTATCAAAAAATAAAATTTAGTTTTTATTTTAAAAACTGAATCAATTTTTTTAAAACAAAACCGAACATATCGGTTTATATCGCCGAACCTATCGGTTTATATCGGTTTTTTCAATTCAAGTGTATCATAATCAACAAATATAAAGTCCAAAAAAATAATTTAAAGTCCAAAAACATAAAGTCTGCATCACATATATTCTTAAAATAGGTAAAAAACTCCAAATTAAAATTTACATCCTCACAAAATAAAAGTCCAAACTCCAAAATATAAAGTTCACATCATAAATTAAAAGTTAAAACTTGAATTTAAAAATTTGTTCCACTTCTGCAAAATACATAGAATTTCAGCATTCCAACAACAGCAAATTTCAGCATTCCACTTAGCAACAAATTTAAACATCATCATTCCACTTAACAACATCAGCATCAACAAATTTTAGCATTCCACTTAGAAGCAAATTTAAACATCAGCATTCCACTTAAAATGCACAATTCAGTAGCAAAAAAAAATGCACCAAATTTACCATCGACAAATTTCAACATTCCACTTAAAATGCACAATTCAGCAACCAAAAAATGTAGCAAATTTACCATCAGCAGCAAATTTAACACATCCCCACAAAAAAACTAATATTTCAACAGCAAAATGCAGCGTTCCAAAAACAAAAAAATAGTGTTTCAGCAGCCAAAAAATAGGTACTAATTTGAAGGACCAAGATTTGAGAACTTTACAATTATGACGTCAATATTTCACAATTCCACCATCAAGTAATATCAATCCATTGTCAAGTCCTACACTGCTTATGGTTGTTCTGCTTCTTGTGATTGTTGTACGATTAAATGTTTCTCAAAGTCTACATACAATTTGCCAAAGCGTCAGTATAATAAACAAAATGTTAAAGTATAATCATTCTATTAAAAACAATATATAAAAAATAGTATTGTTACCCAATTCAACTTCTTCATAAAACTCAGTTTCTTCTTCGGTTGGTTGCACAATTTGTTCTCCTATAAGAGTTGAGCAAAACCAATTCTGTGTGCAAATTAATGCCTCAACTTTCTTATGAGTTAATGTACTCCTAAAACGGTTAAGAATGCGCCCCCCGTGCTAAATGCCGATTCGGAAGCCACGGTAGACACTGAAATTGCCAAAATATCTTTGGCAATCTTTGACAAAGTCGGATACCTAGACGAATATAATAAATAAAATGTTAAAGTATAATCATTCTATTAAAAACAATATATAAAAAACAGTATTGTTACCCAATTCAACTTCTTCATAAAACTCAGTTTCTTCTTCGGTTGATTGCACAATTTGTTCTCCTATAAGAGTTGAGCAAAACCAATTATGTGTGCAAATTAATGCCTCAACTGTCTTATGAGTTAATGTACTCCTAAAACGGTTAAGAATGCGCCCCCGTGCTAAATGCCGATTCGGAAGCCACGGTAGACACTGAAATTGCCAAAATATCTTTAGCAATCTTTGACAAAGTCGGATACCTAGACGAATACATCTTCCACCAACCCAAAAGATCAAAATTCGAATCATTAAGACTTTCATTCCGCTCTGACAAATACTTCTCAACATCATTCTTCCCCCCAAAATCATCATTTTCACTTGCTTTCATCTTTTTAAACTGTTGAAAAGGGTCAATTGATTCTTTTCTATTGCTGCCACTATCACAAACTTCACTTAAATGAACATATGAACTACTACCCATACCACTATTTAGGCCATCATCATTATAACTTTCAAATGACCGTAACAACAAGTCTTTGATATCAGCTTTAATTTGACCAACCTTCCTACTATCAAATATACTTCCAAAGCACCAATTTATAAATTCAAATTTACACCGAGGATCAAGCACATTTGCTAAAATTAATAGCTTGTTCACCTTTTCCAAAGAAGTACCCCAATATTTCACAAACTTATCTCTCATGCCATTAACAATTTTTTTCATCAACAAATCATTAGATTTCAATAGTGAGCTAAGATGAAGATAAACTTTCCACAACTCATTCAAAAAATCACTAGAAGTCACACATTTTGTGCTGTTAATTTTAATGTCACATCATAAAAAACTGACAAAAAATGTACTAACCTCTTAGCATTATCCAAATCCACAAAATTCGGTGGCCCAATCCTTTTTCTTTCATTCTCATCTTCGTCAAACCAACTTCTGTAGTGGCCATCATCCTCCTCTAACCTATCAAACGCCTTTTAAAATATCACCGCTTTTTCCAACATTAAGTATGTCGAATTCTATCAGGTTGGCACATCCAATCCAAAACCATAAGTCCCTTATATGAGATTTTCTCTCGCTCAACACATGTCTTGAATTTTTGCAACCTTATCGGAGAAGATCTTACATACTTTACCGCATTATGAACAACAACTATTGAGTCCTTCACTTCTACCAACCCATCCTGAACAATCAAGTTCGCTATATGTGCAGCACACCTCACATGCATATGATCACCATTTAAAACCATCGCATTCGGACTCCAATTTTTCAGTTTCTTCTTCACATAAGCAATTTCAACTTGATTATCACTTGCGTTGTCCACAGTAATTGTGAATAGCCTATCAATACCCCAATCCAATAAATATTTTTCTATAATATTTTCAATACCATCTCTTTTATGATTAGAAATCGGTGTAAAAGCAAGTATCTTTTTATGCAACACCCATTCACAGTCAATAAAATGCCCAGTTATTACCATGTAGCTACTCATTAGAATTGATGTCCACGTGTCTGTTTTAATACAAATCCTCTGCTGGTTTGACTTCATGATTCTTTTAATCAAAGCATTCTCATTCTGATACAACTGAAGAATATCTCGTGCAATCATTATTCGTGAAGGCAACTTAAATATGGGACAACAAACCCTCATATACTCCACAAAGTTCTGACTTTCCACAAATCTAAAAGTTAACTCATCCTTAATAATCAGTTTCACAAGTGCGGCTCTACAAGCATCTTTATTAAACCCCACAAATACAACTTTAACATTGTTCTTACCCTTAGCACGAGTTAATACTTTTTTATTCTTATCCTCTTCAAGCTTCGATTTATTGTACACTTTGCATCTACCAAGTGGTTTCTTAAACTAGTTGTCCCAACTAACGAGCTATCTCAAGCATAATATTTGCGGAAATAATGACATTTGGCTTTCTTTCCACCAGGTAGCTTAGTAAAAAAATTCTAAACTTTTGATCTCAATTTTCCCTCGTCGGTTTGTTTCACCTCTTCTGTTCCATCATCCAAAATGTCTTCCATTCTTCCGCTCTAGCCCCTCCTCTTTCCACTTCAATTCCTCCTGCAAAATAGAAGTTGTAGTTGTTAGATTTCCTTCATGCCCATCAATACTTGTTTAACTTAGGAGTTCTGCTAACTACCATTAAAAGCGAGTCTGCTAACTGCCATTAAAAGCAAAAGCTTCTCAGTTTCAAGTTTCACAGGAGTTCTTGACTATAGAAAATAACTATTATTGTAACTTTTATGAAATTTTATGCAATTCTTGGAAGGTCTTTCTTGAACTTGAAGCACATTGCCTGATGCATGGATGAATTAAAAATTTTAATTTCTTCTGTACAATAATTAATTTCTCCAACTCTTTGACTTCTGTACTGTAGATATCATGCTCATATCTATACAAATGGAACCATATGAGTCACGACAAACATAATTGAACAAATAGAAATCGAAAAATAGCATCATAAAATAGATTGTTGGAAAAGCGATAATACGAACCTGAATGGTGGATTGTTGTTGTGTTAATGATGGATTGTTTCTTTTAGGATTAGGATGATTTTAGAAATAAAAAAATAGAAATCGGCAACACATCGACCAAAACGAAAACGATTAGGATGATTTTAGGGTTTAACGTGTGCAATTTTAATTTATAGTGGCTATGGTTAATTACAAATTTGCCCCCAGTTTTTGGTTCGGTTCAGCAAAAATTTTGAAGAACCGAACTGAATTATTTAATCCTAATTCAGTTCAGTTTTTTATAGAATCGGTTTTTAAAAATATTTTAATCGAATTTAAACCGAACCGAACCGCTATGGTTAATTACAAATTTGCCCCCAATTTTTGGTTCGGTTCATCAAAAATTTTGAAGAACCGAACTGAATTATTTAATCCAAATTCAGTTCAATTTTTTAAATAATCATTTTTTAAAAATATTTTAACCGAATTTAAACCGAACCGAACCGCCGGTTCGTCTTTTCGGTTCTCCACTTTTTTTGCCCAGCCCTAGTTGCGGGCTACACTTATAATAGGGAGACTACAAGGAATTTGGGAAATTTTACCCTTCTTTCATATTTTAGATCGTGTAGTCAATTTATGATTTAAGAAATCATTCTTCTTCGTATGCATAGGACTAAAAGTGATAAGTAATCACAAGGTCTTTATTAGATCGAGTGTGCCTTGCATGTGCAAATCATGTGTTAGCGTCCAGAGTTATGGTTTACATCTGAGGATGAATTCTCCTAAGGGGGAGGATGTAACACCCTGTAATTTAGCATTAGGATGTCACGCCCCGAACCACGGCCTGGGCGGAACACGACACTCGGTGTCTTGCTGTATGTGACCGAGCGAACCATATGGCTTGCTTGTCTACATGTGCATCAAAACATACTAAAGATATGATTTAAAACATGGCAGTCTAAAAATATAATAGCAGAATCATCTGAGTAAAACATGAAAGTCTAAAAATACTGCTAACATGACTGACATGACATGATACTGGACTAGTCTATGAAACCTCTAAAATATGAGTCTTCAAAATTGTTTACTAGGAAAAGGTCCTTACATACCTCACTAATAAAAATAAACAAATAACCAGACTAGCACCTCGAATTAGATGGGGCTCACCGAAATAATTGATACTGAAGCAGTCCTACTGAGCAAATCTGTCTCCCTGAAAATTAGTACCTGCATCGTGAAGTGCTGGCCCCATGCAAAGGGATGTTGGTACATTTGAATTGTATCGTATGTTAAGCAACTGAAAGAATAAGCGACATATAAAATAATAGGAACATGAACTGAAAATGAAACTGAAAACATGAACATGAGTATAATAACATGAGTAAAAATTTGTAAATTGTATATCCATATATATATGTATATCTATAGGAGAGCATTAGCATAACTGACATGAACCACCATATGTGAATGTAGAGTCTAATTTCTGCCCGATCATCTAAGCCATCTCGTACTTTGCCTGAGTACGAGACATGAACATGAACATGATGGATTCAATAAATAATCTGAAGATATCGTCCTCTGGCGGAGCAACCCTTATCCTACGTTGTCATACGTAGTTTAAGGCTATCTGAGCCTTCTCAGTAATTTGTGCAACTCCCAAAACATGTACTTGAAAATAGTTGGCTTAAAAATCCATGAATTACATGAAATAACTTGAAATCATAACTTATAAATCTATAATTTAGCTTGTGAAGAAATACATAGTATAACTTATCTAAACCATGAGAAACATATATGACTTCATGAAATTGAGTGATAATAATCATAACTTATATTTAAGAACTCATGAAAATCAAGACACGGGTTCATGGATTACGGACGGGTTAATGACAGTCACCATATCATATCATGAATGTAAGTAATGAAGTCAAGACATAACATGGAATATAATTATGCATGTATATCATACCTCTGCTAATAAAATATAATCATAACATAACTAGATTGGCACCCCGAAGGAGATGGGGCTCACCGAAATAGCTAATACTAAAGTAGTCATACTTAGCAGATCCGTCTCCCTGAAACTCAGCACCTGCATCATGAAGTGCAGGCCCAATGCACAGGGACTTTAGTACATTAGAATTGTATTGTATCTGAAACAACTGAAAGAATAAGCAGGCACATGAAATAATAGGAACATAAACTGGAACTGAAACTGAAAACATGAACATGAGTATAATAACATGAGTAAAGTCTACAAGACCGTATATTTGTGGTAGAGAATTAGCAAAATCGACATGAATTACCACGTGTGAATGCGGAGTCTGATCTCTGCCCGATCAGCTAAGCCATCTTGTACTTTGATGGAGTACCAGACATGCACATGAACATAATGGATCCAATTATCCCACGAGGGGTCATAATAAGGTATCGTCCTCTAGTGGAGAGACCCTTATCCTACATTGGGATACGTAGTTTCATGCTATCGGAACCTTCTCGATAATCTGTGCAACTCCCAAAATATGTACTTGAAAATAGTTAACTTGAAAGCCCATGAATTTTATGAAATAACTTGAAATCATAACTTGTAAATTTATAATTTAGCATGTGAAGAAAATACATAATATAACTTTTATAAATCATGAGAAATATATATGACTTCATGAAATTGAGTGATAATAATCATAACTTATATTTAAGAACTCATGAAAATCAAGACATGGGTTCATGGATTACGGACGGATTCATGACAGTCACACTATCATATCATGAATGTAAGTAATGAAGTCAAGACATAACATGGAATATAATTATGCTTGTATAGAAGGATTATCATGAACTTGAATGACATCAAAAAAGAAGGTTGTAATAACGAAAGGGACATGTGAGAATTTGGTCTTAGCTAGTGGAACAAGAAAGACATGGATCTATATTCAATATGCAATCAAAGGATATCTCCCCAATGTTGGTTTCCTGAATAGAGTCACCAGCTAATTAATTTAGAAAATTAGAAAATCATTTGTCTAAGACTATTTTTATCATGATCCTAATCGCGGTCATGGTGGCACCTACACTTAATCCACAAGTTAGCGAACTATCCCCCATTTTCTTAAACGATATTTAGAAGAAAAGAAGAAATAGTGATACGCAAATTATCTTAAGTCTGAAAATATCATAACCACTAATAAGTCAACCCAATTCATATCTCAAAATCAAATATGAATAGTACATGAGCTTTAAAATAAACAAGTCTGGCATACAAATTCGGACGACGATGGTATGAAAGATCTCAATAATACAAGTGTGATACCTTGTATCCTTAGATCAAACATTCCTTGTGCATGAGACTTACAGAAGATCTTGGAAAGTTGTACAACCCAAATGGCATTATAAGCCATTCATAGCAACCATTCTTGAATTCGAACGTCATCTTCCTTTCATCTCCTTCTCGAATCTTCGTTTGTTGGGAGCCATTTCTCAAATCTATTTCGGAAGACAATTTAGCTCCACATGATTCATAAAAAATATCTCTCAATGTATTCAAACCGTCATCCACTCTCGTCATAGGAGATTTGCACTTCAAGGCCGTTTGGTTATCAAAACATACGTGTCATGCTCAATTTTCCTTTGGCACCAACAAAGCGAACGTCGCCCTAAGGCTTTTTTGTGTAAGGCCTTTGCCTAATGACTCTTGCTCTTGGCCTTGCAATTCCCTAGTCTCTTCCGAATGACATCCATAGTTTTGGTGGTTAGATAATGAATTTCTTGAAAATAAATCAAGAGCAAGTTCACTACCTTTCATTGGTAGTGTTCCGGATGCATGATCCTTTGAAAGCTCATTCACGTTGGTATCTTCAACCACATCTCCGACAAGACCTTTATTTTCTTTGCGCACCAATGTACCTAGAGGACTCCCCTTCTTAAATTTCTCCTCTATCTTTTGTGCATCAAGTAAGAGAGAATTCGCTTTGCGTTTCCTTGCCTTTCGTATTTTCATGTCTTTCACCTCGCTAGGTGACAACGGCACCAACCGGATCTTCTTGTCATTATTTCAAAAAGAATAGCTATTCTTTCTCTATCATATTGTGCCTTTCGATCAAGTTGCCATGGCCGTCTCAATAAAATATGATACGCATCCATAGGGAGGATGTCACAGCATATTTTATTTTCATACTTTGCAATCTGAAAGCCAACAAGAGTTTGTTTTACCACTATTAACCCTTCATCTTGGTTTAGCCGTTGGAGATCATATGGCTTCAGATGATTGTGGGTGGGTAATTTTAACTTGTCCACCATCTCCACGGAGGCCAAGTTGACACCACTTCTTCCATCAATGATCACATTGCACACTTTATCATTTACTTTGCAACGCGTGTGAAAAAGTTGATCCCCTTGTGTCTCGCATGTGCTTCAACTGGAACACTTAACACATGTTGGGGTACTAAATTTTCACGCTCTCTTGCAGGGGTAACATCTTCTTTCAAGAACTTCTTAATTATGGATTTCTCCATAAAAAAGAATCCCTACATTAGTGACTATACAATGGATTATTAAAGATGGCACTGTCCTCTTCTTCAACATCATATAGTGGATTAGCGAAAAATGTACTGCCCTTTTCATGCATTGGGCTTATTTGCATAACCATGAATTCAACATTATTCATCATGATATGCTCCGCAAGTTCCTTTCTCAAGGCTTGCGCACGTTCCGCAAGAATGTCACTTAAGATCCTCCTTAGTCTTTTTTTTTATGTGAGCCATAGTGTCAAAGCGTGGGATGGGATGGCCTCGCTGTGATAAAAATCTGATGTAAGTAAGGAGGGGTGATATTTGGTAAGTGGGTCAGGTGTTGGTGATATTCGGGTTGAACCAAAAATGGATACCAAATATGGGGTTCTCGGATTCTCAGTTTGTCCGGAAAGGGTGGTGTTTGGTGGTTATTTTGGGTAGTTGTGCTTGGAAATGGACTTAGGCATTTTGTGGGGTTGTCACGGATGGGTTGAGGGTCAGGGTGATGTTTGGTACTTGGTGTTTTGATGGTGGCAAGGTGACAGACACAGAACTGAAAATAGTGAGATCGTCGACAAGGTGTGTTATGTGGACTGTTTGGTGTTGTTTGGATTGGATGGACTTTGTAGGTGGTTTCGGTTGGTGACTTTTAGTGGGAATGTTTATGGAGTCTTGTGGGAGATGATTATAGAAAGAATGAAGTGGTTTGGATGAGGGATGAACACGGAATACGAGGTGCAAGTCCGAGTACACACTAAGTGTTGGTTGGTTCAATTTTGGCTAAGTGTTTGGTTGTTATGGTTTTAGTGAGGTGCGGATGATATGTCAAGGATATGGACACGGAGTTTTACTGCCCGAGTCGACACAAAGATGAAGGTGACCAATTCAATAAGGTCTAGTCCAGGGTTGCTAAGTACAAGCCCGTGAACAAGCCATGTAAGGGTGGTCAGGCTAGGTTGGATCACACAAGTTCCAACGTTCGCTTGCAACCAATGGGATTCCTTAAGCTTGGGTTTTGATTAGGTCACACAGTCCTAACCAAGACTTACACCGAAGGGAAACATTAGATTAGGTTTAACTAGGTCACACAGTCCTAGATTCAACTTACACTAAGGGGTTTGGCTCACACAAGAACCAAAGGCCAATACAAGGACCAACTAAGATAAATAACACACAAGTTGAATAACTTAGCAAATGAGTAAAACTCAAGTTTATATCTCAATCATCTCTCAATATTTACATATCCTAAGGGTCCTATTTATAGTACAATAAGGACTATTCAAGAAGCCAAACTAAAAGACACAAACTACATGACAATTTCGGCCTAGTGGGAACAAATGGGAATGGGCTTGGGTTAACTTGGGGACAAGGGTGTTTCTAATATTTTCACACTCCCCTTGTGGATTCCAAGTAGATGAGAGCATGAATTTGGCTTCTCAAGATTTCATCTTCTTGGAACTAGTTTGGAAGCTTCCATCTTGATTTTGGAGTGCCTTGGCCGAATGGAGAAGGGAGTATTTCGACCATCCCTTCATCTTCTTGGTGTAGCCAAATACATGGATGAATTATCCTCTTGGAAGATTCATCTTCTAGACCATTATTGTCCTTTCCACCTTGTCCTCCAACTCACGGTAGTCATCCCTTTGGAAGACTTTTTGGTCTAGTCACCTTATTTGAAGACTCTCGGCCTTGTCACCCTTCATATGACTTATTAATTGTGCCCTAAGGTAGTTATTACATGGTATATTAACTATGTCCTAATAAGAGCTAAAATTTAAGCTAAGAAATAAAGACAAGCTAAAAGAAAACATGGTCTCGGCCAAGACCAACAATAAGGCCGAATAAAATATCTTCTTCTTAAAATCTTCAAGTCCAATCTTCAATCCCGCTCCCTATTCCATGTCATTTTAAGCATATTATTATTGGATGATAAACCATCTTTAGAACTCCGAGCTTATCACCTTGATGATCAAATTGGAACTTTAAGTTCACGGGATTTTTACATCAGATGGCCTAAAACTTTTTAAAGACATCCTTTATAAAGTACAATTTGATATCAAATTTATGTTTTTAAGGTAATAAAATACAAATACGCAAAGAGTATAAAACAATATGTCATGATTGTGGATTACCTTATAGGATAATTTCAGAAAAAGTTGCAACTAGGTGGAATTCTTTATATGAACAATTAGTTGTTGCTCACGAGTATAGAAGACCTATAACTTTATTATTTAACGCCCATAATCAAAATATAAGGGATATGCTTGTAGATGATGATTGGAAAAATATTTTTGAACTTAATGTAATCTTATAGAAATTTTTTCTAGCTACTAAGGAATTTTCTGGTATTTATTATCCTACTATTTCATTTATGTTATTTTATATAGATCTAATATTTTTGTTACTTAATGAATATATGCAAAAACCAACTTACGCTCCATCTATTAAAATGTTTTTAAAATTTAAAAAATACTTTTTTCCTATTTCCACTATTTATTTTATTGGTATTGTATTACATCCTACTATTAAAGTAGACGGTCGTAAAGTACTTGTTGAAACAATTTATGAAAGCTTAGAAATACTTCCAACTTCAAACCCAACAGACCCAACTAAAGAACCAACTAAAGAAGAAGTTATGTCTAGCATACACACTGAATGCATTTATATATATATGAATTACCAAGAGCAAAGTACAAATAATCAACCAGCTTCTGTACCATCTTCTTCTACTTCACTGCAACCTTATAGAAAACATGCGATTTCTGCTTCAAGTATTCAAAGCCTTAGAAATAGAATGTATAGTGCTTCAAGTTCTTCACAAATTAGCGAGTTTGATGTTTATATTTTGCAGGGTGTTGTACCGTACGAATCAATTGTCAATGAAGATGGATGTGAATATTTGCTAAAATACTAGAGGGAGAATGAGAAGACATTTTCGACACTATCAAGATGGCCCGTGATGTGTTGAATATTCAAGCGTCATCAACAGCTTCGAAAAACGCTTTTTCTGCTGGAAGGTTTTAAATAGAAGAGCACAGGCACTCATTGGCGGAGACAGCTTAGAGATTGCAGTTTTATTCAGAGATTGGATTAGAGTGTAGCGTAGAAGGTGCGGTCAACCAGACTACAACGAATAAGATGACTACAACTACAACGAAATATTATTTGAGGGAGCATTAAGCGACGTTGAACAATTTGACCAACAACTTCCAATTCCAACAAAAGATCCTCAAGAGATTGTCAGGAAATTAGAAAAAGTATGGTTGAATGTGTAATTTTTTTTATGGCAATTTTACTATGTGCTTTGCAACTTTTGAACTACGAAACAATGTTGCAATTTTGAAATTGTATTACAAAAAAAAATTATATTTCTATTAAATAATATAAGAGGTAAAAAAACAGCATTGAAATATTTTTATTTCACAATCTTGTTCAATTATTTAAGTGTTTAAATATAAAAAAAGTCCCCCCAAATCCCCCTTCCCGACCCGACCCGACCCGACCCCCCAAATCCCGTCCCCTCTGATAGCACGATGTGGGATGGGATGAGACCACTTCCTATCTCCCTAACCCCCCATCCCCCCTCCCCCACGTCCCTCCAAATCTTATCCCGTCCCATACCGTCGCACTGGCCACCCCTAGTAAAGTCGTCTCTCTCACTACATCAACAATCTACTAGAAAGTGGAACGTATGGTAGACATCTGTGCTGTAATCAAATGAGGAGGACATATTAACCCATTGGTGAACCTCCTCACCCTCTCAACCTCATCACGCAAAATTATCAAAGCATGGTGAGACAAGGCTTGGAACCTCGCCTCATACTCTATCATAGACATATGCCCCTAGCATAACCCCTCAACCTGAGCTCGTCTCCTCTCTCTGACACAACGAGGTATGGACTTCTCTAAGAAGATCTGGGTAAATAAAACCCATGTAAGAGGAGGGGACCCTGCTGGTCTGGACTCAAAATAAGACCTCTACCACTGCTTGGCAGGTCCAACTATCTGGAAAGTAGTATAATCAATACCACATGACTCCACTAATCCGAGGTTGTACAACCTCTCATGATAGCTATTCAAGAACTCATAATAATCATCCTTGGGATACCCATCATAGCTGGGAAAATCTAACTTCCTAAACCTCTCGAACATCTTCTGATCCTTAATAGACATAGCAGGCTGTGCAACTGGAAGTGTAGCAAGACCATGTATAGTCATACTTAAGAAGTGAGGAACTCCAGCAGGTGCTGGACGAACCCTTGGTGTCCTAAATCCGGGCATAATAGTATGGTCAGAAGTTTGTTCCCCGACCCTAGTATGACATCCATCAGAAGTAACTGACTGAATACCATGAGCTACATGCGAACTAAGGTATCATAAAGAACCAGTGTAGCAATGAAATCAGGGGGCGCCTGATCTAGTCCTGTCCTGTCAGCATAAACCTGCTTATCCTCATCAATTTGAACCTCATTATCCTCCGGAATAGCCTTAGGCCCCAGAGATATTGCTCGATCACGAGCCCAAGCAACTGTAGGTGCTTATCCTCAGGATGCAACTCAAGGTCTGCCTCTACCTCTATCTTGCCTCATATTCCGTGCACCATATTCGACAATGGGTGTCGGTGTAGGTGCGGGATCCTGATATTCTTCTGTGGCTAATCTAGTCCTTACCATCTGTGAGAAAGAGTGAAACAAAGAGATTTAGAATTCGATCATAATCGAATTGCATCAAAGAATGAAAGAATTAAAATTTCCTAAATGCCTTATAGGCTCTCAAAGATAGGTTTGGAACTCTTTGTATCGATCTACAATACTCTACTAGACATCACTTATGTACTCATGAGACCATTAACATAGGGCTATGATACCAATTTGTCATGACAGAAAATCTCATTGTGCCGTGAGGGCACCTACCGTAACCCATAGGCGAACCCCAATCATTCAATCATAAGAATACGAAAGTAAATGCAAAAATTAAAGAAATAAAGGAAAAGTAATTAACAAGTCTTAGAACTTAATACATAATCTGAAAGTAATCCCTAAATGATCTGGTAGTCATGAGTACATAACTCTAATGCAAATACCAGTCTTAATATGAAAATACATAAGTTGTCAAAAAGTAGCAAAAGACTAAAGTAATAAGATAGAGTGAGTTCTAGTGCCGGGGAAGAAACGACGGCTCACTCAGGACTCCGGTAATCACTCTTTAATGCCGCAAATCAAGTTGCTCCTGGATTATATAGCTCGGTACCTGCACATAGAGTGCAACAAGCATAGAGTGAGTACGGGAAATACGTGTACTCAGCAACATAATCGACCGACCCTAGAAATAACGGTGGCAAGGGTTCATACTTTTCGATACCTCTCTACAAATTAGTTAATTAAGCATAAAAGAATCGGTTAACCAACCTATAAATAGTTCCATAGTTTACAGTATATAAGTATTTACAAGTTCCTCAAGTTTACACTAGAATTAAGCCACAAAGTTACCAAGTCAGCCTAACCTCATTCACGACATCTAGTCCCATCAATTCCTTCAACTCAACTATCATAACTATGCTAAGTATAAGTTATCAGTAATTCCTTCTACCAAACCAGAAGAGTATGAGTATATCAGAAATCAACACCGAGCACACATAACACCAAATATATATCAGAATATAGATGAATGCAATGTAAATGATATGTATGTATGCAAATGGCCATATATACCCGGTATACACACGCTGTTGCAGTTGCTGTCACATGACCCATGAGGGACTTATGAGGTCCATATACCCATCTGATCCCATTGGATACCAACTCTATGGCTGTAGTGTCATCAGTAGTCATCACTCTCGTATCATGTACCATATCCAAAAACTAGCTTTCCAAGCATCTCTCAGCAATATCTCAATAGTTCAATGCTAATTATAATATGTATGAATGATATGGATATGGGTACACCACGCAGTCAACATAATCAATACAATCGATTTCTTTTCAAGTATGTAGACGAGATGTGGAGTGATGAATGCATGACAAGTCAAATAAGAATAAGACATCAAACATGGTTTGAACCCAAATATTCAGCAAGCATACCAACCTAAGTAGATTTATGCATTGCGCTCACGTCCCAGATGACTAAACACATAATCTCCGTCAAATATATTAACTAGTTCATTAATTTCCCAAGTTAAGTTCATTGGTGCATGTATTAGTGCTCGTCACCTTACTAATAAGGGACCCCTAATTCTCCATTACTCCCATTAATTCATTAACATCATAGCAACACATAAACACTATACTAGAGTTTAGAAAGTCTCAAATTGCCTGATTTGAAGTCGAAGATTTATGCAACAACCTTACCCTTTCTCTGAGCCTCCTCTCGAACCCACTCTAATCAATTATATCAACTATTTGAAATTACGGGTCTATAGATGCCACAATGCTAAACAATTCTAGAATCCCGATATTAAACTAAATAGGAACCCCATGCTCATATTAACAATATACGAACTTTATCGCTCACATAGTCTCATAACATGCTAGATATACGTAATTTAAGTTAATTTAATAACTAAGCCCAATTGGATCCTTAATTCAAGAATTGGAAAAAAGTCCAATTCTAATTCTAGAATTTCCCTTCAAAAGGGGATTCTAACATGCAATTGATTGATTAAATATCACCCACTAGTCTAATACAATACTAGTTTACAATATCAATAACAATAATAATCCAATAATCCACCCCAAATCCCATATTTCATCCTCTTATTCCCTACAAGGGAGTTCTCTTATTTTCCCCCAAATAATAATCATACTTACGATACACTTTAACTAATACACATAAATTAATGGAGGAAAGTTACCTTAGATGATGAATTTCCCTTGAATCTTCAAGAATGCCCACTGCCCAAGTTCTAGTCCCATAGAGAATGATTTTGGGGAATGTAAATAGATTCTAGGTTATAATTCTTTTAATATAAATAGTGATTCCGCTCTAGCGGAATCGATTCCATTGGCTTGGACCCGCTTCAGCAAAAAATCCATCCGCTGAAGCGAGTTTACTTAAATCCAGAAGCTTCGATGGGGCGGAAGCAAACTCCACAGAGGCGCACACGTCCCGACAAGGAACCCATTTGCAAAAGCGGACCTTCAACACATAGCCCAATCTCACATCTTCGAGCTGGATCTTCATAGAGGCAGACCCGTGGAAGCAGACACATGGTCGCTAGTGCGAACACCAACAACTAGCAGCATTCCAAGAATACAAAATCCCTCGTCAATTACCTGAAACACTCCCGAGACCTCCCGGATACAAATCAAATATACATTCCTATCGAAAAATACATTACAAACTTGCTTGCACACTTAGAATTCCCGGAATAGGTCTATAAGGCTCAGGTTTGACTAAAGTCAACTCTTAAGTTGTAACTCCAGAATTTCACAACCTAACCCTCAAAATACACCTGGCTGCCTCGGGACCTGAACCAAAGGCTTGACTAAGTCATAAATGTTGTTTCGGAGCTAACGGAACCGATGAAACCAAAAAAGAGTGCGTTTATCCACAAGTCAACTATAGGTCAAACTCTTCTATTCTCTTAATTTAGGAGTTATCAAACCTAATAAAATGGGTCTGAAACCTACCCGATCACCTTGGGAATCGTGCCACCCATCACCGTAAGTCACAAATAAGATAATAATGACTCAGAAATGGTAATTTAGGGGTTCAAGGAAAAATAAGCAAAACAATTTATCGAGTCATTACATCCCAACAAGATTATGAAGTTTCTGTCCCTAGCTAGCATCAATTGGATATTTTGTTCATCGTAACCTTTACGGATCTCTACAATCAATTTTGGTCCAAAATATGTTATATAGAGCACTCCGTTGATTTTACGTCTTATTCCAATTGGAAAGCCACCCGACCCCTAGCCTTTTCGATATGCCTTCTAGGAACCATGGTATTTCCTAAAGACCGACACAAATCCATAGATACCCGTGTCATTTATGTCACTCATGCTATATTTCATGGCATAACCTCAAACGGGGAAACCAAGTACTATGACTTAGTCCCTGTCATCCTAGTCGACATATACTGAGCATTAGGTCAATGCCGAGACCTATATAGGTACTTCCAAGGGTGCAACCTCCTAGTATAATGGTGGATTATCAAATACCTTAACAAAATCGAGGGTCCCTCATACCTAGATCTGGAATGTAGAAAATATAACCTTCAAGTCACTTACCCATATTTTAGGAACCAAATCAAAGAGGGGTGGGCTTTTATCTTTTCTAGACCCCGAGAGGACAATATCCAGTAGGAATTTAGGGAATCCGACCGTATGAACATATTATGGTCCTAAGACAGTTCGGTAGGAGACAAGTGATACCCTAAGTAAAGAACATGGGGGAGTGCGTGGTCGACTATAACAGAGATAGGATCAAAGATGTTGCTGACATCATCCGAGAGTGAAATAGGGTCCAGAGACTCTAACCGTGGATGTGTTTCTCCTGGGTTGTAATAAGATTATATATACTGGTTGAGAGCACACTTACAAGGTACCCTCACTCCGGGGCCCAACCGCTATCAGTGTGGTCATGACAGAGATTCAAAGGCTGAGATCAAGGTATGCCGCATTCAGAGAGAAGCTAATGAACGAGATGACAACTACCTAGAGAAGATGAAGTATGACCTAAATGTGATAGCTAGCTTGACCGAAGAGTTGGACCTCACTCATGAGTGTTTAGAGGACCTATATGCTCTAATGAGGAGAGCCATGGATGAGATCTCACCCATGACCTTCACAGGGAAAGGTTTCTAGGTTGATTCACTATTGATGTCTACTCATCTCCAGATTCAGACTGCCCTTCGAAGGGTGAAGAAAGCTCGGACATACAAAACTCTATCATCCACCACTAGAGGCGACTTCTTATGATTTCTTTACTACTTTATTCATGTTTTGTAACCCCACTGGGAAAAACCTTATTATTAATGAAAATGATTATAGGGCAATGGTTTAAATCAGCATTTGGCACAATTATGCTTGAAATGACTAGAAAACCTTGGAGTAATGAGGTTTAGGAACGCGAATATTATAATTGCTAATGTGATTATGTAATATAACTACTTATGTGATTTCATGTGTTCCGTCTAAACTTTTGATTGGTTCCATATTCCAGAAACCAACCCAAAAGAAAAACACAAGAAAATACCAAAACTAAACTGAAAATTGTTCCTCCTTTAAAGGTTGATTTGTTACCAATGGACACGCCAGACAACCAAACTACCACATCACCAACTGTTGACTTGGTTAGCGATGATAGAGACTGAGGAGTCTCTTTAGGCAAAGATTCGCAAGATCGATGCAAAGATTAACTTGGCTAAAGCCAAGATGAAAGTGGTCGACCAAATTTTGGATTTCTTAGGGAATCTCATTGAAGAACCCATTGAGCGGAAACATCAATGCCAAAACCTCCCCAATAAGTTCAAAAAGATGGTCGATGACTATATCCCGCTATTCAAGATGCAAAAGCAAGAATCTGAGTTGCCCAAAAAAAATCTTGTTCCATATGCCGAGGAATCAAGTAGGTTACCTGAAGGAGTCTCCCTAAATGCCGACAAAGCTATCAACTACCACGAGCCACCACAAGGGCCTTCCCGTACATCATCTTGTATTTGGTGGGCGATTGATCTCAAAGCCCGCACTTCGCCTTTAAGAGTTGCACCCGGGCCGGTGTGAAACATTGAAGTGTACAAGGGATTGAAAGGTGCAGGAGCCTCGTGATTCAGCCCCAACGTCCTCCAAACTTGTGCACCTATCTATGCTCATAAGAGGTGCCTCTTCCATAAGAACCAACCTGGCCACACCATAGATGAGTGATTGGCCTTCAAAAAGAAAGTCATAAGACTAATTGATGAAAAAGTCATTCGTAACCTATGAGGCCAACATTCCCTGCTGGTTTACGACCCCATTATTCCTAGTGAAGGAATCACCATTGATATCCAAGTTTCGCGATCCGACTTCACTGTGTTTGAAGACTGGTACATAAGCCTCTTCTCTACCTTAGCTAGCACCAACAAGGTCCAATCAATCAAATCTACTTGGAAAACCTCCGCCAGCACTTCCAGTAGGAAGATCTGTTTGTATCACTCAGAGGCATCGAGACATGACATCGAAGAATGTGAGGCTTTCAAGTTTGAGTTGGAGCATCTCGTTACCACTGGTCAGATCTAGGTAGTTCTACCCCGCCTCTACTAAGAAAGCTGTCAAGAGAATGCATGGTCGTAAGGATGACAACCCGCCGTAGCTTCAAGGAGAAGATATCTTTTGGGTAGTGTAGGCGTCACCTTTATCTTTTAATCAAAATGTTATCCCCTTCCTCTTTTTGTAAAAGAAACTACGTCCGCTTGATGTCCTAAAGGGGATGTGTAGGAAGCCCTTATCGGGCATGGTCTGGGAAAACAGTTCGGGTAGAGTGAAATTAGAGATACTTTCTATGTAACCCAAACTACGGAAGGGTCTGATTTCCCGTGGAGGGATACATAGACGGTCTACATAAAACTCGACCCATATATTATATAAATTATAATCCCCCCTATTTAAAAAAAGTTTTGGTCTTGACGACGTCGTGATAGCAAATTAACCATAGACTTTCAAATCGAAACACTCAAAACCTAAAATGGCCAAAATGACCAAAATACTCCCGGAATAGAGAATCGATCAAGAGTTCAAATCAAATACATGAGTCTATGTGCAACTTATATGTGATATCTTATTCCACTAACGTTACTAACGCCATTTGCCTGAGTTTTTCTTTTCTTAAAGAGGTGTCGATATGTGCTGTGTCACACTGGTATACTGCACAAGATCAAAAATATTAGCAGCATCCTTTAACGAGTAGAATCGAGAGAAAATAACTGGTACTCCGGAAGACACACGTAACAAAGATGCTCTGGTCATAGAGGATTCCACGCCTCAAGACATCCAGAATCATTCATAGCATAAGGACTTGACTAACTTGTTGTTCCAAAAGATCGCGGACCTACATGAATAGGTTGCGAAGAACGAAACTATCAATGCTGCCAGAGAGGAAGCCACTGAAACACGAAGGCATCCATTATTTTTTCTATCCATGAGCTCGCCCGTACCCGAGCACTTCCCAGCTACAAATACCCATATTGGTACCTCGTACCAAACTCCACCTCTAACAAATGATACTCACTTATATGTGACTTCCCGCTCAGTGCTTTCCTGTCAAGCATCACCTACTTATGTTGATCCCAACTTACATCCGAATACCACTAAAAATCAAACACCCAGATCTACGGGCACTCCCATAAACAGCCCAGCACACCCCACAATATCTTTCCATGTCACTCGCCTTCATTGTTCACCCGAGCTCGACCATTACGAAGAATTAGAAAAGGCGTGGAGGGCCAAACCGGACAGAAGAAACTAACAAATGGAGCATAAAATGGTATACTTGCTCGAGAAGTCTAATAAAAGCTCATGAAAACCGAGTAGCCAAAGTTATGACAATTTATCCATGCATCCAGACCTAGACATGCCTGAAGTCTTCAAGGTGCCAAAGTTTGAGCTCTTCAACAGAATAAGGAATCCCAAGGCCCATCTAAACTAGTCGGGATTAAAAGAAACCATGCTCTAATCATGAGGTTGTTTAGCTGGAGCCTTATGGAAGAAGTATCAGAATGGTTCATAGCCTAGGATATACGCCGTTGGGATACTTGGGAAGATATGGTAGGGGATTTCATGGAAAGATTCTGCTTCAATGTGGAAATAGTGTCTGGCCGTTACTACTTGGAAAGGGTCAAGCAAAAATCTATCGAGAACTACGATGAGGATGCGAGTAGATAGAGAGCCAAAAATGCCCGAGTAAATCCACTGATGAGCGAGGAAAACTAGTATCTGTCTTCATCCGATCACAAGTATTAGATTTCTCTGATCGAATATTGTCTATGTCTAGGAGGCCATTCTCTGAATTGGTAAACATGGGAGAGGCATAGCCAACAAGGCTGGCCTACAAAGAACTACCGGGGTCGCAAGGAAGAAGAAGAAGGACGTCGCAAACGTCTCCCATACACCCATCCCAAGAAGCCGAAAGAATGAAGGATCACAATATTCCTTCGACATATATCAATCACCGCCTCCGAGCAATATATGGCATCTCTATATAACCCTGCGCCAGTATGCACAACCCAACTACCAAATGCCGTTCCAACCTATCAAGTTCTATGGCCAAATTACCAAACTCCAATACCCACTTACCAAGCTCTATAACCAAACTATCAAATTCTCGTACCCGCTTATCAAGTGGTCCAAAACTATTAGAGTCATCAGAACCATCCACCTTTGGCTACATATGATTTGCCACATATAAATTTTGAGAAGAATCCTCCAAAGATGTTTACATCTCTTCTCGAGACTCAAACCGAGTTATTCAAGAGACTGAATCTTGTTGGGATTATCCAAGATATCCCACCAAAATCTACCAACCTGAGAAGTCACTTTTATAGAGCCGACCAAACTTGTGCATAGCACTCTGGAGGAACCGAACACAGTACATAAGGTTGTCTCAATCTGAAATATTAGATACATGACTTGATCAACTAAAGAGAGATCATCTTGGAAATGGTAGCACCAAATGTAAACACAAATCCTTTGCCCCATCATGGTGCTAACGATATCCACATGATTGAACAGGAAGAAGATTGGGTTGTATACAAGCCACTGATGAGAGTACTGGGCAAGGCACAAAATGCAGCCAAAGGAATATTCCGTCATCAAACACCTAAAGAAGAAGCTAGCCCAAATATCGGTAATGACGTTACTCCTGAGTTCATCACAACATCATCAGGCATTGATGAGAGTACTGGGCAAGGCACATGTCCCATAAGGGACAGGCAGTGAAACTTTGGCTGACATGGTAGGCCACATCATCGGGGCCCACCATATTTCCTTCATTCTAGAAGAGTTACCAAAAGAAGGAATAGCCCACAATAAAGCTCTCTAAATCATTGTCAAATGTAGGGACAAAGTCATAGCTCGAGTACTTGTCGACAACCGGACCAATCTTAATATATGCCGCGAATCTACACTCAAGCAACTGAGTTATGACGTTGGGAAAATACGCCTGAGCCATAAAAACATGAGAGATTTAGATTGAGCACAATGTTAATCTATTGGTGAGATAGATCTCAATATCCAAAAAGGGCCCGCCGAGTTCACTACTGAATTTCAAGTCATGGCAATCACCGCCAACTACAATCTACTATTGGGAAGGCCTTGGATACATATGGCCCGAGCAGTACCATCATCAAATCAATCATTAAAGTTCATATGGGGGAGAACTATGAGGTGGTAATTCATGGAGTAGGTAGCATTCATAACTACCCTAATAATTTCATGCTAGTAATCGAAGAAATTCTCAAAAACACTAATTTCCATGTGGATGAACTTGTGGGAGCTGCCCACAAAGGGGATGATGAAGATAGTCATATGCCACCATTTTACAAGATGGTTGCAGTAACTATGCTTCAGAACGGGTTCGAACTCGGCAAAGGTTTGGGCAGAGAGCTCAGGGTATTAAGGAACCAGTGTCTATCCCCGAAAATCGTTACCACTTTAGCCCTCGGTACATCCCAGACCCTGAAGATGCTTCCGATGCTAACCAAAAAAAGAGGGTCCTCCACAGTTATGAAAGCCAATTTCAGACCTGTACCCGTAGTTTCTAGTAAGATTGCCCATGTACAATGTCGGAGATGCCGATGAGGGTTTATGTATGTTGTTCCAAGAGGAATAATGTGTTGTGATACTCAAGGAATTCTCTGAAGCACCTACCATCCATAATGTTGATTCAAGCGAGCAACTGTCCAACTGGACCTATACAATGCTTTTAGCTTCTCGGTAGAGATGATGAATTTAAATTCATTTTCAAAATTGGTAAAAATTAGCTGAGGCTCGAGCATTCACCATTTGCATCTTTATTTTCCTCATAATGTTGAAAAAATGGAAATGACTCGATGTTTATCCTAGTCAGGACCACAATTTATTAAAGGTAATGAAAGCCTCAACTTATGCAAAAAAGTCTTTTTATTTTATTAACTTGTTTTTATATATTAACCATGCTTTGCCTTGTTTTTAGTAAAAATAACAAAACAACTTATAATGTCATGACATGTCGCGAGATGAGTGAGTCAAATGATACAAAAGAAAAGGAATATGAGGAATACGATGAGCAAATCAAGTTATCAGAAGATCTCATCGATTAAGAAGATCAATATGATATAGGCAAAAGCCTAATTTGGATGAAAGCGAAGAAATCAACCTCGGGAACGAGGAAACAGTTAAGGAAACCATGATAAATACGCATTTGGAAGCGCCCGAAAAGAAGAATTGATAAATCTACTATGGAAATATTTCAACATATTTGCATGGTCATACACAGATATGCTCGAGTTAAGCACATACATTGTGGCCCATAAACTACCCATCAATAAGGGCTTCACCTCGGTCAGGCAGAAAATTCGACAATTCAAGCCTGATCTGAGCATAAGGATCAAAGATGAGGTCGAGAAACAGATAAAGTCAGGAGTAGTGGAAGTAACTCCTTATCCCACGTGGTTGGCCAACATCGTTCCTATGCCTAAGAAATATGGAAAGATTCAGATTTGAGTGGACAACCGTGATCTTAACAAAGCTAGTCCCAAGGACAACTTCCCACTTCTGAACATTCACATACTCATCGATAACTGCGCGAAGCACGAGTTATAGTCATTTGTGGATTGTTTCACCACTTACCATTAGATCCTGATAAGTGAAGAAGACGTACAAAAAATAACATTCATCGCTCCATATGGGGTATACCACTACTGTGTAATGTCGTTTGGCCTCAAAAATACCGGAGTGACCTACATGATGCACAAATAAATAGAGGTCTATGCGGATGATGTTATAATCAAGTCACGAGAGAGCGTGCATCACATCATGCACTTGCAAAAGTTCTTCGACAGACTTCGTAAGTTCAATCTGAAGCTAAATCCGGCCAAGTGCGCGTTTGAAGTGTCTACCGAAAAACTGCTGGGATTCATAGTCAGCCGCAGGGGCATAGAGCTAGATCCCTCAAATATCAATCAATTCAAAAATTACCACCACCATAGATCAATAAGGACGTCATGAGTTTCCCGAGAAGATTGAACTACATTCGACGCTTCATAGCGCAATCTATGATAGGTGGAGCCCATCCTCAAGCTATTTAAAAAGGATGCACTTACCAAATGGATGGACGAGTGCCAGAAAGCCTTTGATACCATCAAGAGATATCTATCTAATCCGCCAGTCTTGGTCCCTTCAGATCAGGGAGTCCATTATTGTTGTAATTATTGGTATCGAATAATGCATTTGGATGTATGTTGGCATAACATGCTGAAACTAGGAAGAAAGAACGATCCATCTACTATCTCAGTAAGAAATTCACCGCCTATGAGTTGAGGTACACCTTGGTGGAGAAAACATGTTGTGCTCTGACTTGAGTAGCATACAAGTCGAGACACTATATATCGGCTTACACTACTCACCTGATCTCCAAAATATATCCCTTGAAGTACATCTTTCGTCAACCCATGCCTATAGGGAAATTGGCAAAGTGGCCAATGCTTCTAAGCGAATTCAACATCACATATGGGTCCAGAAAGCTGTCAAGGAACAGGAATTAGCCAACTTGCTAGCAGAAAGTTCGATCGACGAGGAGTTTGAACCATTGATGACATATTTCTCCAATAAGGAAATGATGGTAATTGAAGAAGTCACAATCAAAGCTTACTCTGAATGGAGAATGTTCTTCGATGGTGCAGTCAATTACAAGGGTTCAGGAATTGGAGCAGTTTTGAAATCAGAAACGGCTCAGCATTACCCAAAGCTCAATTTCCGATGTACGACTAACATGGGCAGAGTACGAAGCCTGCATTTTAGTAAAGAAGTGTCCACTGTCAAAGTCCTATGGATGAATAATAAATGACATGAAAGGATGAGAAGGACATGAATTCCAATATCCTCATTTATTTCAGACTTCATGTTACATCGACACTCGTGCAATACGCTTCTCTATCCCATATTTCTATCAATCGGGCTCATTATGTACATCCATTTTAAGTGACATGGCAGAGACAAAGGAAACTCTGCCAATTTTTTTTTAAAATAACATGAATTATGTTTTATCGCTATAGTATCCTAACATTCGAGGACGAATGTTCCTAAGGTGGGAGAATGTTACATCCCCTCTTCGTACGCTAAGTCCGCTATAAAACTAAGGCCACGAAAAATATGAGAATGAAGGTTTCATAAGAATTCAAGTGGTACAACTATGCTCATGCCAAGGATAATAAGGTTTTTGAATATGTTTAGTGAGTATGGAAAGGTTTCGGGACCATACGAATTAAAGAAATTTAAGTTCGTCAAAACTTGGGAAATATTTAGCAGAATTCTTGACGGGATTTCGGCCCAACTTTTAGGAGGTATATCTCCTAGTATATAAGAAATTATGGGATGCATAATCTATCTAAATTAAGTTCAGAGAGTCCTCTTTCTAATGCAATTGATAGTTCACAAATTAGAGAAGTACTATGCTTGGTACGACCCATACGAAAATACAACCCACGTTGAGGTGGGGGTCTAGTATATAAAGGTGCTAGGATAAATTTCTTTCATTCTAACTCACCCCCAAAAGGGCCTCCTCCTTCTCTCTAAAACTTCTCTCTATCTCTCTATAAGATATATACACCAACATATATCGAATCCAAGGAAATCTACACAAGTTGGGGTCTCAGAAGGTTCGTGGACATTGTGGGATCGTCGTCTTACTTCTTATTCTCAGAATTGAGGTGGAGATAAACAAAACTCATCTACGATTGAGGATTTTTTTAGGAAATTAAGGTAAGATCTCATCCCTTTCTATATGCAACTGGGTAAAACTAGCTTGCCTGTGAGCATAAGGTTGGGAATTCATGAAATTATGACTATGTTTAGATAATTGCCATTGTAGCTTGATAATTATTTTGGAAAGGGGTTGCATGGGTATTGTAGCTGTAGATTGACATTGAGAATATGACTATCTTGAAATTGTTGTCGATAATGAACCGAAAAATGAAAGAGTAACCTTATAGGACTATAAGCCGAGGTTGTCATTGGATGTAATGGATTAATGGTTGAAAATTGATGTAAATGAACTTGACTTAGGTTAGATTGTTGATATTGTGATCACTATAGATCTGGAAAATGTAAGAAATATATGGGAAATATTGCCCGAATTATCATAGAGTTACACGTCACTTAAGTACGTAATGACGAAATTAGCAATTAGTGATAATAGAATTACTCTATGATTATTGGTAGAATTGAAGTATAACTATTGGGTTATGGTCATGATTAGAGTGGAACATCTACAAGGTATGTGAGGCTTTACATTCCTTTTCATTGGTGGCATGATTTCAAAGTTAAGCATCGTCAAACTGAACATTCCGAAATAAACTCCTATTCATAGAAGATATAAATATGGTTGCTCACAATCATCGATGTTGTGCTCATTATTAACCCTTGAAATTGGTTCAATGATCACCGTATATTCCTTGTCAAAGGTGCTTCTTGTGTTCTAATAAGATTAGCAAGTTTGATTCCATGTCGGAGTTGTTTAGCGCTCTTCTTTACCTTTATTATACTATTGAACCTATGTTCTTTCAATTTTCCTTGTCAAAAGAGTTCCTTGTATTCCATTGAAATTCATTGTTCGCTTCTTCTTATCAGGATTATGTCTCATATCTCTTGAGAGTCGTTATATTATTGACCTTCAGTTCATGAAAATTGTAATATTAGCTATATATGAGTTCCATAATGATTGACGGAGGGTTAACGACCTTGTGTCATCCATCCTGTTCTTATTGGGTTTATAAGGTCATTCATGTATCATATATACATATATGTATCTATTTTGTGACACTGAGTCATGCTATAGTCGGCCAAGTACGATACTTATATATGCACACCACTGAAGCTGGGTACAATAACACTGAGTCCCATATTAAGGTTGGGTATGATAACACTGAATCCCATATTAGGCCCAGGTATGATATGATATTGACATTACCCCAAAGTGTTGTTATATATATAATTAGTTTTCAGTGATGTTATATATTGCATATGCCATTGTGGACTTCGAATTTCAGGTTGTTTCGTTACTCTGATTTGCTCCAGTTAGTATCTTCACTTATGTTTACCTGCTTTACATATTGTTTTGTAATGTCGTCCCTTATTGGGGCGCTACGTTTAATGCTCGTAGGTATAGATAGATGATTTCACGATCCCCCATAGTAGGTGGTTTGATTCAACAGTTGTGGTCGATACACTCCTTTCTTCCGGACCTATTTAGTGTGTTGGTAGGTGTTGGTTTTTCTGTATATATATGCGTATCATGGGTATGGTGGGGCCCTATCCCGACCAGTTGATACTCTGTATCATGTTTAGAGGCTTGTAGACTAGTGTCATATGTTCAGTTGTTGGTATGACCTTGTCGGCCTTTTTCGGATAGGCTGTTGTATCTATGACAGCCTTGTGGGCCTCAGGTTATGTTTATATTTGTTGTTGATCTTCTTCTGCATGCAGGAACTTATCGTATCTTATCCAGTTACCATTGATTAAAGGCCTTGTCGGCCGAGTCCTATTATGTGCGGTTCAGGTACAATGGTTGGTACGCTTGGGCCTTAATGTGTCGAGTGCCAACCACACCCCGCGAGGTTGGGGTATGATAAGATTGAGTTCACGATCGTGTGGCTTGGGTCGCGATCAGAAAGAGTATTTGGAGGCTATGCAAAACTAATTCTCCCTTCAAACTTGATTGTTAATAAATCAATTTTCAGAGCTTGGGAGCTTGGTTTTAGGTTTTTCAAAGGAAATCTTCAAGTTTCTACTCCATGGTAAGTTCCTAATCTTTATGTAAGTATTTTTACCATGATTCCATCCATTAATTAGCAATTTTATACACGATTTCATCTTAGAAATTGGGATTTTCCATGAAATTGGGATTTAGTAAGATGATGAATTGAAGGTCAATTTGTGATCATATTTCGATAATTTTTAGGATTCTTGACCTTTATGGTATGGGTAAGCTGAATTTATGATGAATTTATAGTTTTAATCTTTGAGGCTCGAGATTGATTTTTGGAGCAACTTTTTAGACATGAAATATTATTATAGAAATATGAATGTCTACGGACTCATATTCATATATAGACCCCATATTTAAAATGATTTAGCTCGTTCGAAACCTCAATGGAAGGGCAAGGTTGTGGACTGATTGTTAGATATTAAGAATTAAGGCAAGTTAAGACTTACTTGTGTTGGTTTAATATGATTAAGGGGAGTAATGGGGAATGGGGGTCCTGTTGTGACGAGCACTTGTGCAGGTACCGATGTTATGTTATGAGTAAATTGATAAAAAGAAATAATTGTTATGTAGTAGAGAATGCCAAAACACGTGGGCATTAGCTGGTAGTTGTAAATCTACTTGATTGACTTGATTGTTCGGTAAAGTGGGCTTATGATAGCCATATTTGATAAACCTTTGTGTTATTATTTGATTGTACATTCATCACTCCAGTTCTCATATAAATATAAAAATGACTTATCTTTCGCAATTATTTAGTACTGTATAATTACATGTTGTACGCACATTCATTGCATACTTCATATGATATGATTGACATAGTTATTTGATAAATCATATGGGTTGGTCCAGGGTGGCCATTTGGATATGGTATTGGGTGGAGTGATGATGAAAATATAGCCTATCGACTGGATGCTTGGTATGATCCGGGAGATCTAGAATTCTGGGTGAGTACATACAACTCATGAGTCCCCATGAATCACGTGAAACCTACTGCAGGAGCCTGTGTGTACTGATGCATATTGGCCATGGCATTTTCATGCATATCATTCCTACTTGCTTGTATTCTCATTACTTGACTTGTACATGGTTTTATGAAAAAGATCGGATTTTGGTAGTTTACTTGGTCGTGGACTTTCTAATTCTTATTTGTTTAAGTGATTATAACATTTTGGATTGATTACTAACGAATTGTAAAGGTAAGTGTCAGAAAGACCAACCCTCGTCATTGCTTCATTTTAGGGTCAGTCGACGATGTTGTTGTGTAAACATATTTTTCCGTACTCACTCTACACTTGTTGTACCTTTTCTGTCTGCATCAATCGCCATAGATCATTGAGATGTACCTTTTAGAGTTCTTAGAGTGAGCTGCTGGTTGTTCTGCAGCACTGGACTCCATATCTATCTTACTTTCTGTCTTTTATCTTTCAGACAGTTGTTGTAGACTTTGAGACTTGTACTTCGTATTTACAAGCTCTTGTACTTATGACTTTCAGGTTTTAGGAGGTGATTGACTTAAATCTCCGCATTTTATGATTTATGGGACCTTTTTATTGACTTATGGATTGTTTTTACTTAATTTTCTGCTTATGATTGTTGAAAGATGTAGACCTTTGCTTGGGTTTGCTTATGGGTTAGGATAGGGCTCTTACGATCATTTTGGGATTTTGGGTTGTGACATACATAGAATATAAAATCAGCACAAGAATTTCACGTGGAAAGCTTCTTGCTCAAGGGAGTTATAAAGAAACAATCTATCTTTCCTATAGGATTTACCAAAGCTAAATTAAGAGCCCTTTAAACAGGTTACAACAACCTAAGAACTTGTTCCCTGAACAGTCCGCCTAAAATCACAATCATAACAAATTTAACCAACGAACATCTATTACACAATACTTGAAAAGGTAAATAGATGGAATCACAAGAACATAACCTGGACAAACTAAAGAACTTGATGACAAATCTTGATAAGCGCGGGTTCTTCGTCCTCTCTTCTAAGACTAAATGTTGATTGAGCTCACTTAAGCCTCTCGTTGGAATGTTGTAATTTGTGGTTTGGTTAAGCTCCAAAGCTTGTTCATGCTGTATTTATATAGAAGTAGTTTCTACCTTGAATAGTTGACTCCAATCAAGTTTTGGTTTCATTAGTTGTACCCGAAAATCAAATATTGTTTGACTTGGATCTTTATGTCAATGCTAATTCCATATTGATCAACTTATGGTACTTTACAGAAATATTATCATAACTAAAATCCAACTCTTCATCGAATAGGAATCAATCAATGTTTCGCCTTCTCCAATAATGACATGAAACAACTTCTAGTCTCCAGTTACGTAGTAAGAATCAGTTCATTTGATCAGTTTCTTTGTTGATATAACTGCTTCACTAAAACCTTTGGTTATCTGGTTCTTCAATTGAATCCTTCTTTATGTCTCCCTTGATTGTTATTGAGTACATTGTTTGTCAAATCATCAAAACTTCAATGTAAGTTCATGATTATTGAGCCAACAACTACTCAATAATTTTCCCTCTTTTAATGATGACAAAAACATAGCAGCTTGATATATCTTAATGTGCCTTCTGACCAGCTTACTTCAATCTTCTTCAGTTTTGGATCAGTTCTTCCCCCTTGGGCATTGCTCCTATGTTGGCAATCTTCCCTTTTAATACTAGATCAATATTGTTCTAATGCTATAACTTCATGTTGGTACAACTAAGGCTTAATACACAAGGTTTGTAAGCTCGGAGTAGTTCACCTTCGAGTTCAGCAAGGTTTGTAAGATTGGTGAATTGGTAAGACTAAATAAGAGGGTTTACTTAACCTTCCATAGGGACTAACTTCTATTCATTCCATACTCAGGGATCCACCCTTATGGCAATGACCCACTTTCATCACGGATGGTGAGGAATGGTACAAGAACTTTGACCTATCAGAGGGCTACATTCATGAAAGAGCCGTCGACAAAGTCCGGTTGAAATGAAACTTCAGTGGTATCCAATAGTATAATGGGCATGATTTGGAGTTCCCTCTACGTGCACCGGGGCCGGTGAACATTTACGTCATCCTAGAGTTATACGCTAACATGAAGGCCAACCACCTAGGGTTATACAAGCCTGCAGTTCACCTCCGGGGCACTTGGATTCCATTTACTGCATCTATCTTGTGCGCGACACTTGGAGTTCCGGATTGCTCGATCGAGCCACTAGAGAAATTCATTCGGAGGCCAGACTATGAAGTCGTCTGACAGACACTGTGTGGGCCAGGGTCCGCTGCTAAATGGGCCTGATATGATGGAAAATATTGGAGGCATAAGAGTATACAGATGTCCAACTTTGAAAATTCGACTCGAGTTTGGTTTCAGCTGTTAAATCAGAGAATCATACTGCTAGATCATTACACTAGTGTGCTCAAAGGGAGAGATTGCATAGCGTACTTCTTTATGACTTGGGTAGCCGATGAACTTAGGGCATTGGGTGCTAAAAGAGATGATATGAGTAAGGAAAAACAAAGCCCATCGGCTATTCTTTGGCAATACCCTCACCACACTGATGATGAAGATTCATGCTAATTTGCCACTTCCAACTGACAGGCTACTGGAGGCACCAACTGATTTTGTTGACATCTCCAATGTTAAGGCCAAAAATGCATTGACACTGGCGGAGGAAAGATCGGCACAGTCGACCCTGATCACTCAAATCCACAAGATGCATGTGTTGCAGTTCGAGACCCTACTCACTAAGGGAGCTCCTATCAATTGGAGATATGATCTAATGAGTTTGAAAATAAGTAATGGTCCTCAAAGCACTACTATTTGGCTCAAAATGTAATTAATTAATTAATTAAATTATAATAAGGGACTTAAGACTATTTAAACATGAAACTAATCCTTCATTATATTATATGAGATCCTCCATCAACTGGAACATGATCTAATGAGCTTAAGAACAAGCAATGGTCCTCAAAGCACTTTAGGAAGGTTATGTCTGAGTTAATTGCGGAACAAATGCAAGCCTTGAAAAAGCAACTTGCAGATCAGGCCGTGAGTAACAATACTGAGCCAAGGGTTGTGCAAAGCAATCCAAGGTATAAAGAGAAATAATACCACGGTTGTGGGAATTCCTTTTCTATAGAGAAGACCGAGTTCAAGGAATTCCGAGGAGAAAAATAAGGGCGTACCTTTTTTAATAATCCATTGTATAGTCACGAATATAGGGATTCCTTTTCTATGGAGAAGTCCATAATTGAGGAGTTCTTGGAAGAAGATATTACTCTTGCAAGAGAGCGGGAAAATTTAGTACCCCAACATGTGTTGAGAGTTCCACTTGAAATGCATGAGGAGACACAAGGGGAACA
Organism: Anisodus acutangulus; assembly: GCA_029783415.1. Taxonomy (NCBI): domain Eukaryota; kingdom Viridiplantae; phylum Streptophyta; class Magnoliopsida; order Solanales; family Solanaceae; genus Anisodus; species Anisodus acutangulus. The sequence goes on along the minus strand of CM056506.1, from coordinate 30,802,622 downwards.
ACTATTTCACACGCGTTGCAAAGTAAATGATAAAGTGTGCAATGTTATTATTGACGGAAGAAGTAGTGTCAACTTGGCCTCCATGGAAATGGTGGACAAGTTAAAACTACCCATCTGCAATCATTCTCACCCATACACTCTCTAATGGCTAAACAAAGACGGAGGGATACGAGTAATAAAACAAACTCTTGTTAACTTTCGGATTGGAACATATGAAGATAAGGTATGGTGTGACATCCTCCCTATGAATGCATGTCATATTTTATTGGGGCAATCATGGAAACTTGACACGAAGGCATATCATGATAAAGGAAGGAATAGTTATTCCTTTCGAAAAGATGATAAGAAAATCCGACTAGTGCCGATGTCACCTAGTGAAGTGAAGGACATGAGAATCCGACGTGTAAAGAAGCATAAAGTCGAGGGCCAAGTACTTGATGTACAAAGGGTAGAAGAAGAATCCAAGAAGGGGAGTCCTATGGATTCATTGGCATGCAAGAAAATGGAGAACATTGCAAAGTTACGTTGGAAGATGCCGATGTGAAGGAACTTGCGAATGATCTTACATCCGGAACACCACCAATGAAAGATAGTAAACTTGCTCTTGATTTATTTTCAAGAAGCTCATTGTCTATTCACCAAGATTATGGATGTCAATAACAAGAATTGGTAGGCAAAGAACATGGCCGAAAGCGCCTTAGTCCTTACACAACACCTGCATTATTGGTACCAAAAGAGACTTGGACCGCATGTTGCCGAGAGGTTGATAACCTCACCATGAAGCGCACAATTCCTATGCCAATATTGAAAGATCTATTGGGTGGAGGGAGTAGAATGCAGTTGTTCTCTGAGGAATACATAAGGAATGGTTACCATAAAAGAATGATCCGAAAGGAAAGTGAATGGGAAGCCAAGTATAGTTGGTACAAATGGCTTGAGTGTGTTGCTCCAAAGCCGTTCATGAGACCAAACCATTTTACCTTATGTTCAGTTTATGAATCTTGGGAGTACTTGCATGAGAGAGGAGATAGCAAGTCCAACGTGGTGGATGTTGCATTCTCCCGAATGTACATTATGGTGACCAAACTTGTGCAAAAATTGGTGGAATTGAAAGTGTTAAAGGGGCTCCGTGGACAAGATCCTGAATTCAAAAATATGCATGGAATGGTGAATGAATGTTCCACTTGTCAAAATGGCAATGGTTTTTACGCCAAGGATTGAATCTTCCTTTGCAGATTCTGGAACGATCACGTAGAAAAGCGGGCTTGGATTTTATCCAAGGCTCACCACGAGCACAACGAGGCAACAATTCTTTTATGATAGTCATGGATATATTCGTAAAGATGGTCCGCTTCATTGCTTGTCACAAGACCAATGAAACAATAAATATTACAGACTTGTGTGACGAGTTAAAGAAGTATGCTTGTGTGGTAACTATGTATCCGAAGAATGCCCTAAGCTATTCCGTGAGTGGTGTGCACAATTTACTCCAAACTCTTTTAGTTGACCAACCATTCATGGGTATGTACTAGAATCCATGCACGGTGGAAACTATCCGGAATTGGTCCAAGCCTACGAGTGCAGGAAGTTTCCATTGTGTGAGTTCCTCCCTTCATCATTTCATTCGGGATATTGGTCCTCTTGCTGCTCCTATGCCGAGCATAACATATTATTTGAAGTTGAACGCGATATTATAGTTGCATGGATGTCATCTTGACTCAAGACAAAGAATCTATCGCATTACCTAACAAAGAATTGAGTGGTACACGATGCTATTTTTCTATCTATGGCAGGGCAGCATGTCTTGTGGAATCCGAGATACAACATGAACATCATGTAAAGTCAAAACCCGTTGTCTTGTATTCAGACCCGTATTTGGCAAGTTTAGAAGAAGGCTCTAACAAGATGAATCCTCCGGACTTGTCCAATGATGGAAATGTTGAATCAACATTTGTTGATGAAGGTTCATTGCTACATTTAGGCGGCATAAATTTGAGGATGAATTCTTTCAAAGAATGGGAGATTGATGAAAGAAAGCCCACGAACTTAAACTCTCAACGTAAGTCGAGAGAAGCCTTAGTAAGAATTCCACCGATGACCCGTCAACCTACACTTACATGCCTAAGATGTCATAGAAAATGAAATGGAATTGGAGTTGTTACGTGAAGGATCAAGAACATGTTTATATTCGGCTTTGTAAGTAGGTCTTGGCCGAAGACCATGTTTGTTTTTCTTTTAGCTTGTTGTTTTCCTTTAGCTCTTAGCTTAGCTATTAGTTTTCATTAGGAAACCATTAATGACCGTGTAATAAGAGGGCAAGCCAAGAGGTTCACAAAAAGGACAAGGTCGTGTTGAAGTAAGATGGTGCGGACAAGAGGTGAGTTGGCCGATAATACACCATGGAAAAGACAAGGGATGACATGGCCGCCAAAGTGGCAAGAACTCTAAGAAGTCCATTTAACCACAAGTCAACCTCGGCCTAGGGAGAAGAAAGGTTGGCCGAGAACCATTCTTGGTGCAAGGAATGGAAGCTTCTAAAATGATTCCAAGAAGATGAAGTCTAGAGAAACCAAGTTCATCCCCTCTTCTACTCAGTTAGTACAATGGAAGTGTGAATAAGTTTGGGTTTACCCTTGTCTCAAAGAAAGGCCAAACTCTTTCACATTGTACTCATAATGGCCGAGAAACAACTTGGTCCCCAATCTAACCCAATCCTTTTCCCTTGTTCCCATTTCGACCGAACGACCTTGTAGTTATGTCCTTTTGTATTCCTTCTTGAATGGTCTTTATGGTACTATAAATAGGGCCTTAGGATATTGTAAATAAATAGTTTGAGTTTAAGATTAAATCTAAAGTGTGTTTTCAGCTTGTGTGTTGAAGCATATCGATTCTGTATGGGCCATCCTCCCTTTAGTGTAAGTCATTATTAGGACTGTGTAACCTAATCAATACCCAAGCTCGAGGACCCCCCTTAGTCGTAAGCAAACATTGGAACTGTGTGGACCAACCTAGCCTAAGCTTTGGGTTACCAAAAGGGCTTTCGATCACCTTCACTTAGCTAGTTCACGGGCATTGCACTTAGCAAACCCCGGTCTTAACCTTGTGGCATTAATCACCTTATCATTGGTGTCGACTCGGGCAGTAAAACCCCCGTGTCTCTATCCTTGGGCTGATCGACCGTACCTCACTACAACCACCACCACTAAACACTTAAACCATATCAACACTTAACCAAAACAACCATCTTTCATTCGAACTTGCTTCTAGCAATTCGTGTTTAATCACCACTCGACCTACTATATACCAACCACCCTTACCTCCCACAGTACCTCATACACATCCCTACTAAAAGTCATCATCTGTAACAGTCCATAAATATCCATCCAATCCCGATAATACCAAACAGTTCGCATAACACACTTTACCGAGAACCTTACTGTCCCAGTTTTGTTACACCATCCTGCCAACGTCCAACCACCAAATTCCGAACACCCAAACAACCCTCAACGTATCTACAATAACCCCATAATATTCCTTGACCCGATTCCATTTTCATCTACCCTAAATAGCCATCAAACATCCCACTGTCCAGCCAAACCGAGAACCTAAAACATCTATTTTGGCATATATTTTTAGATTAACCCGAATATCATGAATAGTGGACTCACTTACACAACATCACATCTGTTAAACAATACCCCTCAATATTTATAACTAATTACATACTTCTATCAAAAGCTAATAAGAAGAAAGCGTAGTCTACCTCAAAACCGAGCATTAGCCACAAACCATCAAACCTCTACGCACTCCTTGCCCTTTCGGAGAGCCTCATAGTAGTCGTAGTCTAACACGCATAGACTATAAATTAATATTTAGCTAATACACATTACACAGACTTAGTCCTTAAACATACCAAAGACATCCAAAACCAACCCTGAGCCCACGGTGCCAAAATCCAAACTTTACTACACAAATAGCATAAACACATACTAGGTAATCATATCCTTAAGTTAATTAGATACCTAAGCTCATTTGGACATTCAATTGCATGATTTTAGGAGAAGCCCCAATTTATAAACCGTAAATTTTCTGCCATATTGCAAAGTCTTTCCATTAACAAATTAAATTCTACAACACGATCAACTACCATTACCCAATACTTATTTATGATATCAAGACAATCTAAATCATATTACACGCTCAAATCAAAGCTTTAAGCCTCTTATTCTACCATGGCAGCTTAAGAACCCATCTTCCACAAATAAGGATTAAACTAGGATTAGGAACCTTAACATGAAATATATTCAAAGAGGGTGAAGAATTTACCTCCAAAGATGAACTTAAGCACAAATTTTAGAAATCCTCCCGTGGCAGCTCTAATTTCGAGATAAGATATTTTAGGAGAAGTGAAATCATTTTAGGGCTTTTAAGAAACTACCTTATACAACAATTCCTCTCCTAAGGAATCGACTCTGCAGGCACGGTCTCTCTTCGGCAGATAAAGAGTCTGCTGAGGCACTGTCACTTGACACCTCACCTCACTGCAGAAGCGGAAGACACTATGCATAGGCGCTCTCGCCTTTGCAGGGGCGGAATCTCACCAAAAGCTCAGGTCCTGCATTTGTGAGCCAACCTCCACAGAGGCGAATAACTAGCCGCTAGTGCGAACATCAGACACCAACAGTTATGGAAAATACCAAAACTCCCACCAAACATTCGAAATACTCCCGGGACCCTCCGAACACAAACTAGACATGCTCCCCCTAGGTAAACAGTGTTACAAACTCGCTCACGCCCTCGGATTTCCATTTGATCAAGCTAAGACATACTTTTCTAAAGAATCGCCCAATACAACCAAATATTAAAATTTCACAACTAAGGCCACAAGTACATCCGACTGCCTCGGGAAGTGAACCAATGACTCAACTAAGTCATAAATGACCCTCTAGAACTACCGAAAGCGACAAAACTCAGAAATGAACCCATATACTCGAAAGTCAACTTTGAGTCAAACTAATCAACTCCAAGATTCTATTTGGGTTTTTCTTCCGAAACTCTCGCAAACTAACCTCGAGGTCCATGCCACCCATCTCTGCGTATCACAAATCCCACATAGAGTCTATAAGAAGGGAAATTTAGTCAAATGATGGTCTTTAGCTAAGAACGACTGGAAGGGTCATTACATCAGATACCAATTAAACATACGTTCATCCTCGAATGGAAGAACAAAAGTATGAAAGCCGATAGTAACCAAGGAATACCCACCATAACCTCATGAAAGCCTCAATGTAAGCACTAACTCCACTCGAATTCCATTATATTATTATAACCATACTTCTATACGTGTTCGATTGAACCCACTAATAACACCTTAATTACTACTATCCTTTAGTGTAGCCATAAACCATTGTCATACATGTACTGATAACATAGTCTAATTCTACTAGTCTTTCTTCTCAACTATCAATGTCGTCCTTCACACTAAGATTCCTTAGTAACACATAAACACACACCACAGGCCCAAATCATGGCTTCCTTTCACTAGAACAAAATCTTTGCTTTATCTGAGAACATTCTATGTAATTCCATTCAAAAACTGATATAAGCCAAGGCCGATTGTGCAAATCCCATTCTTGTTAGTTTGTATCCCGAAGTTGAAATCACTTAGTCAAAACCCATTGCCCAATTCTTCTCGAATATTTGAATCACCATACTAATAAGCATACCTACTGATTTCCTTGTTGTGCCAATTTCGTAGAAAATCAACTAATCGGTATAAAGATTCTCCATAAACATTCATTCCTTCTCAATACATTATCGAGTACCCAGTAAACCATTTTACTATCCGAATCATTGTCATCCGAGAATATCATCAATCATACTTGCAAAATTCAATGAGAACCGGTAACACCGTTATACCTTTAATTGAAATCTATCAAATCCTTATCAGTGGTTTACTAGAATACCATAAGTCCTCCAGTCAATATAAACATAGGCCACCCGACCCTAATTAAACAATCCTAACTCGAAATAAAAGCTCAATTTCTAAATCATCGACAGTCACCCGAACTGATTCCAACCAACACTGGTAGGCTTTCCATTACATGCAGTGACCTTTTAAAGCTCTTTTCTCATAAATAATCAAACATGTACCGTCACCCAGCACTCCAAAGCTGGATTCTATCCAATTCATAAATGTGGTGCTGAAGAACTATACCTTATGATTGTAATCTTCATATTTCTCAACTTACACCTAATATGCAAATTTGAGAACCCTATGAACTCTAAATACATCAAATTCTCCTTGTACTTTCTCTTAACTCGCCAACCACTCCGAACATTTCGATGTAAAGCCTGCGGCCTCATTTACTACACATCCCCCCATTGAGTCTCTAATAGTATGACTTCACTACCCTTTATCAATCCAGATGGTATCAAATCTTGCAACCCTCACGCTTTACCAAATCTTAACATAACAGCCTTACAATTCCTGCACTTTACCTTGTGCAATTACTTACAAGTCCTTAATCCTTAAAATACTCATCTATTCTATTAATCAACAATGTTTTAACACAGTCTACCACATGTCACCAACTACGAACCTCATGGAATATTCATCATAACACTTAGTCGATTACCATAGACCTACTCCCCAAAGCATACAAACAATTTAACCCATTCTAAAATATGCAAAAACAATGTCAACATGATCCACACCTAACCTAAGAATCCCTATTGTTTCCAATCCAAATCCTCCCCTATCTCTAAGAGACACCTCACTCATCCTAAATTAGTTCAAACATGCATTTATCGAATCCTTAAATTTACACCTTTCCTTTGAATGACATTCCCCACTAACAACCAATTATTACTTAAACATGTTCCAGAGTGTACTAAAATATCATAGGCCTCGCAAAATAACTTAACCGATCCTGGAATTAGTAGAACATTGCATACCCATCACAGAGTGTTTCCCTTGCCTCACTCGAACCTTTAAACTAGAAGCTCCCCCAAATCTAGCACATTCCATGTACCATCCTTTGTAAAATTCCTCGACTAGGCAAGTTATCGTCGCACTCTGACTGACATCATTTAGTACATAAGAGATAACCCAAACCATCACTAAACTGGTCCATAATCCAAAATTTGATCCTTAATTACCGAACACATACTCCTGCTAACGTTCTCATAGAGTTTCATTGAAGTGCCTTTGCCGAAAACCCCTAACTGATCCAATCCTTCTTCTATATTGGTTCATAAGTTACTAACCCGATCATCGATACCCAAAGCTTTTCACACTAGTATTAGATCAATCCATCATCAATCAATTACCATAAATATCCCCATTTACCACTACCTTATTTGAGAGTCTTTATACAATGCTCACCTATGAATAACCAACCCTTACTTTATTTTGTCGAACACTAACACATCTAGCTAACCATGCAATTTTCCCTACCCTTCGACCAACTCCAAAGTAATTATACCCATAATTATAGAACACTTTCAAGTATTAAGCTTCATAAACCATGCCCACGAATCTTATCGAAGAACTAGATGTAACTCCCGGTAATTCCTTAAATAGAACTCTACACTTGTCTAGCGTTTGAGTCATTCTTATTAGTCGATTGCTGGCTCACATTACCCTACAACGTAATCCAATGTACTACCTCATATAAAATCATTTACACTTACTCTATACTAAACCGCTGCGAAATAACTCCAAATAAAAAATCTCTTGATTTCATCTATCCCTTTTTATCTCTAACTTCAAACGCCTAGTAATCCTACGAACAAACTCCTTATTTGAAGAAACATGAATGTTTATTTCCATAAGCTTCATTCATCACAAACAACCTTGCCACCTGGCCTAGAATAGATACTCATTCCCTGAAGAAACCCCCCAACCATTAGTTCTTACTCTGCTACTATGATTCTGCCAAGTCGAAGCCAAACTTAACTTTTCATAACTTATACGACTCCACTCTCGTACATCTTGCAACTTATCCTAACAAGCACGTCAATTACCAATTCATCCCTTCATACAACAGAGATTGATCCACCCAATTACTTTTTTTCTACGCCTCTGTATTCCCATTTCACTTACCTAAGATATCACCGTATTGAGGGGTCTCCAAACATAACCCCAATCAACTGCACCTTTAAATCATAGTTGAAGATTGAACTTGGTCACGCATCCGTATCATGGTAACACATCGCATAACCTACCGCACGATGCCATATCAAACCACTCAAGCATGATTTAAGAGCGTGTTACCACTATCGATGATAGAATAGGAAGAAGTTTCAGATACCAATGGAGGAAATGGACACTCAGTCCGATGAAGTGACTGAAGTGGGCCAGAATACGAAATTGGGATAAGTAATTTTTCTTCCTTGTCAAAAATAAGATTAAATGATGCCTGATTAAAAATGGCTTAAAGTAAGGAGGAATATGAAAATATTTTCCCGAAAAAAAATTATATTCCTTACATTTTAAAATCAGAAGTTTAATCTCACATTCCCTCCCGTTTAAGGATTGGACTATTGTAAACAATGACTTAAAAGATCCGTTCTTTTGGGTGTAATGATTAAAAGTATGTTCGCGCATACGAGGGAGAAAGATCCACTGACTGTGCGAAAACTGTTACCATTCTTAAGCAAGAGCCAGTAATTGTCTAGGCACCAATCTCAAGGGAAAAAGACTAAAAGATAATAGCTTATCTTAAGACGTTGAACCTCTCACACTATTTGACAGAAGATCCTTCATTTGATAGGATGATATTGGACACTCAGTCATACAAAGCCTATGGGTGACTGGAGTTAGCCAGAATTTCCAGGTCTTAAAAGATCTGAAGGCCAAAAGAAAGATAGAAAAGTAATGGACACCTAGTGAGGTGGGCCAGAATTTCTAGGTCTTAAAAGATCTGAAGTCCAAAGGAAAGGCAAAAAAGAAATTGGACACTTAGTCTGCCAAAGTAACTGAAGTGGCCCAGAGTATCCAGATCACATATGATCTGGTTACGCCCTAAACACGGGCAATAGGTTATTCATGTGAAGCAACGCCACCTCTAAAGTAGAAGGGTTTGGAGAGGTTGTCCTTAAAAAGGACTTTAGGGAATGGGATCACTCTAAAAGGAGGTGATACATGTCCCAAACTTAGTTTTACGGACGTTGTTGGTCAAACTGGTTTGAGACTAGTCCAACAGGTCTGTAATAACAAAGAATGGTACAGTATATCGGTAGCCAAATGAATGATATATTTGTAATTTGTGCATCTATGTCATTATAGATTAAGACACGTTAAATAGAAAGTCATTCAAAATCTAATGAAGTTGAGATTGTTGCCTTCTGTCAACATAAACCCTCAAAATAAATATGAGGTGGGTGAAGAGGCAAAATCACCTTTTCATTCCATCAAAGGAATAGCGAAAGAAGCATCGCTCCTCTAAAACTTAGTCACACCTACATGGGTGATTTAAAGTTTGTACAAAATAGAGGGGGGAGATAAGTACTTTGTAACCTTCTATGATGATGATACAACGTATTACATCATTTGTTTGTTGAAAAAATGAAGTTGTTAAAGTAGATAAGCGCTACAAAGCAAAAGTTAAAAATCAACTAAGGCTACGGATTGAGGAATTCGTAGTGATAGAGGGGGAGAATGTGAAGCATCGTTTATCAAATGACTGGTCTTAGCCAAGCGCAAAGCCGTACACCCAAAAATATATGGGGCAAGGCAATCCTTACCTCTAATGCGATTTTCAGAAGAACTCCGCATAAGGATTAGTATAACCCTCCATGTGAAATATGGAAATGATCCCACCTACAAATGTTGTGATGTCTGGTGACTTGGTAGAGGTTGGAATACCGAAGCAGATTAAGTTGGACCTAAGACCATAGATTGTATATCCACTGGATCTGCAAATAACAGTAGTGCTTATCGCCTCTTGGAGCAAAGAATGCTGAATTCTTTCCTTGAGAAGGAAAAATAAGAAATTGCTCGAGGTTAACAAGAACCCGCATCCGGAATTAGACATTCCAGATGTACATGACTCGGAAGTTGTTGACTATTCAGAACTTAATATTCCAGATCTACAGAACTCAGGGATTCTAGATGTTGAACTGAGATGGTGCAAAGAGGGGACAAAGACTTGGTCTAGGCCTTCTAGCTTGCATGGTTGAGAATGAACCATGGAAAATTAACAAAGAATTATCATCGCCAGAAGCATTGCTTTGGAAAGAAGCTGCAGAGAGAGAAATAAATTCCATCAGATAGAACCATACTTGTACAATGGTTGACCTTCTTATGGGAAAAGAACCTTTGGGTTGTAAAAGTGGATACTCAAATTGAGTACAAAGTAGATGGATCTACTGTCGAGTATAAGGCCTCGAAAACTTGGACATGTGCTCCCCTAGGAATAGCTTAACATTCAGGACCATTACAGTCTTTCGTGACATGGATATTGAGACAACCTTCCTAACCGGAGAGTTGGAAGGGGAGGATCAAAGTTGGTTTGTTGGACTGTTGGGCTTCTTCTTGAACTTTCTTTTTTGGTCCCTGAAATGTTTACATTTTGGTCCTGGAAGTTTTAGGTGAAATAGAAATAATGAATCTGATAACAGAAACACTGACTCTGAAATTAGAAAGCCAACAGTTGGAAAACCAACAGTCTAAAAGTGGAAGTCATATTAAAACGAAAGTCTCGATATGAAATATGATATATCAGGAATTGGGATTTCTAAGACATCTAACGAACTGGTCTAATTCCAAACTCATTTATGAGGTATTTGACAGTCTCGTTGAAGCCACCAATGGATATGAGTCATAAAATTGATTGGAATAATGGTGCATCCATATACCAGGAGCGATATGCGTAGGTCACATGTAGTTCCATGTATTTTACAACTACAACCGACCTAGTATCGGCTTACAAAGTAGATCAGTTGAACTAAGGTTCACTCGTGATTCTGGAAATGATTGATAGAAGGCGTTAAATATGATATGACAATATCTGAAATATTCGCTTATCTATGAATTATGGTATTCTGGATGTCCAGCTGTTCTGGGAGAACACAGTGATACAAACTGGACATCGGACTTGAAGAACACCAAAGCCACAAGTGGATGTGTATGGTGTGTCTTTGAAAATCCTCTAAGCAAACTTGCATCGACTGATTTATGATGGAATCAGAGTTTATCGCTTTAAACAAAGCATGAGAAGAAGTTGAGTAACTTCACGACTCCTTAGAGGACGTCCCTTATTCGGAGAAACACGTGCTTTCGTCAGTTATACATTGTGGCTTGCCGGTCGGCTTCAGAAAGGTCCCGGATGATGGCGTCTGGACATATCTGTTGGAGACATAATACCGTATGGCAGTTGATCATCACGGGTGTCACTTCCTTGATTACTAATCAAAGGATATAGCGAACCCTTTAACTAAGGGACTACCCGAAGATCAAGAATGCTGCCTGTCTAGGGGAATGGGCTTAAAATCCAAACAATACAAACCTTTGCAGTGGTAACCCAACCCCTATTTTCTCGGAGATAGCCTGGTCATACTGACTGGAGATCCCAACAATTTGATTCAATGAGAAAACTAAGCGGAAAAATGTTCAATTGAACGCTTCGGTGGAAGTATAAGAACTTCGGATGATGATTTCTATAAGGAAACATGAATCCAAAGTTGTTACCGTGATAGACATTAAAGTTCTACCTGCATGGTGGGTAAAGGTTAAGCTTCCAAACCTTTAATGATCCTCAAATGGTTGAGGTTAAGATTGGGAAAACGTTTAATGATTCCTAATACTTGTGAAGTGGGGTATAGCAGGATACCTCGTAGGAGATCACCTATTTATGTGCGAGGACAGGCCACCTCAAATAAACACACTTAAGAATCCAAGTGTGTCCACGGCCACAACGGACAGAACAATAAGAATGAAAACGAATAAGGAGAGTTATTGTGTTGGTATCATTGTCTTGGCTTACACTAAACATTGACGGTTCAAGACATCACGTTCACCGCGCAATAAGTAAGTCCGGTGGTATTCAACTAGGGAAGGTTCAAAGCGGCAGCTACCACTCCTGATGCAATATCTTTTCGCTGAAAGTAGCCACCTTGTGTGTGCACCAAAATCTCTTTCAAGAGGGGATTGTTGGAAATTTTCCTTTGGTGGGGGGTTGCGTCCACCCATATTTAATGACTTAAACACTAGGGTTTCGCATATTGGAGGCTTTGTCTCTTCACACGTGCATAATCTACTAAGTGAGTAGATGACCATAGGGCCAAGGATCATTAAATTTCGTTAAGAAATGAAAGAGATATTGGTCCACGAAGTAAGGTGTTTGAGGCATGAAAATATGGTGTGGGACAAATCTACCACATCGGTAGAAAAATGAAGAATTGTTCTTTTATAAGCCTAAAAATGGATAAGGATCTGAGACCCCAAGAGGTAACCCATGTGTGCTTGGGTTCGAGGATAATCCCACACGCACGCTGCCGCCCGCCCGTCCCGTCCGGTCTGGTCTGGGCTCGGGTCTCGGATCATGGGCCTTGGGAGGTCATCCTCCTAAACACTATATATTGAGACCTTACTCTTATTTGAGGGCAGTGGAGAAAAAGAAAAGACCACAGAAAAGTGGAGTAGAAAGATAAGAGAGCAGCAGAAACAGTAGGAAGAAAAGAACAGAAACTCTTCCTTTTCCTCTAAATTTTCCATTCTTCAACAAGTCGTTTCATATTTGTTTTCTTCGTCAGAATCAACCTATTTTCTTTGTAGTGTTAATTAGTTGTTGTTTTATCTTGGGAGAGACTATTTCCCGCTAACATAAAAGCATATATACGGGGCAATCTTATCTTAAAGACAGAAAGTCATCTCTTGACTCAGCCGGTGGTGTTGTGATTATCTAATTAGTTGATAAGTATTTCAGGTGTGAACTTGAATCTCGAAGGACCCTAACCGTTCAGATTCTCAGTGGATCTACAAGTCACAAGTGTAGCAGTTCATGTTCTTGTATTTATGAATACAAGATCCAGATTTGGAGTTCCAATTCAAGATTAATAGATTGACAACTTGTTATTGTAATCTTTGTTGTTTATCTTTTCGATCACTGTAATAGTTATTTACAATTCTTGTACTGCTTTGATTCCAACAATTATATCCAACAATTAGTTCATCCCATCTTAACCTGCTGAACTTTAGTCCAAACAATCCATCTGCCACCTTACCTATCATCCATTGGAGTCGTAAAAGTGGACAGGAGGAATATTTCACAAAAGAAGGTATATTACTCAATACTCCTGTGTATAACTTGTGTTGATTGTATCAGCTACTTCAATAATCTTATCAACGATCTACCTATCTATCCTTATGTATCTTGTATTTTTTCATCTATCATATATGAGATCTATGCATTATGAGATTTGTTTATCTTTAATTCGAGGTAATGGGTTTGAGTTCTGTAGAAGAAAATATTTCTATTTCGGAATGCTTTCCGTAAGTTTAAAGAAAAAGTGAAGAACAAAAACGTTTGGATGTTTTCGGATGATCTTATTCCATTCACTGTACCTCTTTTTATATAAATTTCTGTAAGAAAATAAAGAAAAAATAAAAGAAATTCCTATACAAATGTCTAATTCCTATTGATTAATCAAATAATTAAAAAACAAACTAACTCGCATGTGCCACTCTCATTTTTTTATACAATATGCACAAGGGCCTCATGTGTTGGCAAAACTGAGAGAAACACAATTATTCTTCAATTTGATCGGATGGTCATAGTTTGTGCTAGCACAACTGGATGGGAAACAGAGGATGCTTCCACGTGTTTTATTTTCACACTAAGAGGGAGAGGGATATTACATTTTTTTATAGCGATTTTCATATAGACCTCCACTACTAAAAACATGCTAATAATTGAGGGGAAAATTGATGGACGCCTATCGATTATGGAACTTTATTGGAAAAAAATCAACGAACTAAAACATGTCAGAAAATTTCATCTCGGAACAACAAAACCAGGAGACTCTTCGGTTAAGATCGAGAGAATTCATCGATTAGATAAAATATAAAATCACAGTTTTTCCTTGACAAATCGATAAACATTAAATTAAAATCTGATGGTATTATAATTTTAAAGAGTAGGGGCAAGGATTTTAATTTATTAAAATATACTTAAGTCTCCCCTATTCTCCTTAAAATATACTTTAGTCTCTTTCTCTTCCCCTAAAATATACATAACTCTCTTTCTCTCTCTTTAGTCGATTTTTCTTCTTTCTATCAATCTTTCAAAATCTCCAATCATTTTTCTTCTCTCGTAAGCTCAGAAGCTCTTCAGTAGTCATCCTACATTATTTTGTTTAATTTTACATGTGTCAAAGCATATTGAGCATCATATTGCCTTGAAAGTTAATAAAAAATCTTATTTTTTTCAAACTTGATAAATCTTAAGTTCTTGTTCTGGGGATTTTCAATTTTTTGGATCTTTAGCCTATTTTTGTCAAAATGTATGTTATTTCTACTTATTTTTCTTGTTCAATCGTACTTTTTTCTATTTTATTTGTTGAAAATTTGTCTTGATATATTACTAGACTTAAAACTTTATCTTGTTTTATTGTCGAAATATGTGTTATTTCTGCTTATATTACTTATTTCGATAGTGTTTTTTTTGCTTTTGTTTTTGCAAATTCATCATGGTCTATTGCTATACTTGTAGTCGATTATTATTATTTTTATATCGTGGTTGGTCAATGCCGCTCTATTATTGATATGTATGTCAGAAATAAATGGTAAGAAGGAGAGGAGGAAAGTAGTTAAAGATAATGACCCACCGTGCCACTCTAAAATAATGATGAGAATGATTCAGGCTCGACCACCACGTCATTACCATCACCACCGTCAACTCCATTCATCCGACATACTCCTCCTGAGAAATGACAATCGCGCATCTCTTCATCGGGTTTGGAGATGACAGACAATGGATGAAAATCCACATCCGCGGGGTTGCACATTTTTTGCATGCAATCCTTTAAAGACTCAGGGGAGAGTCTGATGATCTGATCACCCTCTTCCTACCCCTAATAGAATAGTATTTTTATGTAATTTTTGTAAAACATTTATTTACGAAAGCAATGAAAGTTTTTGGGCTGTCATAAATGTGTTAATAACGTTTTGCTATATATGAATGAAGAGGTTCTATTGCTATTACTTTAAGTTGTCTTTACTTCCTATCCAAAAGATCGGCATATCAATCTCTTTCTGTGGGTGATCTTGGGCAGGCTCGAGATCAAATCAGATTATTTCATCACCCCTCCTCCGACCCCAGACTAATTTTTTTCCTTCATTTCATTATACTATATAAAGCTTTCATTTATGAAAGTATTAGATTATGTTTTGGATGTTTATTGGGGGATGCAATAAAATGAATGAAAATATGTTTTAGTATATATCTTTGTTATGTTGTACATCAAAATGCATTGTATTTAGATTATGTCACAATGTTAATCATGCACAATATAATTTATAATTTAAACTATGAGAAATTATGGACCTTAAAAATTTATAATAAACTTAATGTTAAATATACATATGATATACAATATATCATATGTATATTGGTTGGTCTCGGTTTGCTGTACATATGGAGGTCACGAATTGAACATATTAATTTAGGTAATATTTGGGTGTAATTAGTATTGTATACTTACCATAATTGTATTACCATAATTGTATAGTTAGTGTCCAAGTAGAATAAGGTTTTAGGAGTAGAATAGGAATAAGATTCTCCTATTATGGAAAAATGTAAATTGTATATATACTCTTTCAATTAATGAAAATAATCAAGGTATTATTTCTTTCATAGTATCAGAAGTCTAGGTTACTATTTTCTCCCAAACACTCCTTACAAATTCGGTCCAAACCAGTCTGGAACCCGACCCCCTTCATCAGTTTCCGTGCCCGGAAATTGTTTTCTCTTCTCAAAGTTTTCTCCCTACATCACGTCTTGCATTGCTATTATGGCTAAGAACACGTTTCACCCTGCCCTAGCGGTTTCTAATATCAAAAATCACATCCCTATTGTTTTTGAAATAGAAAATATCCAATATGCGATGTGGGCCGAATTGTTCAAAGTTCATGCACGCTCGCATCAATTTCTCCATCACATTATCCCCGCGCCTCCTACAGATACAGAGGTGCCAAAACTCGAGGATGATGCTAAATTATGGACCACACTTGATGCTATTGTTCTTTAGTGGATGTATTCCACTATTTCTATCGACCTATTGTAAACTATTATCGAACCAGATGCTACGGCAATGGCAGCTTGGGATAGAGTATGTGATATATTCCAAGATAATCAAAATTCTCGTGCTATTACTTTGGAGCAGGAATTCTCACAAGTCAATATAGAAGATTTCCCAAATATTTCAGTGTACTGCAAAAGGTTGAAGGAATTGGCGGACCAACTCCGCAACGTTGGTGCGCCCGTTATGAACGATCGTATAGTCCTTCACAGCATCCCTCTTTCGTAATTTTATCGGGCTCGTTCTATGCTTACACTCGAAGAAGCAGGCTTGGCTAAAAAGGCATCTACCGATGCGAGTTCCATAGTCATGATGATCGAGTCCAATTTTCCTCCTACCGATTCCAACAACTCTGGCCAAAACCACAACAACAGTGACGGCAAAAAGGGGCAAAATTGAAAAAATAATGGCAAGAATCGAGGCGGCAACACTGGTGGCAGCCGGAATAGTGGTGGTGGCGGTGGTGGCCCTCGGGGAAGTTAGCTGCAGCAGTATTTTTTGACCCCGTAGTGGGCCTCTATGCAGTGGCAGTGGGCCCCATAATTTGGGACAAACAGTAGTAGTCCAGCGTTTCCAGTTCACTGGCAGTGGGTTGGCCAGCCCAGTCTCGGCCCAACATGCAGTGGCCTAATTTCAGTAACTCCTTTGGGCCGAGGCAGCAAGTAGGAATGGTTGGGCCTTGGCCCCCGCAGGCCCATCATGCAGTGGCCCCCACTCCTACCGACATCAAAGCTGTGATGCACATGCTTGGATTAAATCCTCCGGACCCAAATTGGTACATGGACATCGGAGCCACTACCCACATGACATCCGACTAAGGTACTCTTTCGTCTTATTCCAATTTGAGAAGTAATTGTGGTATAATTGTTGGTAATGGTAATTCAATTCCGATTCGCGGTTACGGTCATAAAACTCTATTTCCCCCATCCCCCACTTGTCTTGAAAGTTACCCTTTATGCCCCTAAATTGATTAAAAATTTGGTGTCTGTCCGTAAATTCACCACTGATAATTCAGTTTCTGTTGAATTTGATCCATTTGGTTTTTCTGTGAAGGATTTCAAGAAGGGGAGTCCTCTCATGAGGTGTGATAGTAGGGGGGATCTTTATCCGATCACCCCAATTTCGGTCTTTCGAGTCAAGCATTGCCATCCACATTTGCCGCCCTTGCTCCTTCGTTGTGGAATGCTCGTCTAGGTCATCCGGGGTCGTCTATTTTGTCATTCTTAGATACAAATAGATTTATTTCTTGTAAGGGTACGTGTAGTACTCCGAATTGTCAATCTTGTTCTTTAGGAAAAAATGTTAAGTTGCCATTTGAAGACTCCAATTCTCATACTTTAATTCCATTTGATATTATTCATAGCGATTTATGGACTTCTCTTGTTCTTTGTTCGTTGGGTCATCGATATTATGTTCTTTTCTTGGATGATTATTCTAAATTTTTATGGACTTTTCCAATAGCGAAAAAATCTCAAGTTTTTTCTACCTTCCTAAAATCTAGAGCATTCATTAAAACCCAATTTGAATAGAAAATAAATAATATTTAATGTGATAATGGCAAAGAATATGACAATGGGGTATTTCGGTAATTTTGTGCTACTAATGGGATAATTTTTTATTTTTCTTGCCCCCATACGTCTTCCCAAAATGGGAAAGCCGAACGCAAAATTCATACTATTAATAACATTGTCCGAACTCTATTGATTCATGCTTCAGTACCCCCTTCGTTTTGGCATCATGCTCTATTAATGGCTATATAACTTCTTAACATTCTTCCTTCCAAAGGTTTGACATATTCGTCCCCTCTTCAAATTTTGTATAATAAGACTCCTTCATATTCACATCTTAGGGCCTTTGGGTGCATGTGGTATCCACTCTTTCCGTCCACAACAATTAACAAATTTCAGGGCCGGTCTTCCCCTTGTGTGTTTTTGGGTTGCCCATCCAATCATCGCGGTTACAAATATTTTGATTTATCCTATAATAAAATCATCATTAGTCGCCACGTAATATTTGATGAATCCCAATTTCCGTTTGCTGAGGTAAATAGTCTCATGCCTAGTTCGTATAATTTTTTGGGTGATGATATATCCCCATTTATTATTCACCATTTTTCGGACGTGTCCCGCACCCCAAATCCACCAGCGGGCCCACTGCCCGCTGGCCCCACAGTTCCCGTAACTGGACCAGTGACGGAAACTGGGCCAGCTTCACAGCCCAGTAACGCCACTGTTCCAGTGACGGTATCCAGTCCAGTTCAGGCATCGAATTCCAGTGTTGGGCTAGGATGCCCACTGCTCGTTGGCCAGTCTGTCACGTGTCCCACTAATTCCCAAAATCCACTCAATTCTCCCCCGAGTCATAGACTGGTCACTCGTAGTCAATGGGGTATTTTTAAACCAAAAAGTCATTTCAATTTAAATTCTAATGTTCTTAAATCACCCCTACCCCGTAACACTGTGTCTGCGTTAAATGACCCTAATTGGAAAATTGCAATGACCAACGAATATAATGCTCTTATTGATAATAAGACATGGGAGTTGGTGCCCCGTCCATCTAGTGTTAATATAATTTGGTCTATGTGGATTTTTGCTCATAAAGACAATTCTGACGGTTTTTTTTTCGAGGCATAAGGCTCGTCTTGTAGGTGATGGTAAGACTCAGTAGGTTGGTGTGTATTGTGGTGAGACATTTAGTCCAGTGGTGAAGCCGGCTACCATTCACACTGTGCTCAGCTTGGCTCTTTCGAAAGCATGGCCTATTCATCAGTTAGATGTGAAGAATGCTTTTCTACATGGTGATCTCAAGGAGACCATCTATATGCACCATCCCTTGGAGTTTAGGGATCCCAAATATCCTCATCATGTATGTCTGTTGAAGAAGTCCTTGTATGGGCTTAAGTAGTCTCCACGGGTTTAGTATAAGAGGTTTGCGAACTATGTTTCGACTATTGGTTTCCCTCACTGCAGGTCTGATAATTCATTGTTCATATATCATTGTGGTTCGTCATTGACTTATATATTATTGTATGTGGATGATATTACCTTGACGATATCTGAAATGCATTACACCAGTCTATCATGACAATGCTCAGTTCTGAGTTTGCTATGAAAGACTTAGGGCCCTTGAGTTATTTTTTGGGGATTGCCATCACTCGTCATGCAGGTGGGTTGTTCTTATCCCTGAGGAAGTATGTAGCTGAGATCATTGAGAGGGCTGGGATGTCATCCTATAAGTCCATTTCCACTCCGGTCGATACTAAATCCAAGTTAGGTGTTGCGGCTGGCTCACCTTATGAGGATCTAACCCGCTATCGCAGTCTTGCATGGGCCCTTCAGTAACTTACATTCACGAGACCAGATATTACGTATGACGTACATCATGTGTGTTTATTTATGCATGATCCCAGGGTTGAGCACATGAATGCGCTCAAATGCATTATTAGGTACATCCAGGGGACACTTTACTATGGCTTACATTTATATCCTTCGTCGACATCTACACTCATCTAGTATACTGATGCTGATTGGGTGGCTATCCAGACACCAGACGGTCTATGTCTGGATATTGTATGTTTCTTGGTAATAACTTGGTCTCTTGGTGTGCAAAGCGTAAGTCGACGTTATCACGCTCTAGTGCCGAGGCTGAGTATCGAGGGGTAGCCAATGTGGTCTCTGAATCCTGTTGGTTATGTAATCTTCTATTAGAGTTTCATTGTCCTATTCAGAAAGCTAAATTGGTTTATTATGATAATGTTAGTGCCATCTACCTTTCTGGTAATCCAGTTCAGCACCAACGGACTAAACACATCAAGATGGACATTCACTTCGTTCGCTAAAAGGTAGCTCGTGGGCAAGTACGTGTCTGACATGTCCCTTCCAGGTATCAAATTGCAGACATATTTACCAAAGGTCTTCCGACAGTACTCTTTGAAGATTTTAGGGACAGTCTCAGCATATGAAGACCGCCCGATATGACTGTGTGGGTGTGTTAAATATACATATGATATACAATATATCATATGTATATTGGTTTGTCTCGGTTTGCTGTACATATGAAGGTCACGAATTGAACATATTAGTTTAGATAATATTTGGGTGTAATTAGTATTGTATACTTACCATAATTGTATTACCATAATTGTATAGTTAGTGTCCAAGTAGAATAAGGTTTTAGGAATAGAATAGGAATAGGATTCTCCTATTATGGAAAGATGTAAATTGTATATATACTCTTTCAATTAATAAAAATAATCAAGGGATTATTTATTTCACTTAATAAAATAAAGGCAAAATGTTGAAATGGAAAATCTGACATGTTATTGTAATTCCAAACCTTAAACCCCAAATCCCAAACCCTAAATTTCAAACCCCAATTCGCATAAATCTAATAGACTGTGGATAAGTATATAATAACTAGAACATTGTCAACAACCAACAACAACAACAATAACATACCCAGTGAAATTCCATAATGTGGGGTATGGGGAGGGTAGAGTGTACACAGACCTTACCTCTACATTGGTAGGTAGAGCAACTATTTCCGAGAGACCCTCGGCTCAAGACAAGGCACAAGCTCAAGTAAAGTAAAGTACGACAAACAAAGTGAGTAAGTCATGATCAATATTATGATAATTCTTAAATACATCATATGAGAATTTTGATCAATTAGACACATGATCCAAAGAACTTTAGGACATGTAATGGTCCTTAACTCACTAATATTTATATTAAAAACTAATAAATAAATAAAATTTAAAAAGTACTTACAACTGTTTAAACATTACAATAATACTCCAATACATTATATGAGAGCTTTCATCAAGTAGATACATAATTCAAAGTATTTTAGGACAAGTAATGGTCCTCAAAGTACTAATATATAGCTAAAAAGGCAATAAATAAATTTAATTAAATAAAAGAGTTAGCACAATAGAAATGTGAGAAAATAATACTTTATTATATCATATGTGAGTCTCCATCAATTGGTGACGTGATTCAATGAGTTTGAGAACAAGTAATTCTTGTACAAAGCACTTTCTTATAATAAGGTTGTGCTTTGAGATCCAGTACTTGTTCTCAAACTAATTGGGTAGTAGTGCTATGATAACTATTACTTGTCCTAAAACTCTTAGTATCATATGTCTAATTGATGGGGTCTTCATATGATGTATTAAAACATTATTATAATATTTAAATAGTGGCAAGTTCTTTTTTTATTATATTTATTTATTACCCTTTTAGCTGAATATTTGTGATTTAAGGATCATTACTTGTCCAATAACTCTTTGGATCATGTGTCTAATTGATAGAAACTCACATATGATGTTTTAAAGTATTATTATAATATTTAAATGATGATAAGTCTTTTTTAAATTTTATTTATGTATTATTTTATTAGATAAATATTGGTGTTAGTTTATATATACTAATTGATCAATTATTGACAAATGATGTAGTCGAGCCAAACTAGATCTTTTGGTTGTTAATAATGTTTTGATTTATTATATACTTATTCACGGTTCGTTAGATTTGTTCAAATTGAGGTTTGGGGTGGGGTTCGTTAGACTTGTGCAAATTCATTAAGCTTCTCATTTCAAAAATCGTCTTTATTTATTTGGTTTATTATCAATCATTAAGGCCCATAATTACTCCTTTGTCATCAATTTATAGTCAGTCTATGCTCGTTTATCAAGTTATTTATTATAGAGTCGGTAAGCATTATTTCGATCACTGACCATAGATTTTTCGAATGGTAATAAAATAAAAAACTTTTAAAGCACATTCATGTTAGCCATAGCATTGTTGCATGGGACGGGAACGCTTAGCTCTAATACCAATATGTTGCAAGTAAGTAGGGGTGATGTTGTGTAAGTGAATCGGGTGTTGATGATATTCGGGTTGACCCAAAAATGGATGCCAAAATGGGGGTCTCGAGTTCTCGGTTTGGTTGGACAGTGGGATGTTTGATGGATATTTCCGGTAGATGAAAAGGGAACCGGGTCAAGGAGTTTTACACGGTTATTATAGACACGTTAAGGGTTGTTTGGGTGTTCGGGCTTTGGTGGTTGGATGCTGGCAGGATGGTGTAACAGAACTGGGATAATAAGGTTCTCGGTAAAGTGTGTTATGCGGGCTGTTTGGTGTTATCAGGATTGGATGTATATTTATGGACTGTTACGGATGATGACCTTTGGTGAGGATGTTTATGAGGTACTGTGGGAGGTAAGGGTGGTTGGTATATAGTAGGTTGGGTGGAGATTGAAAATGAGTTGCTAGAAGCAAGTTTGAATAAAAGATGGTTGTTTTGGTTTAGTGTTGATTTGGTTGAAATGATTTAAGTGTTTATTGGTGGTGGTTGTAGTGAGGTACGGTCGATCATCCCAAGGATAGAGACACGGGGGTTTTACTGCCCAAGTCGACACCAAGGATAAGGTGATTAATGCCACAAAGTCAAGACCGGGGTTTGCTAAGTGCAATGCCCGTGAACTAGCTAAGTGAAGGTGATCGAAAGCACTCTTGGTAACCCAAAGCTTAGGCTAGGTTGGTCCACACAGTTCCAATGTTTTCTTATGACTAAGGGGGGTCCTCGAGCTTGGGTATTGATTAGGTCACATAGTCCTAGCAAAGACTTACACTAAAGGGAGGGTGACCCACACAGGATCGATATGCTTCAACACACAAACTGAAAACACACTTTAGATTTAATCTTAAACTCAAACTATTTATTTACAATATCCTAAGGCCCTATTTATAGTACCATAAAGACCATTCAATAAGGAATACAAAATGACATAACTACAAGGCCGTTCGGTCGAAATGGGAACAAGGGAAAATGATTGGGTTGGATTGGGGACCAAGTTGTTTCTCGGCCATTGTGAGTACAATGTGAAAGAGTTTGGCCTTTCTTTGAGACAAGGGTAAACCAAAACTTATTCACACTTCCATTGTAGTAACCGAGTAGAAGAGGGGATGAACTTGTCTTCTCTGGACTTCATCTTCTTGGAACCATTTTACAAGTTTCATTTCCTTGCACCAAGAATGGTTCTCGGCGAACCTTTCTTCTCCCTAGGCCGAGGTTGACTTGTGGTTGAATGGTCTTCTTGGAATCTTCTTGTTCTTGCCTCTTCGGCGGCCATGTCATCCCTTGTCTTCGCCATGGTGTATTCTCAGCCAACTCACCTCTTATATATGTCATATTGGCTTGAACACGACCTTGTCCTTTTTAGAGAACCTCTAGGCTTGTCCTCTTATTACACGGTCATTAAAGGTATCCTAATGAAAACTAATATATAAGTTAAGAGCTAAAGGAAAACAACAAGCTAAAATAAAAACACACATGGTATTCGGCCAAGACCTACTTACAAAGCCAAATATAAACATGTTCTTGAACCTTCACGTAACAACTCCAATTCCATTCCATTTTCTATGCCATATTAGGCATGTAAGTGTAGGTTGATGGGTCATCAGTGGCATTCTTAGTAAGGCTCCTCTCGACTCATGTTACGAGTTTAAGTTCGTGGGCTTTCTTTCATCACAGCCTTAAGCTAGTTCCGCCTGTTGTTGATTAGGCTTGTTGCCGTTATGTGGGCTCGTTTCCATTATGTGGGCTCATCACCATATTTGACATTGATGTGTTTATTCATCACATACTTTCGATATGATATCCTGATTGTATCTGGACTGTGTTATTGAATTTTCAAAGCATATGATACTCATCTATTATACTTGGTTGCATCTCACTACATCCTGATTTCTTGCCTTGTATCATCATTTGCATTCATACACTCATGGCTCCGTTGATATTGATATGAGAGTGGTATGGAAATAATGTCGGTTCAAGAGACTGGAAAGGTAAAAACACTTATGAGATTATTGTCAACATTAAGATAATGATGATGATACGTGGGGAATAGGTTGCACGCCTGCAACAATTATTATTCAGCCAAGAATTGCGCTCTATTGAGAAATTCTAGAGGTGTATATGGACTTTGCGGGTCCTCCATAGATGTGCAGTTTATATAATTTGAACACATATATACTAGAGATGAAAGGTACTGGCATATGCATTACATTCATATCATTGATACAACTATTCATACTGTGATATGGATTGGTCATTGAAACTTGGATGAATTCCTAATTAAATGGATTTGGATGATAGGATTAATTATATTGGACGGGATGGGTTTCCAAGATTGGCTTCTTCTATGTGCAATGGTTTATGTGGTTACACCTTTATGAATCTGAGTACTCGTTGTCAAACTATATTGTGTTCAGTCGATTTTATTCATAGAACTATTATGTTGATCATAGAGAATTGGTTATGTCTTGTGTTGCTTGATTATTGATAACAATATTTGATAGGGAGTTTAGTACGCATTGGTCGAGATTTTGTTGTTGTAGTTAAGTGACTTGTAACTTATGCATGTGTAGATCCCCTCATTAATCAAGGATAAATGGCGTAAATTTCTACTTAGAGTATAACAAGGATGTTATATGAACAAATATGTGTCATATCCTTACTTGTGTAAAATTGTAATCAAGCCCAGGGGTTAGAGAGAATAAGAAGCTAGTATTGTTATAATTAGACTAATCGTGATACACTTTGAGAGGGAATGTGATATGATGGGTGTACTAGGGTCAGCCTGTCTTAATTGATTATTTGATAACTCAGGTAGGTGGTGACAACATGAATATGCCTTAGACAGAGTTTACTGATCGGTGGGTAATGAGTGTAATATCCATGTATGCAATATGAATTGAATGGTAATTGACTGTGGTTGAACTCTTACGTGAATAAAGTGACTTGTTTGATTCATTGAACTATTATGTGGACAATGTAACTTATATGGGTAATTGAACTATTTAGTATAGGATTAGTTGGTGACAACTAAATGTTTATCTCTATTTACATATCATCCGTCGTTGTTGGCCTATGATGCCTATGGGGGTATGTTGTGTACTCCATTCTACACTTGCTACATTCGTTTTGGATGAAGATGCAGTGCGTTCCTCCAGTTCAAGACCTCGAGTGTGAGTCTGAGCCGGTGGACTTCTAGACTTCAGGGTGAGGATGCTTCCTTCCAGCATACCCTTGGAGGCTCTAGTGGTCGTGACAATAGTAATCTTTTTTCCATTAATATTGGTGTTTATATTAATATGATGTTATATATTCGTTAATTACCCTTTTAAATGCCAACCAATATAATTTTCAAGAACTAATTCATCAATTTTAATGTGCATAGTTTTCCCATTTAATGTGAATATCTTCCTCACTGTTTGTGATGATCCTTTTTAAGAATCGTGGTGGCACCTACACTTCCCACTGGTAGGCGAACCACACCGAATCTCAATTAAAAAAATGTAAGAAGAAATGCGAAAATGTAACAAAATACTTATAAACTTGCCTATCGTGATATAAATGCGAGGAACATAGTTTGAAAGTCAAATGGAACCCACAAAGGATCTAGTCAATAATACAAGAGCACTAATATCATAATACATCAGCCAAATGAAACATAAAATTTTTGAAAGTCTGATACATGTCTCTCGAATGAAAGTAAAAGACAAGATAAAAGATAAAGCATCCCGGGGTATGCCAATAGTAGCATTCTCACCCTGATTGCTGAAATCAACCTGCTCGGGCTTAGCCACGCGGTCCCGAACTAGTAGATGGAACAAAATATGCATCAAAAAGAATGTAGCAGGTGTAGTATGAGTACACAACGTACCCCCATAGGTATCATAGGCCGACAACGATGGAAGATACGCAAAAAGAGATAAATATCAAGTTGACACCAAATAAATCCTATACTAAATAGTTCAATAATCCAATTAAGTCATGTAGTTCATATAATAGTTCACTGAAGCAAAAAGCCACTTATTTCACATAAAACCTCATTATCATAAGAGTTATCCGATTCCAGACAGTTTCAATAGCAGTATTTAAGTAATTAATAATCAGCTTTTATCCTCATTATCCAGGAATCAACCAAGTCATCAATTACCAATTCAATATTTAATTCATCAACAGATAATCAATGCAATAAAGTATGTATGATATGAATGCAATACATATGCCATGTACCTTTCATATTCCAGTATACAAGCATTCAAATTCTATGAACATCACACCTATGGGGGGACTCGCAAAGTCCATATACTCATCCAAAATTTCTCAAAGGAGCCCAACTCTTGCCTGAATAAATGTTACAGGCGTGCAACTTCATTCCCCGTGTATCATCATCATCATCTCAATGTTTTTGTAATCTCATAAAGCTCTTACCTTTCCGGTCTCTTGGAACCACAACAATTCAATACCACTCTCATATCAATATCATCAAAACCATGAGTGCATGAATACAAATAATAGTACAAGGTAAGGATCATGATGTTATGAGATGCAACCAAGTATAGAGATGAATATCACATGCTTTCAAGAATTCAATAACACATAATCTAAGTACAAATCATGATATCATATAAAAAACATGTGTGATGAATAAACATACAATAGCAAGTATGCCGACAAGCCCAAATAAATAGCAGCCGAAATCAACTCTAGGCTGATTCCCTAAACCCATTACCACAGTTCAACACCGGTACTCATTCAAACGTTTATCACAACCATTTGAATGGGACCCCCAAACACGTCTAATACCCCTAAACATTTATAACTAATTATGTACTTTTATCAGAGTCTAGTGAAAGTAATATGTATCCTATCTCTGTACCGAACGGGAGCCTTGAACAATCAAATATCTGCGTTGCCTTGCCCTTCCAGAGCGCCTCGTGGTAATCAAAATCTAACACGTATATACTATTCATTAATATAAGGCTTACACATAATACAAGGAAAAAATCCTAAATCACATTAAAACTTCCGAAACCAACCCCAGGCCCACGTCATCAAGATCTAAATTTTATTACCCAAAAAATATAAACACATACTAAGTAATCATATCCTTAAGTTAATTAGAAATCTAAACTCATTTGGACCTTCAATTGAATAATTTAAGAAAAGACCCAAATCATAACCCTATAATTTTTCCCCAATTCAAAAAGGGTTTCTATAACAAATTAAAGGCTAGAACATGATTATCTAACATATTCCACCACTAATTCATAATATCAAAATAAACTAATCCATAAAACACCTTTAAATCAAAGATTCAACTCTCTTAATCTCATATGAAAGTTGTAGCACATGCACACTATAACACCATTAAGGACTTTAAATCATGAAATCTAATCAAAAAGGGTGGATACCTTACCTCAAATGAAGAATATTCTCCCAATCTTCAGAAAATCACTTATAGCAGCTCTAGGTTCGAGAAAGAATGTTTTGGGAAAGTGAATGACCTAAGAAATTAAATATCATCCTGATTCAGAGATTCCTCCCCAGTGGAATCGAGTCCACTGGTGCGGTCTTGCTTCCATGGAAAATGACCTAGCTGCGGCATAGTCACTTGACAGCTCACCCCAGCACTGAAGCGAATCCGACACCGCAGAGGCGCACCCGCCCTTACGTGAAAACCCTCTGTCGAGGTGGTAACTTACCATTTACCCACTTCCCGCTTCTACGAGCCAACCTTCGTAGATGCAGACATGTATGAGTAGACAACAGTGCCATCAGGGTGCATACCAAACACTAGAAAAATGGAAACTAACTCAATCTTCCACCAAACACCTGAAAAACTCCTGAGACCCCCCTTTCCCCGAACACAAACCAGACATGCTCCCCCAAGGTAAAAAGTGTTACAAACTCACTCGCGCTCTTGGATTTCCTATTCAACCTAGCTAATACATACGTTTCTAAAGAATCGCCCAAAATAGCCAAATATCTAAATTTCACAAATAAGGCCATAAAATACATCCAATTATCTCGAGAAGCGAACCAATGACTCGACTAAGTCATAAATAAGCCTCTGAAACTACCGAAAGCGACGGAACCCGAAAACGAACCCATCTACTCAAAAGTCAACCTTGAGTCAAACTATCCAACTCTAAGGTTCTAGTTTTTGATTTTTCATCCGAAACTCATATAAATGGACCTCGGGATATGTGCCACCTATCTCCGCACATCACAAATCCCACAAGAGTCTACGAGAAGAGTAAAATAGTTAAATAGAGGTCTTAAACTCAAACAATTGGATGGATCATTACATCAGATACCAATTAAACAAATGTTCATCCTCGATGGAGAGAAATAGAAAGGGGAAACGTACCGAAAGTAGTAAATAAGTCAAGATATTTGTTCCGCATACTGGACTCTGTCTCCCAAGTCGCCTCCTCAACACGACAATACTTTAATTGCACCTTCACAAAAGTTATCTTTTTATACCTCAATTTTCTCACCTGCCTATCCAAAATAGCCACAGGCTCCTCCTCGAACTCCAAATTCTAATCAAACAATACTAAGTCCGGATGATATAAGAACCATTGGCATGATACTTCTTCAACATAGTCACATGGAAAATCAGATGGACACCTGAAAGACCTGGTGGCAGAGCTAACTCATATGCCACCTCTCCAACCCTCTGAAGAATCTCAAAAGGTATGATGTACCTCAGACTCAACTTCCTTCTCTTGCCGAACCTCATCATACCCTTCATGGGTGAGACCTTCAATATAACACTGTCACTAATCATAAACTCCATATCTCGAACCCATCGGCATGGTACTTCTTCAATATAGAAATATGAAAAATTGGATAAATACCCAAAAGGTCTGGTGGCAGAGCCAACTCATATGCCACATCTCCAACCCTCTGAAGAATCTTGAAATGCCCGATATACATAGGACTCAACTCCATCTCTTTCCAAACATCATCACGCCTTTTATAGACCATACCTTTAATAGAACCCTATCATCAATCATAAACTCTATAACTCGGACCTTCTGATCCGCATACTCCTTCTGCCTGCTCTGAGCTGCTAGGAGCTTTTCCTGAATCACCATCACCTTCTCTAAGGAATCCTTCAACAAATCGGTACCCTAAGGTCGAACCTCAAATGCATCAAACCACCCAATCAGAGAACGACACCTCCTACCATATAAAGCCTCAAATGGCGCCATATCAATGCTGGAGTTATAGTTGTTGTTGTATGCAAACTCTTCCAAAGGCAAGAACTGGTCCCAATGACCACCAAACTCAATCACGTAGGCTCGTAACATATCTTCCAATACCTAAATAGTCTGATCGGTCTAACCGTCGATTTAAGGGTAAAATGTTATATTGCGATCCAAGAGAGTACCCAACTCCTTTTGAAAAGTCCATTAGAAATGAGAAGTAAATTGAGTACCACGATCTAAAATGATAGAAATAGGGACACCATGAAGACGAACGATCTTACAAATATAAATCTTAGCCAACTCTCAAAATTGTAAGTCGTTTGGACTGGAATGAAAAGCGTGGAATTGGTCAACCTATCAACAATGAACCAAATAGAATCAAACTTGTCCAAAGTCTTGGGCAACCCAACAACGAAATCCATGAAAATCCTTTTCCACTTCCACTTAGGAATGGGCATCCTCTGAGACACACTACCTGGTTGTTGGTGCTCATACATAACCTACTAACAATTCTGACATTGAGACACAAACTCCACAATGTCTCTCTTTATCCTACCCCACGAATAATGGCACTTTAAATAACGGTACATCTTTATGTCACCTGGATAAATCAAATACCTAGAGATGTGAGCCTTATCCATATATTAATCTTGTCAAATCACCAACCCACTATCAATCACAGCCTCCTTAGCTCCACTACTCATCACTCTGTCCCTGATTTTGCAAAACTTTACATCATCATACTTTTGGGTCTTAATCTACTCCAAAAGAGATGATCTCACCTCAACACAAGCCAAAATCCTACCTAGATTCAAAATATCAAGCCTCACAAAACTATTGGCTAATGATTGAACCTCTAATGACAAAGGACGCTCGAAAAAAATCAAGAGAGCTAAATTCCCCATACTCACTGCCTTTCATGTCAAAGCATCTACCACCATATTGGCCTTGCCT
This sequence comes from Anisodus acutangulus, assembly GCA_029783415.1. NCBI lineage: Eukaryota > Viridiplantae > Streptophyta > Magnoliopsida > Solanales > Solanaceae > Anisodus > Anisodus acutangulus. The sequence continues at coordinate 30,772,287 of CM056506.1, read as the reverse complement.
ATATGGTACAAAATAGTCTTGTCATAATCTTTCAGCAACTCCTCCACTGATGCTATCTAGAATTTAAATCTATTTGATTGAACATGTACTGAATACTGCGATGATCGGTATACACCTCAAAATGAACTCTATAAAGGTAATGCCTCCAACTATTCAAAGCAAACACCACAGTAGCCAACTCTAAGTTATGAACATGGTAATTCTTCTCATGCACCTTCAACTGTCTCGATGCATAAGCTATAACCTTACCCTCTTACATCAACACACAACCCAACCCAATTCTCTAAGCATCACAATACATGATAAAGTTCTTCCCCTCTACCGAAAGAGATAAAATCAGGGTTGTAGTCAAAAGAGACTTGAGCTTTTGAAATCTCTCCTCACACTCGTCGAACCACTGAAAGGGCACCTCCTTCTGAGTCAAGCGCGTCAGATGAGAAGTGATAAAAGAGAATCCCTTGATGAATTGGCAATAGTAGCTAGGAAGACCCATGAAACTCTGAATCTCTGTCACAGAAGTCGGTCTAAGCCATTTCTTGATTGCCTCTATCTTCTTTGGGGTCAATAATAATTCCATCATTGGACACCACGTGTCCTAGAAATACCACTAAACTCAACCAAAACTCAAACTTTCAGAACTTAGCATACAACTTCTTCTCCTTCAATATCCCAAGAACCACCCTCAAATGCTTCTCATGGTCTGCTTTACTCTTTGGATAGATCAAGATGTCATAAATTATCACGATCACAAAAGAGTCCAAATACGGCTTGAATATTTTATTCATCAATTCCATGAACATTGAGGGGCCATTGGTAAGCCCAAAGGACATCACCAATAATTTATAATGACCATAACGAGTCTGGAAAGCCGTATTGGGCACATCCTCAGCCCGAATTTTCAACTAATGATACCCGGACCTCAAGTCAATCTTCAAAAACACAGAAGCACCTTGAAGTTGGTTAAACAGGTCATCAATACGAGGAAACGGATACTTGTTTCTGATGGTGACCTTATTCAACTGTCTATAGTCAATGCACATACGCATATACCATTATTCTTCTTCACGGATAACACAGAAGCACCTAAGGAGACACTTGGTCGAATGAAACTCTTACTCAACAAGTCCTAAAGCTGCTCTTTCAACTCTCGAAGCTCTGCTAGAGTCATACGGTACAGAGAAATAGAAATAAGTCGAGTACCCAGCTCAAGATAATGCAGAAGTCAGTATCTCTTTCTAGCGGCATACTCGGTAAATCTGATGGAAAAACCTTGGTAAACTCACTAACTACCAGAACTGACTCAAGGGACGGAGTCTTCACGCTCGTATCCCTAATATGAACTAGGTATGCCAAATAATACTTATCTACCAACTTCCTAGCCTGAATTAAAGAAATAATCTTCTTAGGAGCAAGGCTGGAAGCGCCTGTCCCAATCTTCAGAAATCCTCTTATGGCAGCTCTAGGTTCGAGAAAGAATATTTTGGAAAGTCAAATGACCTAAGAAATTAAATAGGTTTCCTGATTCAGTGATTCCGCTCCGCTAGAGGCGGTCTCGCTTCAGTGGAAAATGACCTCGCTGGGGCATAGTCACTTAATAGCTCTCCCCAATGTCGAAGCTAACTCGACACCGCAGAGGCGCACTCGCCCCTACATGAAAATCCTCTGCCAAGGCGGTAACTTACTATTTACCGACTTCTCACTTCTACGAATAAACCACTGTAAAGATGGATATGCAAGAGTGGACAACAGTGTCGCCAAGGCGGACACTAGACACCAAAAAAATGGAAACTAACTCAATCTTCCACCAAACACCCAAAACACTCTGAGACCTCCCGGACACAAACCAAACATGCTCCCCTAATGTAAATAGTGGTACGAACTCACTTGTTCTCTCGAATTTTCCATTCAATCGAGCTAAGACACACTTTTCTAAACTATCACCCAAAACAACCAAATATCCAAATTTCACAAATAAAGCCATAAAAAACATCTGACTTTCTTAGAAAGTAAACCAATGACTCGACTAATTCATAAATGACCCTCCGGAACTATCAGAAGTAACGGAACCTGAAAACAAATCCATCTACTCAAAAGTCAACCTTGAGTCAAACTACCCAACTCTAAGGTTCTAGTTTTGGGGTTTTCATTCAAACGCCATATAAATGGACCTCGCAATCCATTCCATCCATCCCCACGCGTCACAAATCCCACATAAAGTCTACGGAAAGGATAAAATAGTTAAATAGAGGTCTTAGGCTAAAAGTGACCTGACGGGTTGTTACACTATTCAAAATGTCTAGTAGAAGATACAATTCCATCTAGTCAGAATGCGCTTCTTTTAAGTTGTTAGTGCATATTTTTTTGCATTTTTCAACAACGCTTAGTAGAAGATAAAATAAGATCTAATGTCTATGCGTGGAAGTTTAAGTTATCAGTGTGTATTTTCCCATTTCTTAACAATGCATAGTAGAAAATACAATTCCGTCTAGTGTCTTTGCGTGGAACTTTAAGTTATCAGTGCGTATTTTCTCATTTTTCAATAATTCTTAGTAGAAGAAAAAATAAAGTCTAGTGTCTATACGTAGAATTTTAAGTTATCAGTGCATAACTAGTAAAAATAAATAGAGTTGAAAGAAGTGAATACCGATAAAAGCAATACATTTTCCTACTATTTATATACGGTGATATATAGGGTGATTTACATGGCATGTAAACAAAATAACAAAAACAACAAAACAATAACTTTTTCACATGCCATGAAAAAACAATAACTTTTTCACATGCCATGAAAAAACAACAACAAAGAAGAAGTAGGAACCATAACTACTGGGGTTGTTGGGGGAGGGGGGAAGTATGAGGAGAATGTGGTAGTGAAGAAAGGGGTATAGTAGTCTTCCAGCACCTCTCCACGCTCAGTGAGGAGTTAAGTGAGAATCTTATTGGTTTTACACCCATGTCGTTGGTTCTCTTCTCTCTCCATCACAAAAATGTGACGGATATAACACAAGTCATCCTGAAGGCGATTAACACGGTTTATGAGCCAGGTGATACTCCCATTACAAATGGGTACTTCCCATATTAGTCTATCCACACGAGGGGCCACGGGCTTGTGCGGGGGTGGGGGTTAACCTGGTCATTTAGAAAGTTTTGGGTGCTGCCATTTTTAGTATTAGTGTTTAGAAGGATTTTCGAATTAGTAGATATGAAATCCCTTACAAGACTGAGGGGTTTATCTATAGGGAGTAAAATATAGTGTCTTTTCCACTTGTCATCAAAGCATTTAATATAAAAACCCTTTTTTCCTTGTTTAGTGGTTGAAAAGCCACTTTGGAAAGTATTACATAGGTGTAATCATGAGTAATATTACAGAAAATGTTTAGACAAAATCTCTAGACCTATTGTACATGTTTGTCAATGCATTTTCCATGTTTTGACATCTACACTTGTGGGATTTGGGTATGTTTTCTGTTTTTTGTATTTATATACACTCAATTTATAATAAACGCAACTGCAAACTTATTTATTTTGGACATGTACAACTTATTCTAAATTAAATTGACAGTAATGAAAGCAACAACAAAGTTAACGTAACATCAAAACACATTTTTTATGGTGCAACTACTTAAAGTAATCCATCTGAACATGTACAAACAAATATAATATTACAAATTATATTGTAGCATGATGCATTTTCTTAATTCGTCAATTGATTTCTCAATTGCTGTTATTCTATCTAGAATGACATTCGTCCCCTGACCACACTCTTTGCAAAATCCACTACCTCCAAAAGTCACAGGCTCCTGCACTACTAGACATTGTTGGCATCCACTAACTCCAAAAGTCACATGTTCCCGTTCTACTAAACGTCATTGGTGGGGCTCTAGTAGCCTATTGGTCCATGTCGCATCAGTAACCTCCTCCCTCAATACATCTATTTCCTCATCTACTCTACGTCATCATAAGGTACAAGATTTCTTATGTGTTCCTTCTCCATCTCACCAAAAATTGTGTAAATAAAATAACGCACCCTCTTAAGTTCAACAAATAAACAACAAGATCAGTTCATAAAATAAGTAGTTTATAATGTATCAATATTGCATTCTAATAGACATAAGTTCAAATTGTCACCTCTTCAATAGGTATTTCCTTTTTGAATAAGTGGTTTATAATGTACCAATATTAACAATCTAATAGACTTAAGTTCAAATTATTACCTCTTCGGCATGTATTTTCTTTTTCAATAAGTAGTTTATAATGTACCAATGACATTCTAATAGACTTAAGTTAAAATTGTTACTTCTTAGCAGGTATTTCCTTTTTGAATGGATCAAGTTCATAATGGCGTGAAGTGCGCCATATCAACATCCTTGGAGTTGGAAGAGGAACAACCCCTGATTTAGCACCATTACGTCCAACAAAGGGGATTGTTGCATATGCCCATGCCTGTAATGGAATGCAGCAAATAATACGGTCAACCGAATACCAATGGTCTATAATAAAATGATATTGGTATGGATAACTTACGATCATGCCCAGGGAAATCCATAAAGATAGTAAGTTGGTTTTGTAGTTGGATCATTTTTATATGAATAAATAATTTTAACATGTACACCTTGTTCAAGTAATCCAATGTTAGATCAAAGAATATATTTCCCCAAGGATATCTATTAAAGTGTGGCAACGATTGAACCAAGCTTATCCATCTCCTCTCAACTGTTTTAGAATTGTCATGTGCCAATATAATACAGTGAACAAACCACAGCAAGGACACCTAAATCTTGTCCAATTTGGATAATGTTTCATTTTCCAAGCTCTTCACGAGCAAATCCAGCGTAATACCTGATTTAATTTTTATCTTGTCTCATTTTCTATATACCTTATTCGACTCATTTCCTCTAGGGAAGGCCCCACAATTCAACCTAGTGACCAATGCAAACTCCCTTAGCCCAAAACAATATGGTATATCATAAATCAAAAACCACATCTCATGCTGCTTCTTTCAATTGGTAATTTGGCGTAGAAGAAGCGAATGAACAAACTTTTGACTAAATCTATCCCAGTGTGAGGGCAGGTCCAGAAGTGGCCAAAACAAGTTCTACGAAATAGATTTAGAAGTTTATGCTTTCATAATAGAATTTTAAATTCAAACCACAATTTCATAATAGACCTTACTATGACCCTGGCTGGAAAAGAAACGCCTTCCAAAACACCTGAGTTCGATCTGAACCTTTGCAGTATTTCTACAGCGATGGACTTGAAATTTTAATGCACGGATACGTGATCACTATTGTCCTCCTCATCTTTTGGATCCTCGCATTCGCGATATTCCTCTTCTCCAAGACCACATTGGCTACTTCCTCTTCTTTAGATTCAAATTCATCAATATCTTTGAGAATCTTATCAAGAGACGAAGAGTTTGCCGCTTCTTCAGCTCGTCTATTAATTAACTCATCCAGTTCTTCATCTTTTCTATTAACTAACTCATCTGGTTCTTCGTCTCGTCTATCAATTAACTCATATTTTCTTCATCTCGTCTATTAATTAACTCATCTGATTCACCTTGTCTATTAATTAGCTCATCTGGTTCTTCATCTTGTCTATCAATCAACTCCTCTTGTTGTTTCTTTAGTCCATTAATTAACTCATTTAGTTGTTTATGTGCTCTATTAATTAACGTCTCTAGTTGTTTCTTTGGGGCCTCAACTTCACCTACGTTGAGATCTAGGTCAATAACCTCATTTCTTAATATTTTTTAGAGGAAGAAGGCATGTAGTCAACTCTCCAAAGTGATCCGAGTTGTCTTCTAGTCATCACCATGACTATAAACTCAAAAGAATCAACAAATAAGACATGCAAAACACTACAATGGAACTCAATAAAAAAGGATAAAAATAATTAGGGCTTGCCAATGACTATAAAATGGAATTAGCAGATAATCAATATCATCTAATTAGGACTCCTCCATGATTGTAAAGTCAGAACATCACAAAATAAGACATTAAAAATATCATATTGAACTCGAATGAAATCAAAATAGGAAAAATTACGGCTTCTGAAACCTGCAACTATTCTTCAGCTGAAATCCTCAAATCTTGGATCTAAAAATAGCTTTTTCCGCTCTCAAAGCTACCTTCAGATATGTTTTTGGAGATGGAGCCATGAGAGAAGGATGAAGCTCAACGATCATTGGAGTTGGAGGGAAAAGGAACGAAAAAGAAAGAGGGAAATGGAAAAGGCCTGTTTTGAAATCCCAAAGTTTTTTTTTAAAATATTATAGTAAGGCCCTTGCGTTTTTGTTAATCACCTTATTAGTAATTTTTGGACCCAAAATAAATGGAAAAGAAAAGAGGGGCCCTGCCACTTACAAAAAGAGTTTTGGGGTCTTGCCACCGCAATCATCCTTGTTACTAGGGCAAGTTTGATGACAAGGCACAAAGGTACTTTTTTTAGGAGTTTGGACTATAAGTTTTAATTATAAGGTGGGAGGACCTCATTTAGGATTAGTGCTAATTAATTGGAGATAAGTTATTGAGACATTAAAATAAACCCCCAAGTTTTAAAAATACATTTTCATCCTATGATTTTAAAAAATTAATAATGAAATTATAAATATTCCAACCTTTCAAACCAACCCCCCAAATTTTAAATAATACACTTTTGTCTGAATTAAATTATTAATAATTTCCCCAAAATGATAAAAAAACCCCAGCAGCCCAACTACTTCTTCTTCACTTCTGTTGTCATTAATTTTCTTCCCCAAGCTCCTTTTTTACTATAAATTTTTTTATATTTGGTGTTGCACCTTCGTCTTTCTCGGATTCAGCTCCCTCTATCTGTCCTGCTCAGATACCTCTATTTTTGTTCTGGTAATTTTCATTTAAATCATCAATATTGGTCACCAATTTATTAGTTCAATTGCTTGTGCATTTGTGAGGATTTGATTTTGTAGTTCTGCGGATATGTAGAAAAAAAATTTAATCAACAATCAATTTTTTTCTAGTTATTTTCATGTTTAATCAGCTCAATTGTAGAAGATTTATTTAGTAATAGTTATTTTATTAGTCTAGTTGAAGCTATTTTAGACGAGTTATTCTTTTATTAGTCTAGTTTACTTATTATAGAAGATGGTATTGTATTAGGCGGAGAATATTATAGTGAATGGGTGGAGACCTCAGATTGCTAGATTTGGCATTCGAGAACAAAGGTGACAGTACCAATTTAAATTCAAAGGCCATGTACATATATGCAGTTGGTTGAAAGCGTCATTGAAAGTGGTCAGCTAAAATGCTCGTCTAGCGACATGACGATTAGTTATATGATTAGTGTTGTGTCTACTAGGGGAAAAATAGCTCCTGTATTTATAAAGACAGATTATCATGTCCGTCTGTATCTTCTTGATATTCCTTATGATGGTTCTAGGCCCATTCTAAGGATAAATATGGATGAGAGTTCTGATGTAGGTTCAAATGTCACGGTGGCAACAGTACCCCCACCACCACCATCTTTATTTGTTGAAGAATCCAAAAATAATCCTTGTCAAGAAAATGACGATGATTTTGTCATTGATTTCAACAAATATGGCTCATCATAGTATGCTACAACACAAATCAGCCAAAGCCTTATCGATGACACGGGATTTTTCCGTGGGAAAACAACAATAATCACAAAGGCGTTTGTAAATGCATTGATGCTAGCTTTCATTAAAATAAATCATCGATCGCGGAAAAGGTGTCGAAGTCATACTATAGATACTGGGGAAGCAGCTATATCTAGGAAGAGGAGATATAAATGCTCAATGTGCAAACAATATGGCCACAAGAAGACCACCTGCCCAAAAGCTTTGTTACACAATAGAGGATGTTTTTTTTTCCTTCAAGTTGTTGTAAGAATCTCTATGTTATGTTCTGATTTTTTGAATTTGAACTTGGTGTGTTGTGTTGTGAACTTGGAACTTCTATTGTTTGATAAAATATTAAATTAACCAAACTATTTAGTGTTCCTGTTATGTTACATGTTACATATTTAGAATCGATGATAGGCAAATTAATAACTAGATCGCCTTTACGGATATTTGAACTGTTGTTATTTAATATTTATATTTCAAACTGGATCTATCGTCAAACTTATCACTACACCGCGTTTACATTTATTAGAACTACATATATTCAATATTTAGATTTCAAACTGGACGATATGCAAACGGACCACTAAACCGCCTTTACAGTTATTAGAACTGAAGAAATTCGATATATAGAATTAAAACTGGAAAAATTGACGAATGGTATAGTCTAATTTAGGAATTGACCATGGACGGAATAAATTTACTGAAAACTGGAAGTAATACGAAATAGTAATAGTCAATATTATCATTAGCATTAATATATTGTGAATGATTACATCCGAGGGAGAATAGTAATTATTCTATATAGTAAAAACTAATTAGACGTGTGGGGGAGGATTGGTAGGGTGTGTTGAAATCTGCATTAGGAGGGGAGAATCTGGAGGGCTGTGGAATTCTGCAAGAGCCTGTCCTCTTTCCTCAAGAAGTATAGTAAGCATCCTCTCTATTCTTATGACGGCCTTGTTGAGTTCTTCAAAATATCCCTCATAACCCCAATATTTAGTGTTGCAACGATTGATCTCATCATTTATATCCCTTATGTCAATTTCTAGACCTCCAATGTTCCATAAAAAGCGGCTTATCATTCATTCTATATAGCTCGGGGTGCTGGAGCTATATCATTTGGTATTCCATTTGGTACACCATTTGGTAGTCCATTTGGTACATCATTTGCTAAGTCGTTCCCTTGATCCATATCGAATTTATTGTCTGGTCTTTTGGTTAATGAAATTCGTGAAAAGGGGTAATTGTGAATGTCACTTCAATTCGTGAAGAAAGATATTTATAAAACCGAAAGGGCACCTTGAAAGGTGAAGCAGTACCTTTGCGTGAAGCAGCACCTTATTATGAGAGGTTTCATAAGTGTGTACTATATTTGGATTCTACTACACCATAAAGATTATTGCTTTAATGATTTAAACTGAACAAGACACCTTTACATGAAGCATCACCTTATTATGAGAGGTTTCATAAGTGTGTATTCTAATAGACTGTATTTAGATTCTACTACACCATAAGGACTATTCCTTTAATGATTTAACCCGAACAAAGCACCTTTACGTGAAGTAGCACCTTATTATGAGAGGTTTCAGAAGTATGTATTCTAATAGACTGTATTTGAATTCTACTACACCATAAGGACTATTTCTTTAATGATTTAACCCGAACAAGGCACATTTACGTGATGCAACACCTTATTACGAGAGATTTCATAAGTGTGTATTCTAATAGACTGTATTTGAATTTTACTACATCATAAGGACTATTTTTTTAATGATTTAACCCGAACAATGCACCTTTGCGTGAAGCAACACCTTATTACTAGAGGTTTTAGAAGTATGTATTCTAATAGACTGTATTTGGATTCTATTACACCATAAGGATTGCTTTAATGATTTAACCCGAACAAGTCCCCTTTACGTGAAGCAACACCTTATTACGAGATGTTTTATAAGTGTGTATTCTAATAGACTGTATTTGGATTCTACTACACTGTAAGGACCATTGCTATTATAATTTACCCCAAAAAAATTAAATATATTGATATTTAAAATTAAGTTTAGGCTACAGATATAAATTTTGATATTTACCTTTTAAGCTTATCATGATTTGGATATTGATAATAGGTGAAACAAACTACTTAATTAGGTGCTTTGTGAACTAAAAAGTTCTGTATTCACATTAATATATGCAATGATTATTTAGAGTAGGCGTGCAGGTAAATTTATTGTATCCTAAAGAACAGTCTATTAGATAGTCAAGATCACAAACACAAAACCCCAAATTAATATATAAATTATCTTTTTTTATTCAAAAAATATGATTATCAAAATAGTAATCTCATGGTATTTTATTTTTACATGACCTAAAACATCATCATTGTTGAAATATTATAAAAACAAATCATTATTATTGAAATATTACAAAAAACATAGATATTAATATCAACATTACAAGTTTGTAAAGAGTTATCTAACGTTTAAAGTGTAATCTATGTCATAGTTAATGTATAATTACACGTTATTTCTAATAATTAATATATGAAGTCACTAATTTCATGCCTTTCAACATATTTTTAGTTACCATTTTATGTTTTTTTATAAATTTAAGTGATATTTAACTTAAACTTTAAATTAATAATTATATTATATTATTATCATATGCTATATTAATATCCTAGAAATGGATTATTAATAGACTCCAGTTGTTCATCTTTCCCTTGTCAAATCACTTCGTAGAAAGTTGTGATTCAATGGATCACAACACTAATCGACGTAATTGATGACTAAAGCACGAAACAATACATTTTCACTCCTATAAATTCAACACCCACACCTCTTACTCTTCTCACTTGTAATTTTTATCTTCCTCTTCTCACTTGCAATCTTTATCTTCCTCTTCTCACTTGATTCAAAATTCCGCCAATGAGAAACAACCGAAACGTTTGTCCTGATTGTCTCAACATAAGAGTTGATCTGAATCGTCTAGTACAACGTATCAACGAGGATGTTCAGCGTCCAAAGATGAACACCAGGCGCATTACTCGCATGCTAAGGTTCCTATGACTTTTCGCAGGGGTTGAAATGGATGATTTGTTCACCCCCCCCCAATTCTCCCTCGTGTTTAAATTTTAATATATTTGAATGACGGTATGAGTCTCTTTATTTAAATATATGAATGTTTATTTTTATCTAAATATATGAATATTTAAGTTATTTTTTATTTTGTTGTTGTTGACAATTCTTTTGTTTGCATATGTTTGAAATTTACAAAAATATTTCATCACTAGACACGACATTCGTTATAATAATTGTTTCATTAGAAACATTATTAAGCAAATTTAACACTAGACTCACTAGCTAAAACGGTCATTACAATAACTGCTTCATTATGAAAATTGTTAGGCAAATTTATTTCACCACTAGACTAACTAGACACAACATTCGTTATAATAACTGCTTTATTAGAAAAATTGTTAGGCAAATTTAACACTAGACTCACTAGCTAAAACATTTATTATAATAACTGCTTCATTAGGCAAATGTAAAACTAGACTCACTAGCTAAAACATCTATTATAATAATTACTTCATTAGGAAAATTGTTACGCAAATTTAACACTAGACTCACTAGCTAAAATAGTCGTTATAATAACTGCTTCATTATTAAAATTGTTAGGCAAATTTAACACTAGACGCAGTAGACAAAACATCTATTATAATAACAGGTTCCTTAGGCAAAGTGTTAGAAACATTTAACACTAGACTCAGTAGAACAAATACCCTTTTAATAACATGTTCCTTAGGAAATTTTAGCACTAGACTTAGTAGCTAAAACAATCTTTATAATAACTGCTTCATTATGAAAATTATTAGGTAAATTTATTTCAACTAGACTCAGTAGACAAAATATTCATTATAATAACAGGTTCCTAAGTTAAATTGTTAGGAAATTTAACTAGATTCAGTAGACAAAACATTCGTTATAATAACAGGTTCATTAGGCAAATTGTTAGGCACATTTATTTCACCACTATACGCACTACACTAAACATTCGTTATAATAACTTGTAAATTGTAACAGTGAAAATTGCGAAATGGTAAGTATAAAAAAGCAAATCAGTATTGTGAATTGTAACGGTGAAATTGCAAAATTGTAAGTATAAAAAAGAAAATCAATATTGCCATTAATGAATTGTTAATGGTGAGAAATTTGCAGCTAAATAAAAAATGAACTTAAATAATTGTTTCAAAAAGTAACTTAACTTAAATAGTTGTTTGGAAAAGTAACTTAAATAATTTTTTCAAAAGAAACTTAAATAATTATTCAAACAACTTCTTCATTTGCAGTCTTATAGCCATTTTGAGCAGCATCTCCAAACTCTTCAATGTCATCCTCGACATGTATCTGTGATAAACATCAGTAATTCTTCCATCGGGTGATCGATGTTCACTATAAACAGCAGAATTAACAACCTCACCAGGAAGAGTCTTGCAACTAGCATCATCAACTTTATCAGGCAAAGGACTAGAAGGGTCATCATCATTGTGGGCATGGGCAGGATCTGTCAAAGGAAGAGTCTTGCAACTACCATCATCAACTTGATCAGTAAAAGGACTAAAAGAGACATTATGTGCATCATCAACATGGTCAGGATGACTCAAAAGAGAACCATCAAGAGCATTCACTAGGTCAAAATTAACAGAAGTGAATAACATAGAAATTGACAATAGACCATAATAGTTTCTACTAACTAACTTGAATGTCATAGAAGTTGACATTACCTTTAGTCTTCTTACCATTGGCAAATTTCAATGTCTTCCGGATCCTCTTCCTACTAGACCTAACCGAAAAAGAAATACATTTGGAATGCCTTCTTGGTTTTTTCTCCAGCAATTTGCGAATGGAAACTAGTTCATCCTCAATTGATGTCAATCTATCTGCAATGACACTCGGCCCACGACCATAATAGTCATACGTCTCTTTAGCCCTTCCTCCAAGATATTCTTGAACTTGGTCTTCATCATAATCACGTTCGTGCCCAGAACCAGATGCAAGTTTCATTTTCACGCGAAATTGATGTGTATCACCAATCTCCCTCTTTAGGGCATCTATATTCGGGTTCGGTACTTCATCATCATAATATACAAGAATTTTGATGTAGTTCTTACTCTTCTTCGCATCATTGGGGTATAGAAAAGATCTCACCACCTCAAGCATATAAAAACAACAATAGGTTAAATCAGAATAGGCAATCACCAACACAAGTTCTAATACATTAATAGGTCTGTATCATTACCGCACGGTCATTTGCATTTCTGAAAGGATCAACAGGTTCGGGCTTCTCATCTGTTTGCTATCTCAAAATTCTTGGAATCGGTAAAGGACGTTGTTTAGAGAGGGTAGCAGTTTTCCCAACAAATGACATAGCTTCGTATGACCATGCCTATACTAAATTAATAAGTAGAATAAGCATTAAGATAGCAGTCACTAATCTATAATAATATAATATGCATATTGGTTCATTATAAAATACTTACAATGAAGGCCTAGGGGTAGACATAAAGAGCATACTGTGGTAGTTGCTTTTGTTGAGAAGGTACTCGGTACATCTTGTTAATGTCCGGCTTCATCAAATATTCCAATAGCATACTCCAGGTGTTCAACTTCTTTTTCATGAACATCACCATTCTTTTCTTTTTCAACAGTTTCTTCTTCATGAACATCATCATTCTTTTATTTTGCTACTCGTTTATTAGAATTTTTCTTTCGTTTATTAATAAAATTACGTAGCAAGTCTTCTCCTTCCTCCTCCACCACCGATTTACCTTTTTAACAGATTTACTATTTGATTTATTTTTCTCAATAGAATTTTTACTCTCTGCCATATATTTATTCTTATTTTTCATACTAGCCATGAATATAATCAAAATTGTGAACAAAAAAAGAAAATATAATAAACCAATACGGAAAAATAAAAAAGAATGATCAAATTAGGGTTCCATATCTATACATTTCTTCAAGGTAATGTAAATCTTGAAATCGCAACTTTCAGGGAAAGTTAAATAAGGGTATAGTGAAGAACTTCAAATAATGGTTATGTTTTACTCAAGTTTTTTTGTATTATCCGAAGCGGGAAGATCAAATGATGGGATTTGAGAGGAGTGAAGATGAGGGTGAAGATGATCGATCAGTTTGAGCCTAAATTCTTAGTTTTGTTAGTTTAAAACTTAATCTCAAAGTTTTTAAAAATACAAAAATACCCCTGTATGTTTGCTAATCGGCTCATTAGTAATTTCTTGGGCGAAAATAAATGGAAAAAAAATGAAGGGCCCTGTCACTTACAAAAAAAGTTTTGGGGCCCTGCCAACTAAATCATAATTGTTACTAATTGTTTTGAAAAGTCTAAATGCATCTATAGTTGTTTAATTGGAAAATATTATAATTAGTTGTTCTAAAGTTGAATCATGTTTATATATATACATATATATTTTGCTTGTTAATTAATTACCAAGCGTGACAATATATAGTTGAGCATAGAAAGGCGTTCATCGAAAATCTGGAACCATGCATATATGAGAAATTGACCCTCCGGGCCACAAAAACCAGGCTAGTCCACAGGCTGTCCTTTGCGCATCTCCGCTCATCAGCACATGGCTAATCTGTTGGCAAATGGTGATGTATTTTATCTTTTCGACAAAATTGTATAAAAAATAAAGTATGGACACTTGGTTTATCTAATTTATTTATAGTTAAAAAGAGAGCAGATTGCATTTGTATTACGGAGAGGTCTAGAGATATAGTATAAAAAAAATTCACTAATATGTAAAGACACACTTTACATCCGCGTATAGCGTGCTGATACAGAAATGGCTATTGGGAGATTTTACTCTCGTACTTTATAAAGCAGTACGGGAAGTATATAACTATTACAAGTATTCGAAAGGATAAACAAAGATTCAATAATTCAACTAGAAATCTGAAATTACAATTGTTGAACAAGAAAAAATGGAAAACTGTTTTTGCTGAGTCGAGCGTAGCACTCTGTCCTTAAGACAATATTTCCCCGTATGTATCCTTTATACATCCTGGACAATTTGTCTCCCAAGATAAAACAGCAATGGAACACTTGAGCAAAGGAAACTCAAGTGCTACCGTGAAGAATATTGAGTAACGAAATGATGCTTGGAAGTTCTAGGAAGAAGAGTTTTCTGCTTTGTGTATTTTCGTGTATATCAATTCTTAGTGTTAGTCCTCAACAATGGTGTAAGGGTGTGTTTATATAGGTGAGGGAGGGACTGAAAAACTGCCTCCATAACAGCCAAATAATGGCCATTATGGAGGTAGGTAAAGTCACCAACATAAATGGTGAAAGACCAACGGATTGGCCATTATAGGAGGAGTAATTCAGCCAAAATAAATGGCTGAATTGAGTGTTGTGGCATTTCTGCTTTGACCGTCCAAATTCTGAAAACTATACTTCTGAAACTTCTGGGATCAAACTGTACTTCTGGCAAAGTTTTCTGGCCCAAAAAGATAATATCAGAAGACCGACAGCCCGCAGCCCACAGCCCACAGCCACCCGAGAACCCGAGAACTTGGAACCCTGAACCGGACCGAACGGGACGAGGGGGCGGCGGCGGCGCGCGTGTGGTCTTTCCTCGAACCGAAGTACATCTAGGTCTTCCCTCCTTTAAACACATGGGATACCCCTTGGGGTCCCAAACCCCAAACCAATTTCGAGTCTTATATACATAACAATTCTTTCTTCCTCTACCGATGAGGGAGAATTGAACACAATACCACACTTTTCCATGCTTCAAATACCTCACTTTGTGAACCAATATCTCTTTCATTTCTCAATGAAATTTGACGATTTTTGCCCCTACGGTTATCTACGTACTTAGTAGATCATGCATGTGTGAAGAACCAGATTCTCCAACATACGTAACACTAGTGTTTAAGCCGTTAAAGTTGGTCGGTCACAACTCCCGCCAAAGGCTAATTTCCAACAATCCCCTCTTGAAAGAGATTTTGGCGCACTCACATGGTGTCTTTTCATTTCCAGCAATATTTCAGCGGACCGATGTTGCATAAGGAGAGGTAGCTTCAGCTTTGAACCTTCCATAGTTAAGTACCATCGGACTTACTTACTGCGCGGTGAACGTGATGTCTTGAACCGTCAGTGTTTAGTGTAAGCCAAGTCAATGGTACCAACCCAACAAATTCCCTTACTCTCGTCTTCGTAATGTTTTATCCGTTTTGGCCATGGACAACGTCTTAGATTCTTAAGTGTGTTCATTTGAGGCGGCCCGTCCTCGCACTTAAATAGGTGGTCTCCTACAAGGTATCCTGCTATACCCCACTTCACAAGTGTTAGGAACCATTAAAAGTTTCCCAAAGACCTAACCTCAACTTTTTGAGGATCATTACAGGTTTTGAAAACTTAACCTTTACCCATACTGCAGATAGCACTTAACGTCTATCGCGGGAACGGCTTTGGATTTGGTGTTTCTTTTCAGAAATCACTATCCGAAGTGCTCATGCTTCCACTGAAGCGATCAACTGAACCTTTATAACTTAGTTTTCCCATTGAACCAAATTACTGGGATCTCCAGTTAGTAAGGTTGGGTTACCACTGTATTGGTCCGTATATTTTGGGTTTTAGGCCCATTCCCCTAGACAGGCAGAACACTTGATCTTCGGGTAGTCCCTTAGTTAGTAAATAAGGAAGTGACACCCGTGATGATCAACTGCCATACGGTCTTATGTCTCCTACAGATCCTGACAGATATGTCTAGGCGCCATCATCCGTTTCCTTCCTGAAGCCGACCGGCTAGCCACAGTATATAACTGATGAAGACACAGGTTTCTCCCAATATGGGACGTCCTCTAATGAGTAGTGAAGTTACTCAACTTCTTTCATGCTTTGTATAAAGTGATAAACTCCGATACCATCATGAATCGGTCGATGCAAGTTTGCTTAGAGGTTTTTCCAAGATCCACCATACACATTTACTTGTGGCTTTGGTGTTCTTCAGATCTGATGTCCAGTTTGCATCACTGTGTTCTCCGAGAATCGCTGGACATCCAGAATACTATAATCCGTAGATAAGAGAATAATTCAGATATCGTCATATCCGACTTAACGCCTTCTATTGATCATGTATTAAGATCATCAGGGAAAATTAGTTCAACTGATCTGTTTGTAGAACGATACCAGGTCGGTTGTAGTGTGTACAATACATTGAACTACACATGACCTGTGCATATCGCTCATTGTCTATGGGTGCACCATGATTCCAATCAGTTCTATGATTCATATCCATTGGTGGCTTCAACGAGACTGTCAACTATCGACCAGTCCGTTAGATGTCTTAGAAATCTAATTCCTAAGATGTCATCTGTGATACCCATATCTTTCATATCTAGACTTTGTTTCAATAAGACTTTTACTTTCAGACTGTTGATTCTCCAACTGTTGGCTTTCTAACTTCAGAGTTAATGTTTCTGTGGTCAGATTCATTGTTTCTGTTTTATCTGAAACTTTCAGGACCAAAATATAAACATTTCAGGGACCAAGATGAAAGTTCAGGAAGAAGCCCAACAGTCCAGAAAACCAACTCTGATTCTTTTCTTCCAACTCTCCGGTTGGGAAGGATGTTTTAATATTCATGCCACGTAAGACTACAATGGCCCATGATGTTAAGCTACTCCCAGGGGAGCACATGTACAAGTAGCCGAGGCTTTGAACTCGTCAGTAGATCCATCTACTTTGTACTCACTTTTGAGTATCCTTTTTCACAACCCAAAGGTTCTTTTTCCGGAGGAAGACCAACCATTACGCAAGTATGGTTCTATATGAGGGAATCTATTTCTCTCTTTGTAGCTTCTTTCCAAAGCAGCGCATTTGGAGATGACAATTATTTGTTAATTGTTCATGGTTCATTCTCAACCATACAAGCTAGAAGGACTGGAACAAGTCTTTGTCCCCTTCTTTGCTCCGTCTCGGTTCAACATCTAGAATCCCCGAGTTCTGCAGATCTAGATTATTACGTTCCGGATAGCCAGCAACTTTCGAGTCCTGTAGATACGGAACGTCTAGTTTCGGACAGTCAGGCCCTCGCGGGTTCTTGTTAACCTTGAGCAATACTCTTTTTTCCTATTTCAAGGAAAGTTATCTTCAATGAATTCAGCATTCTTTGACGCCAAGAGGCGATAAGCACTACTGTTATTTGCAGATCTAGTGGATATGCAATCTACAGCTTTAGGTACGAACCCACCTCACATCACAACATTTGTATGTGAGATCCTTTCCATGTCTCACACGGAGGGTTATCCTTATCCTTATGCGGAGTTCTGTTGAGAATCACATTAGCGGTAAGGATCGTCTTGCCCCACATAACTTGGGCGTACGGGTTTGCGCTTGGCTAACACCGTTGGACTGAGGTGAGTAATGAACAGTCGTTTAATGAACGATGCTTCACATTCTCCCCCTCTATCGCTATGAATTTCGCAATTCATAGGCTTAGTTGATTTCCAACTTCTGCTTTGTAGCGCTTGTCCGCTTCAACAACTTCATCTTTGCTGTTCAACAAACAAAGGATTTCATACGTTGTACCATCATCAATGAAGATCACAACGTACTTGTCTCCCCCCTCTATTTTGTATAAACTTCAAATCACCCAAGTAGGTATGACTACGTTCTAGAGGAGCGGTGCTTCTTTCGCTATTCCCTTGACGGAATTTGGAAAGGTGATGTTGCCTCTTCGCCTACCTCACATTCATTTTGAGGGTTTATGTCGAAAGAAGGCAACAATCTCAACTTCACTAGCTTTAGAATGACTTGCTATTTAACGTGTCTTAATCTATGATGGCATAGATGCATGGATTACAAATATATCATTCATTCGGCTACAGACATATTGTATCATTCTTAGTTATTACAGACCTGTTGGAGTAGTCTCAAACCAGCTTGACCAACAGCGCCCCTTAAACCAAGTTAGGAACATGTAACACCTCTTTTTAGAGTGATCTTATTCCTTGAAGTCCTATTGAGGACAACCTCTCCAGCCCCTTTGATTTTAGAGGTGGCGTTGCTTCACATGAACAACCTCTTGCCCGTGGTTAGGGCGTAACCGAATCATATGTGATCTCGATACTCGGGCCCACTCTAGTTGATTTGGCAGACTGAGTGTCCAATTTCTTTACTGCCTTTCTTTAGGCGTTCAGATCATTTAGGACCTGAAAACTCTGGCCCACCTTACTAGGTGTCCATCACTTTTCCTATGAAATGAATTCTAGCCCCACTCCAGTCGCCCGTAGGCTTTGTATGACTGAGTGTCCAATATCATCCTATCAAAGGAATTTTGGCCCACTCCAATCGCCCGGAGGCTTTGTATGACTGAGTGTCCAATATCATCCTATGAAGGATCTTCTGTCAAACAATCTGACAGGCTCAACGTCATTAACTTTTAGACTTCTTCCGTTATGATTGGTGCCCAGATAATTCTTGGCGCTTACTTAAGAGTGGTAACAGTTTTATACGATCGGTGGATCTTTCTCCCTCGTATGTGCGAACATACTTTACACACTTTTAATAATTACACTTAAAAGAACGGATCTTTTTAAGTCGTTTACAAAATCCAATCTTTAAACGGGAAAGAAGATGAGATTAAAGTTCTGATTTTTAAAGCGTAAGGAATATAAATTATTTTCATATTCCTCCTTACTTTAATCCATTTTTAATCAGACATCATTTAATCTTTATTCTTGACAAGTAAGAAAAATACTTATCATTTAATCTTTATTCTTGACAAGTAAGAAAAATACTTATCATTTAATCTTTATTCTTGACAAGTAAGAAAAATACTTATCCCAATTTCGGATTTTGTCTCACTTCAGTCACTTCATCAGACTGAGTGTCCATTTCCTTCTCACCATTATTCGGATCTTTTGTCTGGGACAGATATAGGCCTTCTGCTGCAAGATAGAATAACATCTTCAGTCTTCTCCTCTTGTCCCAGTTGACATCCTCAGGCTCTCGAGAGCGCTTGTTCCCACCAGTCTTGGTAGCGGTGACACCATGAACACGTTCATCATCATCACTCTCTTCTACCAGAAAACCATTGCCATATCCAGATTTGGTCACACAACTTTTGACCGACATCTTTCGAACACTAATAGTAATACTATACAATATTGTCTTAAGTTATTGGGAGATTTTACTCTCGTACTTTATAAAGCAGTACGGGAAGTATATAACTATTACAAGTATTCGAAAGGATAAACAAAGATTCAATAATTCAACTAGAAATCTAAAATTACAATTGTTGAACAAGAAAAACTGGAAAACTGTTTTTGCTGAGTCGAGTGTAGCACTCTGTCCTTAAGACAATATTGCCCCGTATGTATCCTTTATACGTCTTGGAAAATTTGTCTCCCAAGATAAAACAGCAATGGAACACTTGAGCAAAGGAAACTCAAGTTCTACCGTGAAAAATATTGAGTAACGAAATGATGCTTGGAAGTTGTAGGAAGAAGAATTTTCTGCTTTGTGTATTTTCGTGTATATTAAGTCTTAGTGTTAGTCCTCAACAATGGTGTAAGGGGGTGTTTATATAGGTGAGGGAGGGACTGAAAAACTGCCTCCATAACAGCCAAATAATGGCCATTCTGGAGGTAGTAAAGTCAATGGTGAAAGACCAACAGATTGGCTGTACTTCTGAAACCCGTGACCCGAAAACCCGAGAACCCGGAACCCTGAACCGGACGGGACGGGACGGGCGGGCGACGGCGGCGCGCGTGTGGTCTTTCCTTGAACCGAAGCACATCTAGGTCCTCCCTCCTTTAAATACATGGGATACCCCTTGGGGTCCTAAACCCCAAACCAATTTTGAGTCTTATATATACAACAATTCTTTCTTCCTCTACCGATGAGGGAGAATTGAACACAATACCACACTTTTCCATGCTTCAAACACCTCACTTCGTGAACCAATATCTCTTTTATTTCTCAATGAAATTTGACGATTCTTGGCCCTACGGTTATCTACGTACTTAGTAGATCATGCATGTGTGAAGAACCGGATTCTCCAACATACATAACACTAGTGTTTAAGACGTTAAAGTTGGTCGGTCGCAACTCCCGCCAAAGGCTAATTTCCAACAATGGCAACAAGAGCATCTTTTTCATACTTCTTCATTTCTTCTTTCTAATAGTAGATAAATGGTAAAATTTCATTGTATATGAATCTTTATGGGGTGATGAAGAACTTTTTTTTAATGAAAAGAAAGCTTTTATTAATCACCAGACAAAAACAATTACATCTCCTATACTACTATTGAGATTTTGGCATCCCTCTGTCGCTGTTGCTATAGAACAAATAAAAATATTCTACTTACTCATTTGCACATGAATTGAAATCATGAGATGAAATAATGATGATTTGAAGTTGAAGTTTTGTTTACACATGCAATTTTTTGGATTTCTTAAGTTGTATTTTATATAGACATAAAACTACTACAAGTTGTGAAAATCATCAAAACTTTTCCAATTCTTATACAATCTTACCAAATGAGCAAGATATAGTTCATAACAAAATTAATGCTCTACTATAAGACCTTTCTAAAAAAATATAACATCAATTGATCAAATTTTAGTTCAATAAAATAAAAAATGAACATGAGTTGTAGTGTAACTACTCTTTAATATAATCATTTCACATGATTGATAAGAGTAAATTTGTTATAAATATATTACCAACTTGTAGATCTTTTAATATTTGATATAAATTATTGGTAAAAGACATAGTGTGACCCTACATGCCTTCTCATATCGACACTAATCAAATTAAGGTCTACGCGGAACTCCTAGACGGCGCCGGAAGATGAACTCAATATGTGAAGTACGTTTACATGAATTCAGTAAACTTAACCTTTATGTGGTAAGATAAAATCCTTTCATTCATGATACACTCGATCAAGCTTAGGATTTTCCAAGTGTCTATCGAAATGGCTTGATCATTATATCTCATCTATATTGGTTGACAACAAGACCATATTCTAGATATGTCTATTGCGTTGGCCAACGACTTTGTCAACCCAATATTAATGAGAAGTTGAGTGTTCTCTCGAATATACATTCGAGGAATGAATCCTAATCTTGGCTCAACTACCACCTTTAATCTACATCGTAATGTACCCAATACAAGTCGTATCTCAACCTATAAGGCATTTGATCTTAGGACAGGATCAAAGTATATTACTATGTAGACAATGTGTGTATTGACCTCAAGTCTAAGGACTTCTATCTTTCACACGCTGATCATACTTTAGACATGTCTAACAAACAGTATATCAGCAGGGTATACCAATACTTCCAAAGTATCCATGTGTCCATCACGAGTAGCCATTACTCGTAGCAGGTGAGACATACCACATCCTCTAAGGAAGTGATGCAGACCACATGTCGACTTATCACATATCATCGATATCCCATTCTTGATGATCATTAGTCGAGTCTATTTTAAGAGTTACGTTATAATATTAATAACTCACATTATTAATAATAATGTAACCTCTAGGGATGCATATTATAGAATATTATAAACAATCAACTAATAATTCAATTAATTGCAAATGCCAAAATATTAATCTTTATTAATAATAATACGAATGTGTATAAAGTACATTTGTCCTAATATAGATTGTCTCTAGGACATAAATATACTTTCAATCTCCCACTTGGCCTAGAGCCAATCTCCAACATAACTAATGCCCATATTCTCAAAATGACCATTATGCTTGACTAAGCTTAATGGTTTAGTGAATGGGTCAGCTAGATTATCGTATGTGAGAACATAGTCTAATCTAATATCTTTAGTCTCCACTATCTCCCTGAGTATGTGGTACTTCCTTGGTACATGCTTATTTCTATTTGTTGATTTTGGTTCCTTAGCCTGTGCAATCGCACCAGTGTTGTCACAATAAATACTTATTGGACAACTGGCACTCGGAACTACCCTTAGTTCCTTCAGGAACTCAGAAATCGCGACAGCTTTTTTATCAGCTTCCGATCCAGCAATGTACTCAACTTCTATTGTTGAATCAGCAGTTGTAGCTTGTTTGGAACTTTTCCAACTCACTGCTCCACCATTGAAAATGAATGTGTACCCAGACTGAGATTTGAAGTCATCAAGATCCGTCTGGAAGCTAGCATCAGTGTACCTAGTAGCAGCTAGCTTTTCTTCCCCACCATAGACTAAGAAGTAATATTTAGTTTGTCTAAGATACTTAAGAATACTCTTGACTGCTTTTCAGTGTTCTTCACAGGATTATGCTCAAATTTGCAAGTCATACTAAGTGCAAAGGCCACATCTGGCCTAGTACAAGTCATGGCATACATGATCGATCCTATAGCCGAAGCATATGGGATCCTCTTCAGGTGTTCAAGTTCTATAGTATTAGAAGGACTGTCCTTCTTAGATAACTTGATGCATTGTCCCATAGGTAGACCGTCTTTCTTGGAATTTTCCATAGAAAAATGTCTAAGCACTTTGTCTATGTAGACTGACTGTGACAACCCCAACAATCTATTAGGTCTATCTCTATAGATCCTAATTCTCATAATGTAGCAGGCTTCACCTAAATCCTTCATAATGAAGGTACTGGACAACCACTCCTTGACTGACTGCAGAAGAGTCTTATTGTCTCCCATTATCAATATGTCATCTACATATATAATAACGAAGGCAATACTCACATCCTTGCGTTTACTATAAACACAGGGATCCTCTTTGCTTCTGTCGAAATCAAATGACTTGATAGCCTTGTCAAAGCAAATGTTCCAACTCCTCGAGGCCTGCTTAAGCCCATAAATGGACTTTTGTAGCTTGCATACAACATTTGGTTTAGACTTAAGAGAAAAGCCCTCAGGTTGTTTCATATACACCTCCTCAACTAGATTACCATTGAGGAAAGCGGTTTTGACGTCCATCTGCTAAATGTCATAGTCATAATATGCAGCTATTGCCAGCAAAATCCGAATAGACTTAATCTTAGCAATGGGTGAAAAGGTTTCATCATAATCGACCCCAGGCCATTAATTATAACATTTAGCCACCAACCTTGCTTTATAAGTCTGTACATTTCCAAATGCATCGATCTTCTTCTTGAAGACTCATTTACATCCTATGGGTTTAACCCTAGCTGGCAAATCAACCAAGTTCCACACTTGATTGATGTACATAGATTCCATCTCGAATTTCATGACTTCTTGCCATTTATTCGAATCAATGTCCAACATTGCTTCCCTATAGGTTGTAGGCTCATCGTTATTGGGAATATTTATCTCACTATGTGTTTTCACAAGTAGATTTAGTTTTTCAGGAGGACGATGAGTCCTAGTAGACCTACGGAGTTGATTGTTTTGCAGTTCAGTGCTTGGTATGTTCTAACTGTGAGAGGGTTCTTGTGTGTTGGATAATCCACTAACTTGAGAGCTTTCAGGAATATCATTTTCATGTATTTCCTTAATGGGAAGAGGTGCAACCATTGCATCTACTCCCAAAGGTTCTGTAGGAGGATCTTGCATTTCTGTATTGTTCCCCGTAACACTCCCACTGGCCGAAGGGCGTACTTGAAGTACCCAATCTTCGCCAAATACTCCCACTGAATTCTTGCCTTGGTCATTCACCAAGGATTCAACAACTATGTTATCTTGCGGTTCTTGAATTTCTTCAAGTTCTATCTCTGTGCAACTATGTTCCTTGTAGACATATTCTTCTTTAAGGAAAGTTAGGTTCCTGGAAACAATGACCTTACGTTCACTACGAATATAGAAGTAGTATCCCTTAGTTTCCTTTGGATACCCCACAAAGTAACATTTCTCACTTTTGGATTCCAACTTGTCAGTGAGCATCTTCTTAACATATGCAGGGCACCCCAGGGTCTCATATGTTTAAGAGCTGACTTCTTGCCACACCATATCTCATAGGGTCTCTTTTCTACTGACTTGTAAGGAACCCTATTCAGAACATATATTGAGGTTTGTGTAGCATGTCCCCAAAGATATGTCGGTAGAGTTGAGAAGATCTTCATGGATCGAACCATATTTAATAAGGTTCGGTTTCTCCTTTCGGCAACACCATTCATCTATGGTGTTCCAGGAGGTATCCACTCTGATTGGACTCCATGTAGCTTTAAGTAATCTAGAAAATCCTTGCTCAAGTATTCACTTCCTCGATCCAATTGAAGGGTCTTGATACTTATTGCAAGTTGCTTCTCTACATCCGACTTGTACTCTTTGAACTTCTCAAAAGCCTCGGATTTATGTCTCATAAGATACACATATCCATACCCTGTGAAGTCGTCAGTAAAAGTGATGAAGTATGGGAAAACTACTTTAGCTTGAGTTGAACATGGCCCACATACAACAGTATGGACCAACTCAAGTACTTTCTTAGCTCGCACACCTTTCCCAGAAAGTGGCTTATTGGTCATATTTCCTCTCAAGAAAGATTCATAGTTACCATAAGACTCCAAGTCAAATGGTTCGAGGTAGTCTAACTTCCTCAACCTTGCTATCCTTGATTCGTTGATATGACCAAGTCTGCAATGCCATAGGTAGGTAGAGTTTCTATTACTTATCTTAGCTCGTTTGTTTTGTACATTGAATATTTATCGACTACAGTTTAGTGTATATAATCCATCCACAAGAGGAGCAATTCCATATATAACATTAACAAAAGACAATACTTGACTGCCATTATAAATATATCAGGAAAAACCCATCATGTCCAAAACAGGGATAGAAATGATATTCCTCGTTAATGAGGGTACATAGTAACAATCATTTAATATTAGACAATAGCCAGAAGGCAAATTTAATCTATAAGTTCCTACGCGCTCAGCATCCACTCGTGCTCCATTTTAAACGCATAGGTCCACCTCTCTTGGTCCAACCTTCCTACTATAAGTTAGCCCCTGCACATTGGTACAAATGTGTGAGCCACAAGCCGTATCCAATACCCAGGAATGAGAGTTATTTATAGACATATTTATTTTAATGACGTACATACCTTGTCCACCAGAGGTAGAAGCACCTGGTGCCTTTCCTTCTCCTAGTGCAGTGCAGTCATTCTTCCAATGCCCCTTCTTGTTGCAGTTGAGGCATACATCCTTAGCCGGATTCACATTCTTCTTTTTCACACCTCTCTTAGGCTTTATAGCTGAAGGAGCAGCGACTGCTTTTCCCTTCTTCTTCTGCCATTCCTTACCTTTCGGCTTGGGTCGGCTAGTAGAGCTTACCATGAGCACAACTTGCCTTTGGAAGTGGAAGACTCAAAGGTCTTGAGCATGTTGTACAACTCCGGCAGACTCGCCTTTGTTCCATCCATATTGTAATTCACTATGAAGTTTTCAAAGGAACGAGGGAGAGAATTCAGGATGAGGGTGGTAGAGACATTCTTTTGCAGCTTCGTTCCAATTGAAGCAAGTCTCTCTATCAGCCCTATCATCTTCAACACATGTTGTGAGACCTGGCCCCCTTCATTGAGCTTACACTTAAAAAGTTCTATCAGTAACTCATATTCCATAGTCTGGGATTGTGAGTCATAGAGACTCTTCAAGTGTTCGAGCATCTCATTGGGACCCATGTTCTCATGTTGTCTCTGAAGTTCCTTAGACATGGAAGACAACATCACGCACTGTGCTAAAGTGGCATCATCTAGGTGTTTTTGGTAAGCATCATTGTCAAAAGAGGCATATTCAGCAGAGTCTGTTGTAGGGACTCTTGGGAACACTGTGTCTAACACGTGTTCTAATTTCTCTTGTTTCAGCACTATTCGCAAATTTCTTAGCCAGTCAAGGTAGTTAGGTCTAGTAAGTTTGTTCATTTCAATCAACATTTTCAATAATAAGCTCGACATCTTTGATAATCTAAATAATTAGATAGACTGAAAATCAAACTCAAAATTTATTTTTTATTATACACATTCGTTTAGGCTAATAAACATGGTCTTTTGTTTAATTAGCTCCCACTATTTTAACATTCTCTCTCTGACCCATGGTAGAATATGGACCTATATTAATTGAGGTCATAATGGGCCAAGATCCAAGCCTATGATATCTCCGCGTTTGCTTTGGCTAATAACTTCAATAACACATCTTGGTAGGTTCTAAACCAATTGCAAAACTTATTTGCAACTCTTGGTTGATCAAATATTATATTTAATCTTGCGTTCTTAGATTAGTACGACACTTTGGCGCCAAGATTTGTCTAAGCAAGTCAACTCCATTACACGACTGCGTTTATGTAACTAAGTAAATTTGGCCTTTGTGAGCAAACACTTTGGTGTAAATACCCACAAACGTTTATCGTTTACCTTTACATTTAAAACACATCTATGAAAGAGTCTGGGTCCTCGTAGACTTAGAGCAAATGTTTTGGCATAAATACTCGTATCGCCGAAAAGGATTTTGCACTCTAACAATTATAATGGACGACGCGTTTTAATTTAGGCTTGTATTTAAAATTTTGAAGAATATTTTAATTCAGGTTTTAACCAAGATCAACTCTTTTACGCCATATCCAATATGGCATCTTAATACCATGCAAAACTAATGACACATATAGTTGGGAATTGTCAACCCAATATGCATGATATAAGATGGTTTAATCAAATACTGGGTGCCGCCTGTCCAGACAGTTATAGCGGATAATATGCTAGTTATTAAATGAAAGCATTTACACACTTAGCATATAGTTCGTATATTATTCAATAATATACAATTAATAATAATCATGGGTTAACTTGTCTAAACTCTAAAATTTAAGTCTAATCCAAACAGTCCCTTAAATATTTTCTGATTTTAAAATTGATTTTCAGGATATTTCATTAAGTTCCAGATTTTCAGAAATTATAGTTTAGTCCCTCAAAAATTTAAAATTTCAATTTTGAACCCCTTTAAATTCAGAAAATCCAATTTTAATTTTTAGAAAATATTTTCAGATTTCAGGGACCTGTCTGTAATTTCCAGAATTTTAAATTAATTACAGATTTGGCCCAACTTTTCTAAAATTTACAGATTTACCCCAAGGACCAAATCTGATGATTTTAAAAACTTTTCCAGGGACCAGATTGTAATTCTAGAAACTTCTAAAATTTTCAGATTTGCCCCAAGGGCTAAATTACAATTTCGGAAACCGCCACTGCCATGCCGAAACAGTGACTGTCGCCACTGTTCACGCCGGAACAGTGTTCAGTACTATTCACTCTTCCAAATTTTTTTATTTTTATTATTATTTTTTAAAAATGCCAGAACAGTGTTCGATTACTGTTCATTATTCTACTTTTTTTTTAATTTGAGCCTCGATGCCGTGGCGCTCCATCGTGGAGTTGCGGCGCCTCCATCTCAGAACCACAAAATCTGCATTTTCGAAACCCTAAAATTGATTCAGGGTCAAATTTGCAGATTCATCTTCGTGACCCTTCGCTATCAAACAACACGTTCGTCGACCATCATCCAATCCCTTCTCGTTCTTCGCTTTAGTGCACCATGTTCGCAATGAACCGGTTACGCACATTGACTTAGAAAAGTTAGATCGGAATGACTTCCTCGATTACATCATTGTTTAATAGTTTGGGAGACAAGGATGATGTGCTTTTAAGATATTAGGTTTTCAAGCTTTAAACGACATAAATTTCAGATTTAAACAAATTCTAACTCATATTATTATTAACTAATTACCTTATAATCATACAAAACAACTCTGGCTCTTGATACCACGGTAGGTATTTTGTTGGGTTGTTGTACGCAGCGGATATTGAAAACATATTTCAAACCCAATAAACGTCGAATTGTTTGACTATAGGGTAATTTAAAACCGTAAACATAAGACTTGAATGATACTTACATGTTTACAATATCTGGAATCTTTATCAACTGTAGGTGCACACGCGAATGCCCTTTCGATTGCAAGCTCCAAGCTTCAATGTATTCCTCATTTGGAAAGCTAGGAAATCCGACAGAGGTTCGAGAGAGTGTTTTGATTCTGAGTCTCTAAGACATAGAATAATGATATGAAAATCAAGTGTAATGAATAATGAAGTGTAGGTCTGTATTTATAGGTGAAAAATTAGGTCAAACAGGATTAGGGTTTGACCTTGAGCCTGGCCCAAAAATTTTCAGCACATTCTTAATTAAATCCAAAATCCAATTTTGACTTAATTAAAATAATCATCATTCATTTAAATATCTCGATTCTAAATCGAAATACATCCTTCGATCGAGAGGACAATCGACATAGTGTGACCCTACAAGCCTTCTCATATCGACACTAATCAAATTAAGGTCTATGCGAAACTCCTAGACGGCACCGCAAAACGAACTCAATATGTGAAGTACGTTTACATGAATCCAGTAAACTTAATCTCTATGTGGTAAGATAAAATTCATTCATTCACGATACACTCGATCAAATTTAGGATTTGCCAAGTGTCTATCCAACTGGATTGATCATTATATCTCATCTATATTGGTTGACAACAAGATCATATTCTAGATATGTCTATTGCGTTGGCCAACGACTTAGTCAACCCAATATCAATGAAAAGCTGAGTGTTCTCTCGAATATACATTCGAGGAATGAATCCTAATCATGGCTCAACTACCATATTTAAATCACATCGTAATGTATCCAATACAAGCCGTATTTCAACCTATAAGGCATTTGAGCTTAAGACAGGATCAAAGTCTATAACTATGTAGACAAGGTGTGTATTGACCTCAAGTCTAAGGACTTCTATCTTTCACACGTTGATCATACTTTAGACATGTATAACGAACATTATATCAGCAGGATATACCAATACTTTCAAAGTATCCATGTGTCTATCACGAGTAGCCATTACTCGTAGCTGGTGAGACATACTATATCCTATAAGGAAGTGATGCAGACCACATGTTGACTTATCACATATCATCGATATACCATTCTTGATGATCATTAGTCGAGGCTATTTTAAGAGTTACGTTATAATATTAATATCTCACATTATTAATAACAACGTAACCTCTAGGGATGCATATTATAAAATATTATAAACAATCATCTAATAATTCAATAATTGTAAATGCCAAAATATTAATCTCTATTAATAATAATACGAATGTGTATAAAGTACATTTGTTCTAATACATATTGTCTCTAGGACATAAATATACTTTCAGAAATAGCATGTCCAAACGTTGATTTCATCTCATAAGATGAAATTGCATATCCAAGCGCCTACTAAGTATGCTTGTATAATCTCTCTATCCCTTGTCTACCTTGTCTAATGTCCTTCCTTCTCTTTCTATGCATCCATATACACCTCTTGCACGATCCTGTCACAAACCAGGTCTGGTCTTGATACTCTCTTCTTCCACACTGCTTCATTCATTGCCCCTTATATGTTATAAATCAGTGCTACCAGTCAAATCAGTAATAAACTCTCTACAATTCCTCCCTTTCTTGTACCTAGTCATACGTCTCCAGAGTCCATGCAATGTTGTGTTCTAGACTCCTAGTCACATCCATAACATCATATTACCCAAATACACCTTTGACAATGAGCACTCAAACAGTAAATGTGCAATATTCTCAACAAATCCACCACATAGCACACAATCATCCTCATCAATGATGTCTATCATCTTCAATTTTTGCCTTGTCAAAAGTCTATTATTGGCACACCCCGAACCATGGTCTAGGCATAACACGACACTCGGTTTCTGGTGGCTTGTGACTGAGCGAACCACATGGCTTGCTGAATCAACATGGGCATCAAAAGCATAAAATAATAATTTAAAACATATAAAACTGAATATTGTAATTATAGTATGAAAATATAATTGCGGAAATAAATCTGAAAGTGTAATAAGTCTGAATAACTGACATGTCGTGCTAGACTAGTCTGTGAAACCTATGAACATGAGTCTAAAAGCTAACTATTCCCCGGGACAAGGCCTTTGACATACCTCTACTGCATGACGTGACAATAATATAAAATAAAAATAACACCCCAAATGAAATGGGGCTCACCAATAGATGATATGATGAGAATCTTAGCGAGCAGATCCATGATCCTGAAACTTCGTACTTGCACCTTGAAGTGCAGGCCCCTGGCAAAAAGGATGTAAATACATTTGAATTGTACTCGTATATAAAGCAACTGAATAAAAGAATAGTAAGTGGGGTGCTCAAGGAAAGAGCAGCCCAAATCAATAACATAATGAAGCAATACGAAACTGAAACTGTAAATATAGACAGTAACTGAAGTTGTAAACTGTAAACTGTAAACCGAAACCTGAACATTTCAAGATTTGCATGATCAAGCTATAACATGAGTAAAACATTTTTAAGTGGGAGAGCCTTAGTATAACCGACATGTTTCATGACGTGGGCACGTGGCGTCTGATCTCAGACTGATCAACTAAGCCATGTCATACCTTGTTGGGGTACAAGACGTGAACATAACATGGGTGGATCCATAAAATAACCCGACATGGCTAACATGAAGGAATCATCCAAACTAGGCAAAGCGATCCTTATCCTACGCTGGTATATATTGTGTCAGGTGTCTGAGCCTTCTCGATAAATTTATACTACTCCCAAATACATGAACATGAATATAAGTGGCATATGTGTCATGATTTTCAAAACATGATTCATAATATGGTTTATAACAGGTAGACATAACATAGTTTATCATGAAAATCTATATAATTATATATATTTAATTCTTGAGACATGAAAATAAGTGAAAATCCATAAAATGGAACAATCTGAGTCATAACTAGTATCTGGGATGCAAAAGATAACACGAGCATACATGGATTACAAAAGATTCATGGAAATCAAAATAACTTTCATGAATATAAACACTAAAACATGTTTGAGCCTGACATATACTGTATATAATCTCATAAAACATGTATCTAGGGTTTATCATAAATTGAGACAAACACCCTAGAAATAAAAAATGTGGTTCACGAATCAAAAGTAGCGTGGGGAAGAACAAAGATGTTCCCACATGTGGATAGAAGCTCTACATACCTCAATTCTGGCCTTTAATTTAAGTGTACTACAATGTTCTTCACCCTTTTCGACTTTAATCAATAAGCTTGGAAAGCAGCAAGTTCTTCTACTCTGTACACGTATCACGGACCTACTTTTCTTTGTTACCTTAAATCCCGTTAAAACATTCCAACGTAAATCTTCATGCTTCAAACAATCACAATGTACCCGATTGAAGTTTGGATGATCAAAGTTTACCAAATTCGCAGCTATTGTTCATAGCTCAAACTATACTGCTCCAGACCTCCGAATTAGATTTTCACCGCTCACATTTAATACCTATATGTTGTGACCACTCAATTAAAATTTAGGTTCGATCCAATGGTTAAATTATCGAAAAATGCTAACGGAAGCTGGCTTGATTGGACGGAAAATCTGCAGCAAAATTACTAGGGTTTTGCGTTTGATGGAGTACATCTAAATCAATCTTATTTCATGATTCTACCAACCATTAAATGTCTAAGACATAATAATAACTCTATATAATTAATTAATGAGTGAGGTACTTACCTTTTTGAAGAAATCCCAGAGCTTCATTCCATACTTGACCTTGAATGAATTTTTAAAAATCTAGCGATTCTAAATAATGATTTGGTGTTAATCTAGTGTTAACTTAATATAATTGACATAGAGATTTGAATAAGAACTCACCTTAGGTGTTTGGTAGAAGCTCTGGTCGAAAATCCTCACAAAACATTTTAGGGTTGTATTTATAGGTTATCATAATGACTTGGGCTTTAAAATCTAATCCTACAAGAATTGAGCTTTATATTTTACATGTCCTTAGTAAATCGGTCATAACTATTTGTATAGACCTCTGTTTGACCTAGGATTTATATGAATGAAAATGATTTCAAAGAGATACAACTTTCATGAAGGAAGTTTTCCCAAATTCCTTATATATGTATCTGTAAACTTGGTTTAAGTGAGGTCTGACGCAAACTCACTTGAAAACATGCTCTGTAGAGTAGCTTCTGACTCTAATTTTTCTTAAGACCCTTCTTATGCCTTGATTAGTTTTCAAAATACTTCCTACACTCCTCATCTTAGTTTCATTATATTATCATCATAAGGTTCATACCATATCCCAAAGGTACGAGGTGTCAAAATTATGGCCTGCTAACCAACCAATAAAATAGTGCTTAGAGATGTTCATGTTGTTCCAAACCCACCTGCTTTCCTGCCAAACCTCCATTTCCCCCTCCTCAAAGAATACCACTCTTGATAGAGTATTTTCTATCTTTCAGTTGTCACCCATTCCCCACATACCTAGCTTTGTATATCTCTTTGATGCTACAAATCTTCTTTCAATACCAGCAATAGTCACTTGGTGGTTCATAGGTCCACCAATGCACATCTTTAATATAAACATGATTCACCCATTTCACCCATAAAACTATTAGCTTTTTGTGCTACATTCTACACATATTTTACCATTGTTGCTTCATTCCAAACAACATTATCTATCACCCTCAAACCCCTCATTCTCTTAGGTCTACATACCAAGTCCCATGATACCAAAGGGACTTTCTTTTTTTCTTATTTTCCATTCTATAGGAAGTTTCTACAAATAGTAGTCTACCTCTTATAACTTCTTTTGGGAGAATGAAGATTGAGAACCAGTATGAATGAATATATAAAAGAACATAATTTATGACATGTACTCTGCCTGCATAAGAAAGGTTCCTGGAACTCCAAGTTCTCACCCTTGTACTTAGCTTTTCAAAGAGGATTTTTTAATTCTTTTAGCTGAGACTGGGACCCCTAAATACCTGAATGGAAGCCTCTCTTTTTGATACCCTGTTGCATTACATAGATCTTCCAAACATTGAGGGTCCATATTGGCACTAAAGATATTAAACTTCCCTATATTTTCTTGCAAACCAAATGCAATGGTGAAGGTTTGCATCCCTCTGAGTAGTAGCATAACAAAATGATAGTTACCCTTGCAGAATAATAGCATATCATCTAAAAAAACACATGTGATTTAGCCCTATATTTTTACACTTTGTGTAAAATTCAAAGCCTGAAGCACCCTCTTGAGAATTCTTGAAAGATATTCCATGCAGACGACAAAAAGGAGAGGAGAAATTGAATCCCCTTGTCTTAGATCCCTCACTCCCTTAATGTTCTCATACACTCTCCATTGAGTGCAATACTATATTGAGTAGTTGTAATGCACTGCATGACTCAGCTACTGAACTTCTGGGAATCCTAGTATCGCCATCATTTCATTCACAAACCCTCGCTCCACAGAGTCATATGTTTTTTTAATATCAATCGTAATAAGGCAACTCTGAGTGGAGTTCTTTCTCTTATACAATCTAACCAAGTTCTGACAGATCAGAATATTTTGGACTATGGTCCTCCCTTCCACAAATGCACTTTGATTTTCATAGATTATAGCAACACTTTCCTCAATCTGTTAAACATCACCTTATATACAGTGTTACAGCAAGCAATAGGTATGAAGTTCCCCACCCCTTCTACATGATTACTTTTAGGAATTACTGTGATCAAATGTGTTATTGAGAACATTTAACAATTTACCTACTCTATAGAAATCCTGAACTGCCCATATGACATCTGCACCTACTATCTCCCAGCTATCTTTGAAGAATCTGTTGTTATAACCATCAGGTCCTGGTTCTCTGTCTCCATAGATTGACCATAATGTATATTTAATCTCTTCAGCAGATACAAGTTGCACCAGTATTTCTTTATGATCCTCAAATATAGTTTTGCCCTACTGGACCAAGTTTGTACATACAGGCCCCCTATCATCCTTGTTTGTGCCTAGTAGCTTTATGTATAAACCAATAAAAGCATTTGCCATCTCCTGAGGCTCTGTCTGTTGTTGTCCCTGACTGTCCTTGATAGTGAACACTCTATTTGTGTTCCTTATTGATTGGAGCATAGCATGAAAGAACTTAGTGTTCTAGTCACCATGTGTTAACCAGTTCACCTTGCTTTTTTTCCTCAACAACTGATCCTTTTTCTTATTCCACTTTAAAAATTCTTGCTCCAATGTCTTTTCCTCACTAATGATCCTAGTATCAGTTGGGTTAAGCTGCAAGCTGCAGTTGATCTTGGCATTCCAATAGCTTCTTCATACTCAGTGCTCTCTTCTCAACCTCACTAAATTTTGACCTATTCAATCCTTTCAGTAGTCCTTTCAACATATTCATTTTCCCCACAAATTCATACATTCTAGTACCCCTTCTATATGTATGTCATATCTCCTTCACTGTCTTCTTATATTCAGGGTCCAGGCTCCACATGTTGAAGTATTTAAACCCATTCCTACCATGGATTCCACCCTCCCAGTTGATAATACCATGAGAGTGATCATATTACCCTGGTTCATGTAGTGAACTTCAGAGTCTAGAAGATCTGTCACCAGTCATTATTCACTAGCACCTTGTCAATTCTACTATATAGTCTCCTATCTTCTCCCTGTTTATTACACCAGGTATAATAAGATCCTTATGACTTCAATTCATTCAACTCACAGTTTTCAACACACTGTTTGAAATCTCTTAGATCAGCTATAGCAATTGCACTACCCATCATTTCTTCCCTGTTCAGTATGCAGTTAATGTCGCTCATGACTGTCTAAGGCCCCTGTATCTGCCCATATATCCTCCCAATATCTTGCCATAGACTTATTCTGATTGTTATGTCATTATATACATATACAAATGTGACATGGAAACTACTTCTTGTACCCATGTGAACTACACCACAATGTATTAATTGCGCAGTGACCATCTTAATGTCCACTTCAAAAATGTGAGGTTTCCAAAGGATCCAAATTCTACCTCGTGGATGCTCTGACAAATTAGTGCTAAATGACCACCCCTACATAGGTTAAGAGAGGATTATTGAGCCTTTTCCCTCTTAACCTTGGTCTCCATAAGACCAAATAACCCTACCTTAGCATTGTGCATGAATAGTTGCATTTCATGTTGCTTAGCAGATTGTTTAGTCCTCTGGTATTTCAGAAACCCAGTTTATCCATGAGATGGGGGGTCAATATCCCCCCTCTTTCTATTTATAGGCACTCTTCCACCTTGCTCCTCTATAGGGTTAGATGAGCTAGGTATATCAACTGTATTTCTCCTTTCCCCAGAATGCTCAAGTTGCTCACATTATTCCCCTATTTATTTCATCTCTTCTAATGCTCCATATCTATTGTTGATTTGAACTCCCCTAAGTGGTACATTCCCCCTTTTCTAAGACCCCTACCATATCTGTTATTAGCATAGTTGTTCCTCCTTCCAAGACCACTATTTGTTTTACCCCTAGCTTGCATTTGTCTCCATTTACATCCCCTTTATCTACTTGATATTGCATTTTCCCTTTTCTTATATCCTCCTCCTTAATGTGCTTCCTGCACTCTTGCAGCTCATGTCCATAATTTTTACAATTAGGGCATAACATCGGCTTCCATTCATAAGATACATCCTGTTCTATCATGCTTCCATGCTCATTCTCAAACTTGACACTTGTAGGATAAGTCTGGTGCAGAGGAACTTCCACCAATATCCTAGCAAATGTTAACTTCTCCTTCCTTGTTGTAGCACTATCAGTATGAATTGGTTTACCAACCAACCCGCAATTTTTGCCAATGCTTTTGGCCCCCGGTACTTAATATCCAATCCCATTAGTATTATCCAGACCGGAATTTTCAGTATAGCCTCATTTGTCAATGTCATACTTGGATTTCATGGCTTAACAATTACATGTTAACATCAAACATTTGAATACCCTGTTCCACCGCAATATTCTTCAACTCTATTGATTCAAATCTAACCAAGAACACTCTTCTATTCACTTGTGCGACCTTGTCTACCCCTAATTTGCCCCAAAATTCTTCTACAGAATCCTTCTAGCACTGTTTGAGGCGGGTTCAACCCTAAAACATAATATACTACTATTGTTGCCCAATATGCCTTCTCTAACATAATTTTCACTTTTGGCGATGCCTCTTCCTCCATTGTTAAATCAATTCCTTCCGTAATTGGAATAGGGCCAACTACGGAGCTCCAACTAGCCTTATTCAAGTTAGGTAGTTCATGTATACCTGTAGAATTGCGCAATTCAGCCTTATCCACCATGTCAGCCTATGAGCTAGGGCTTGTTACGTCTTTGGTTCCCTTCGTCTGTGATCCCTCCGATACAATTGTCAGTTTTTTCGCAATTGTTGGAGCCAATATCATCTATTCCAACGGCGAGATACCTTGCAATCTATTGATACTTTTTTGTCTTTTTCGCATCAATTGATTCAGGGATAGTCTTCGCCACCGGTTTCTGCTGCATATTCGTATTCCTCCCTCTAGTTTTGGATTTTTCGGCCATTCAGTGTTACCTGAGAGAGAATCGCATTCTAGAGAGAGAAATTGGTGATGAAGAATTTGGAGCGATTGCTGATAGTATGCTTATCAATATAGCTCTCTTTCCATTTTGAAACATAATATTTGACATCACTTATTGCCAATGTCATTTTATATAACTTACTAGGAGTGAGCGGTGAGCGGGTTCGGGTACCCTAACTTTTTTTGAACTATTCGGACCCTATCCAGTAAAAGATCGGTTCCTAAATTTACTACCCAGAACATACCCGTAGCAATCATTACCCGAAACCTACCCGGACCCTGCGGTTTCTGGTAGGTTCCCGGGTACCCGGGATCGGTGTTTCTTTGTGCAAAATAATGCCTTCATATAACAGTTTTGGTTTAGAAATAAATTCATCTGCTTATGCTCTGAAAGCCAGTGCCACAAAACCCATAAAGAATCCTTTCGGAGCAAATATCCCAAGAATGTTTCAAAGATTTGCTTTGATTTTTGTTTCAACTTTCTTTTTCAATAACTTAAAGGAGTACATAGTTTAAAAATTCAATTTTTCAGTTTTCTACCGCTTTTGACTTTTTCTCTGCTTATGATTGTCACTTTGTATTATTTGATTTATTTCTTGATGGTGAAAGTGATTGTTCTTCATTTGGTTTTTCCCCCTTAAATGGTATACTTTAGTATGACCCTTTTTTTTTATTAACTAAAAAATAATAGAATTTAAAAAGTAAAAATATTTAATATTTCATAGGTTTCGGGTATCGGTTCCGAGTCCCGGTACCCTGTCTCTATTACTGAAATCGGAACCGGACCTGACACTGATCGGTTCCTAATTTTACTATCCGAAACCTATCCATTATTATAATATATCTACCCGGAACCTACCCGTTAGTGTCGATTCCGGTCAGGTATCCGTGCTCACCCCTATTAAACTTACTAAAGTTTTTACAATTTAAATATAACTTAATTTGAATCTATGTGTGCATGAATGTATTCTTCTTTTTAAACACTAATTAACTACTAATAATTTATTTTTTGTGCTATTATATGGCATCACATTGAATGGGAAACGAAAAGAATTAACCAAAATTAGTTGAAAGTTTATGGTCTATAATATTTGTATTATGGAATCTTTTGTAATGAAATGAAAGGCTGAAAGGCTTAAAAAGTTAGTAGTTTCTCCGTGTCAATTTAAATGATATATTTTTTTAATTAATTCTAAAAAAATGACATATTTTTTTATTTGGCAATAATTTAATTTTACATTTTATCTTTTACGCCTAACGAGATGACTTATAATCAAACAAATATTTTTAATTTGATTTTAACCATAAAATTTAAAAAAATTCTTTTATTATTTAAATTTCGTGCCTAATAAAATTAGTTCATATAAATTGGGACCGGACGGAGGTAGTAGTGATCATCGGCCTCATGGCCATCCGACCGAATAGACAGAAGGCGAAAGCCGAGCTGTTTCAATTGATATTGTAGTTATATTTTGTTGATTTTTCCATAAAGCAGTGCGCTAGGAGAATCTTTCACCAATCTTTAAAACACAGGAGAGAGGAGAAATGAAAAGAAAACTGATAAACAATTACACTATCTCATACATAATCTGTCCTTTTTAATAAAGAAGTAAGTATTATAATAGTGTTTGCGTTAATTTATGTGCATTTTAATTGTTCTTTCACCATGTATTTACTATCTTCCACTAATAAAAATATTAATTTTCTCCAAGACTTAGAGGCTTTAAGTAGTCGTTTGGCCATGTGATTTTTGAATGATAATTTCATATATATTTTTTCAACTTCAACTTCATATTATGATTTTAATCTCAAATTCTACAAAATATAAAATTTGGGATTCCAAATCCTTATTTCAATTTTTTAATTGTAAAATTTGACTCACAAATTTATTTTTGTAAAAACAATTCCATCATTTTAAATTTGTAAAAACAAAAACTCATACTCAATGTGAAAAAAATTATTCACACCATGTGGAAGAATTATATTAAAGAATAGCTAGTTGCTATTATTGTTGCTTTTTCTAGATTAACAAATCTTTTACAAAATATATTATTGATTATATTAACGAATAGCTAGTCCACATCATGGGGTGAAAAAACTATTGAAGTTTTGTGAGGAAAATTCATTTTTACTTGAAGAACTCAACTTCAAATAAAAGTAAAAGAAAAGTTTAAAAAACAAACAAAAAGAAAATTGTACGTCCATATATAAATGGGTTGAAAACAATAATCAAACAATAATATCCTTCATTAAACCCCTCCCCTCAGCCCACTACTAGGCCAGAAAAGACCTTACTTGTATCACTATGATATAGTTTTTCTCAATATTAAGATTAAGAAATAAATGAATATTTTAAAATTTTATAATTCAAAATAAGTCAAAAATATTTGTGTAGTTATAAATCATCTCGTTAAGCGTAAAAAGTATTGTTTAAAGTTAAATTACAATCAAATAAGGAAATATGTTATTTTTTAAAATTGATTAAAGAGAAAAGTGTGTCATATAAATTGGAAAGCGATAAGCCCTTCAATCTACTCCTCAAAGCAAGAATGGAGGGCTCTGCAGGTGGGCATCACTATTTATCATGTCAAGACGGAATTTCGCTTTGTTTTTTAAGGTGATCAAAAAGATTGTCTGACGATAACCTTGCCTGACCGCTTCCGCTCTGACTGAGCTAACCGTCGCACCTAACTTCGATATCCCATTATCCATAGATCTCCTTCCTTATCGTTGCCGGTATATTCATATATCTAATTAAAAATTAGTAGCTTTATTAACAAATTGTTAGATGCCAAAATGTCAAGCTCTGTTCTTGTAAAAGAAGCAGCTTTAATCACCCCTTCAGAGCCAACCCCAATACAAGTTCTCTCACTTTCAGCTTTGGATTCTCAACTCTTTTTGCGATTCACCATCAAATATTTGTTGGTTTACAAGCCCTCACGCCATGTTTTAGATAAATCGGCTACAATGAACCGCATCAAGGTCGCACTTGGTCGAGCCCTGGTCCCTTACTACCCCTTAGCATGGAGGGTCAGGGCTCGAACCAATGGTTCATCGGGCCTAGAGGTGGTCTGTCGAGCCCATGGTGCTACTTTCATACAAGCCGCATCCGATCTCACTTCGAAAGAATTCGAAGAAGCACCCCGGCATAAAACACAATGGCGGAAGCTCTTGTCGTTACAAGTGGCTGACGTCCTTAAAGGGGTCCGACCATTAGTTGTCCAGCTGATGTGGCTCTCCGATAGATCCTCCACGTTAGGGGTCAGGTTCAATCACTGTCTGTGTGATGGAATTGGTAGTAGTTCCTCAACGTGTTGCCTGAGTTAGCTACTGGTAAGCAAAAACTCACGCCCCAACGGCCAGTATGGAATCGTTATCTCATGGACCCAAAACAAACTGTTGGAAATTTACTAAATGTGGAAATAATTATATCCCATTAATTTATGACTCGAACTATTGGGCCCGCACGTCAGAAACGTCATTTTCACACATGTGCACACGTAGTGCCAAGTATCGCAAATTTCATTAGTGAAAGAGATATTGGTACGTATGTAATACGTTTGAGACATAGAATTATGGACGGTTATTGGCCAAATGACAAAGTATTCCACGTTGGTAAATGAAGGATGAAGTTTACAAAGTGTAAAATGAAATGAGTCAGAAATCGCCGCGAAGCCGTGAAGGGCCGCGGTGCCACACCGTCGGAGCCGCTGCGCCGCGGTGCAAAATGGTTGGTCAGCTACTGGAGCCGCGGCGCTTCGGAGGCGGAATGCTGCGACGTGAAGTTGGAAAAATAAGACGTTTCGGTTGGTTTTGGAGCATTGATTCTCCATTACTTCCCACATGAATTCAGTCATTATTTTGCTGAATGTAACCCCTGAATAAAGTGCAATTACATGGCTATTGAAGGCCATTAATTGGCTAGTTAAGGGGTCTTCTACTTACACTATAAATTGAGGCCTTTGGCTCAATTGACACAACCCTCAACACTTAAAAAATTCTCCAGATTTTCTGATTTCATATTCTTCCTCTCTAGCAAAGTCACTATACTCAAATTTCTTCAAGAGTAACACTTGAGTTTCCTTTGCTCACTTGTTAAAGTTGATGTTGTATCTTGGGAGACTATTGCTCAATACCGTAAAAGGAGATATACAGGGCAATCTTGTCTTAAAGACAGAGTGTCATCACTCGACTCAGCAAATCACACAAGCAGTTTGTTAAGGTTAAGATTTCTAGTTTTATTGTAATAGTTTGTTTATCCTTTCTACTACTGTAATAGTTACTTACTTTCCGTTCCCTACAACAATTGTATCCCAACAATTTTAAGACAAGAGTTTGTTATAAGTAACTAAGTTAGAAAGATGACTGGTATAAATCAAACAACTTTTGATTCTGCTGTTGCTGTTCAAGGAAATTCCTCTGCCTTTCCCACCGCTCAAGGCACTCCTAATGCCTTTTCGGTTGCTTAAGGCTCATCCAACGCCTTTGTTGCCGCTCAAGGGAATGTTGCCGCTCCTCCACCCGCTGGATTTCACCATGAACGCCCTGAAAAGTTCATGGGGACAAACTTCAAAAGATGGCAACAAAAGATGCTATTCTATCTGACTGTTATGGGAATGACACGTTTCCTAACAGAAGATCCTCCACAAACTGGAGATGAAATGGACCATTCGCCTTCTGAAACGGGTGAAGGAGGCCTAGGTATCCATGTCATTAATGGCATGAAGATGGTTCTTGATGCATGGAGTCATAGTGATTTCATGTGTAAGAATTACATATTGAACTTCTTGTCACACCCTCTCTACATGGTGTATTGCACCGTTGGCACTGCCAAAAAGTTATGGGTGTTGACACCCAATTTTGTCCCATCTTTTATGATTTTATTCATAATTTTTAATATTTTTGACACTTTTAAAAAAACAATTTTAAAATATAGGCATATATGTGTATATATATCATTATTAGTATTACTATTTGCATTTTTTATTTGTCATTTTGCATTTTTATATCATAATCATAGTTTTATCCATAATATTCTACGTTATTTATTTTCGCAAAATTGCATCGCATTTTCATTTTTTATTTAAGCATTAAACATTTCGCAAATATTATATTTTATTTTATTATTATCACATAGTTATGTTATTTTAAATAATTCACATCTTTTATAAAAAAAAATTATATTTTAATGTTAAACCCCTTTTATATTTTTAAATCCATAACCCATTTTATTTCTCAATCCCAAAACAATTTCTACCCAAAACCATTTTCCCAAAAAACAAAACAGCCCATTTTGGCCCAATCGAACCGGCCCATTCGGCCAAAACCCGAAGCCCAATACCCATTTCCCTTTATTTCCCTCTTACACCCAAACCGAGCCCACAACCCACATCCCAAAGATACCCGAGCCCACAACCCCACACCAACCGGCGGACTCCACAATCCTCAACCCGTCGGCTCAACCCGCAGCCTCAAAACCCGCAAGCCTGGCCGACTTCCTTTAATTCCCTAAACCAAAAACACAAAAACCCCAAAAACCTAAAACCCTAACACCAGTCGGCCACCACCCTACACCCCTAACCCCCTACGTCGCCGCTCCCTACACCTGACACCACCACTCGCCAACACCGCCGCCTGACACCACCAACCCATCACCTCTCACCGCAACCCATACCCCTAAAAACCCGTTCCAAAATCATTGTTTTTGGGCCCTTTATTTTGAATTTAAGCTCGGTTTTTAGGAGAAAAATGGGGCTATAAAAACCCCTTGTGTTCTTCAAAAAAAAGGGGGATTTTCGGAAGACGATTCCATATATAAAATATTTGTTGTGTTCTTGATTTTAAGCATTTGCCTTCTTGGTTATTCAAGAAACAAGTTCGAAAATAGGTCCAAGATTCGAAAGAAAAGGGGTGAATTTCGTTCTTGAACTTGGGTTTTAAATACTTCTATTTGGCTTTGTAAACCGAATCCGAAAATCTGCTTGCGTTTTTGTTGTTGTTCTTCACTGATTTCGGGTCGGGTCGACCCGAATTGGATATATTTTTTAGAATTATTGCATTTCGCATTTTGCATGTTGGTTATCTGAAATTGGTGCTGAAATTTGATTCGGGTTTGAATCCCTGATTCGGGTCGGGTCACCAACCCGGTTAGGGTAATATTTCCAGAATTCTTGCATTTCATATTCTTGCATATTGGTTATCTGAATTTGCTAAAAAAATCTGATTTGTTGTTGTTCACTGATTTCGGGTCGGGTCGACCCGGGTCGTGTAAGGACCATTTTTATTGTTGCTGTTTGTTATTATTGGTTATCTGAAATTGATGGAATTATTTGATGTCGGGTTGAATCTCCAATTCGGGTCGGGTCGACCCGGTTTGGATTTCCCAAATTTCTTGCATTGTTGTTGTTGTTATTATTAGTTATCTGAAATTGATGAAATTAGTTGATTCCGGGTTGAACACATGATTCGAATTGGTCATCGACCGGATCGGGTCGACCCGGTTTGGATTTTCCAAATCTCTTGCATTTCATATCTTGTATATTGGTTATTTGAAAAAATGAAAAAGAAATCTGATTCGGGCTGGCATCTGATTCAGGTCGGGTCACTGACCCGGGTCGGGTCGACCCGGTTTTGGTATATTTCCAGATTACGTCATTTTTATATTTGTTGCTGGTTATCTAAAAATCTGAATTTTTGATTTCATTCGGGTCACCGTTCATAATCCGGGTCTGACTTTTCATAAATGCTTCTTAGTCATGTTTTGGTTCCGAAACTTCAGAATTCGGGTCGGATAGTTTAATTTGGCATTGTTATTATGTTATTAATGGAATTAATACCGCATTCTCTTTGTTGTTTTATTGATTCAAACCAATACTGCGTCCATCTTCGGAAAACGCTTCTCGGTTTCATATTACTGTTTTACTATTTTTTGCTGTTTTACTAAACATTCCGTCTTTTCAGAAATTGCCTCTGTTTTTTCGCTCGCCATCGCGCCTTTGTTCACTGCTTCCTGCTTTGATTTAATTTCGCTGATTTGAACACGATACTACACTGGCCGATGAAAAATATCCGTCGATTTTGAGGCCTCCACAGTCGTAAAGACGGAGATATAACTTCTGGGCAAGGA
The DNA here is from genome assembly GCA_029783415.1 of Anisodus acutangulus. Classification (NCBI taxonomy): domain Eukaryota; kingdom Viridiplantae; phylum Streptophyta; class Magnoliopsida; order Solanales; family Solanaceae; genus Anisodus; species Anisodus acutangulus. The sequence goes on along the minus strand of CM056506.1, from coordinate 30,728,042 downwards.
TGAGGCTTAAACCTTTTTATTTCATCCGAGGGATCAACATGTTTAGTAGGCGGGGCGATTAAAATAACCAACAAGTTATATGTTCGCAGCCACGACGTGATTATAATGATCTTTTCTTTTCATCTGAGAGACCAACATGTTTAGTAGGCGAGGCAATCGAAATAACTACCGAGTCATACGTTTGCAGCCACGACGTGATTGGAATGGTCTTTTCAAAATTTAAGTCTGAGCCCTCCGTGACCAAAACATTCACTGTTTTGGATACGGATCCGAAGTTATTTGTATTTAATTATCTCTAACTGTTTGTTCTTGACAGCTTGCAGGGAATAAAGTAAAATAAAGTCAGATGTTCCTCGGAGTTTATTTATTTTATTTACTTTCTTTTAATTTAGCTTTTACCCCGCTCTGTATTGTAATATTATTTATCGCACTTATGTAACTATTGAAATACTTAGAATAGGCAAACTTAGAATTAATTCGTAGGGTAGTTTAAAACTTAGAAATCCCTTCGCTAGTATATTTACTTGTAGGTTCGGGTAATTCAAACTTATAAACCCTTCGCTAGTTCATTTATTTTAGACTCGTCACGCGTATTCAAGATTTCTAAAACAACTTTTGTCATCTTTTATTTGCTTTATTAATCATACAAATAAGTTTATCCCTTTTTATTATTTTTGCAACTCGATGATTTTCAAAAATTCACTTCTTTGGCATTATAAATAATTCGTTTTTCCTCCTTACTGTAATTGTCACAAATGCATACTTTTTCAAACTTTACATATCTTTTTCCTTAATATCATACAAATGCATACTTGAACAAAATGTATCCTTTTGCTAAAATACTTGCAACATCATTTTAAGTTTATATTTTAAAACTTGTATTTTTTTAAATAATTAACCTGAGTTTGACCGGATAACCGCAAGTTAGCGGATCTTAAAGGATGACTAACCCCTTCCCTTTAGGATAATAAAGAACCCTTACCTAGAATCTCATTAGTTTCGCAGACCTTAAAATTGTAGTTACATTGCAGCATTTAGTTTAATATTTAGGTGTCCTAATTCACCGTAAAAATAATTAGGTGGCGACTCCTCAACCCTTTTACCCAGGAATCACCGGACACGTTGTGCTCCGCTTTTTTACCCGAGCAGGTCGAAATCCGGGCGCGACAGTATGGCGACTCCGCTGGGGATTTTCAGGTTCTTAACCATAGCAAATTCAGGTTAATTATTATTGTGCTTTATATTGCTCCTTATTTAATCTATTATTTTTAATTATTTCCTTTTGAAATTTTGTATGCATAACTGTTTTAGTTGCTATATTCTCTTACTACTTTATTTAAATTGACATTTCGCTCATATTTCTTCCACTCTGGAAATTGACACTATCACACATTACACGCGAGGTGTGTTTGCGCACCGGCAAACTTCTTTCAAATTTCCAAATTTTTAGGAGAGTTGGTATATGCGCGGAGCGTCCGGACCATCCGGTTGGCCGCGTAGCCTTCTCACTCGAGCAGTCCGCTCGGGAACCTTGAATCTAGTCAGCCAAATCTTAGAAAATTTAGGATAGAGTTATACCACCCTTTATTTTTAAGTCATGCATGCATAAACCTTAGGTGGGTCGATCCTTGGTATCGACTCCACAATTAAGAAATCTACCAAAATTGTCAACGGGTCTCGCAACCCAACGACCAATCAGCATATTACGTGTAGCGTGATAATGATAGACAAATCCAAGCCTAATCATGACATGCTGAAATTGGAAAATGTACATTCATTTTGTCTCATTTCCAACAAAAGCATTACAGTTTAACAGCTTGGATCAATCTGTCGTAATCTCGCATATATGGCGTTTATATCCACCTCTGGCATAAGAGAGGCCCCATGCATATTAGGACGCGCATATAATTTGCATACATCTGTTTGCTATTTTTCTCCTGTTTTTTACTCTGTGCATATTATTTGAAGCAATAATTACTCGCCTTATACTAACTTGGTTTTCTTCATCTTTTTTTAGAAGGTTTATTTTGCCTAGATTATTTTTCCCAAAGGTTGATTTGCGTTGACTAAAACTGGCGGAACACCCCTACTTCACGAGATCAAGGGCCCGATCCTTCAGCAAAATGACTGATTCAGACGCATCCGAACAGACTGGCCTGGAACTTATCGCTCTTTCGAGAGATGAACCAGAAGTTTCGGAAAATAGAAATGCTACCGTCCAAGAAAAATACATCGCCCAACTGTTACAACAGATGACAGCCATGCAGACTGAGATAGAGCGGCTCCAAAATCTCACAAACTTGTCCATTAGCGCCAATACCCCACTCCCTGAACAAGGGACGAATACAACTGCACCGCAAGCTTTTTCATCTCCTGAATCCCCATTTCCCCAAAACCTCCCCGAAAATCCGCCACTAAGCAAAACCAATCCACAACACACTAACCCGCAAGCAAGTCCACAACAAAGCCCGCCACAAAATGATCTGGCATCCTTCACAACTCCACATACCCAAATTACCCCACTCATCCAAAACACCTCTTCCACGCAAAATCACCAAGCAGCCCAACACATATTGATGGCACACGTCGCCGATCACAACGAGCAGTATGTGCCACCAGTATATGCAATGGAAGCTCAACCTTTTACTACCACCGTACCAAACATGGCTCTTCAGGAAATCAGCCAGTGTGAAGAAATGGACAAGCAGGTAATGATCAGAACCAATGAAAGTGTGGCGAAAGATATTCATAGCCTAAAAGAAGCATTCAAGAATATCCAAACCAGCAAGGGGCATGAAGGACTCGAGTACGAAGATCTGTGCATGCATCCCGACATTGAATTGCCTGTCGGATATAAAATGCCAAAATTTGACTTGTTTGATGGGAAAGGAAATCCTTACTCTCATTTGAGATCGTACTGCGACAAACTGGTTGGGGTAGGTAAAAACCAGGCCATCATAATGAAGTTATTCATAAGGAGTTTGACAGGAGAAACACTCGACTGGTACACAAGCCAGGACCCGCGAAAATGGCATGACTGGGGCACAATGGCACAGGATTTCGTGGATAGTGTTGACACCCAATTTTGTCCCATCTTTTATGATTTTATTCGTAATTTTTAATATTTTGACACTTTTAAAATAATTTTAAAATATAGGCATATATGTGTGTATCTTCGTATTATTATTATTATTCGCATATTTTATATCATTTGCATTTTTATAATAATCATAAATTATCCGAAAATTCTATGTTATTTTATTCTCGCAAAATTGCATCGCATTTCCTTTTTATTAAGCATTAAACATTTTGCAAATATTATATTTTATTATTATCACGTCGTTATGTTATTTTAAATAATTCACATCTTTTACAAAACAAGAAAAAAAATTATATATATATATATATATATATATATATATATATATATATATATAAATATGTTTTAATATTAAACCCCTTTTATTTTTTAAATTCCTAACCCATTTCATTTCCCAACCCAATACAATTTCTACCCAACCTAAATTAAAACCCATTTTCGTCCAAGCCCAATTCCCAAATTTAATTCCCACAACCCAACTCGGCTGGCCCAACATCCCTTCCCCTTTTATTCAAAACATCCACCAGCCCAAAAACCAATTCGCCCAGCCCAATTAAATCCCCCCAATTCCCAAGCCCAACCGGACCAGCCCAACTCCCCAAAACAATTAAACCCAATTCCCACAAACCAAAAAAGAAAATCGCAAGCCCACCATGACCCAAAACCCGACCGATCGACCCATCACCCATCTTCCCTCATTTAAACCAAAAACCCCCAAATCAAAACAAAAAATCCCTAACCCCATTTCTACTCCATCAGCCGACCCACACCCCTATCCCCCAAAACCCGCCGGCCACCATACCCCTACACCACCAAACCCTGACACCACCACACCCCTCCCGTCACTTCGACCCATACCCCCCAAAACCCGCAACACACGCCCCAAAAATCAGATTTTGTCCCCCCTTTATTTTGAAATTTGAATTCGTTTTTAAGGGGGGGTATGAGGGGGTTGAACGCTGAGTTTGAGACCTATAAATATCCCCCTTGTTCTTCATTTTTTGGAGGTCCGAAAATCCGTCTTTGAAGGGGATTTTTGGAGAAATTTCGGGTCATTTTTCGGTCTGAAATTTAAGAAAAAAAAGGGGTCCGAAATCTCCTCAAAGGTTTGCATTATCTTTTGTTTGTTTGTTCTTCACTAAAATAAAAACCATCCAAAATCTTTGTTTGTTCTTCCATGTGTTCTTCAACTTAAAGATTCCGAAATATAGGTCGAAATTATTGGTTTTGTTTGTGTTGAAGAATCTGGATTTTTAGCTATTTTTTGTTTTTTTTCGGTTCAATTCGGGTCGGGTCACTGCCGGATCGGGTCGGGTCACTTCGGGTCGAGACCAACATCAGAGAAACAATATCCTTTTCAGAATTACCAATTCAGAATTGGGTGATCAAAAATCCAAAATCTGAATTCTAAACATCTCCGAGCGGGTCGTCGATTCGAAACAAGCCTCGGTTCGCTGCCCGGAGAAGGTCAGTAAAATACAAATTCCTCTCAGTATGTTTTCTGTATTTTTATGTGTTTTGTTGTTAATTATGTGATAAGATAGTCATTTTTGCTATTATGTTCATTATTGTGTCAAGTATGTTAGCTGGTTTAATCGGCAATTAATGTTTAGAAATGCTTTCCTTGTATTATCAGATTTATACTTAATATGGTAAGAAGCTTTGTGTGTGTGTTGATTTTATGGACATCGTGTGATCATATTGGATTCGAATGTTGAATCATACTTATTTTGCTGAGTCTACTGAACTGATAACACACTTGCCTTACCTGTTTAAGTGTTAAAAGGCCTCGATATTAACATGTGAAGTCTCCCAAGTTATCTTGTATCATGTCCTACCTCTAGAGTTTGCTTGAATGACATTTACATTAGTGATTTGCATTATTTGAACCAGTTTATACCCTGTTAAGCCATAGTTTCCAATGCATTCCATATGTGGTTTGTGATTATGTTTCATGAAGGAAGCATGTATAGGGTATAGTCCAAATGTTAAAACTGCTTAAGTGAATAGAAAAATCTAAGGAACGGTTTAAACTTAGGGATATGAAGGTCTTTGATTCTTATTGAGTTATGCATTATCTACATGTGAGTGTGGGTTGTCTTTTCTTGCTATGGATCTGAATTACAAGCATGCCTATCTACGTCAAACAGTTTGTTGAGTAAAGGACATGTTGCGGTTAATTCTAGTTTTGTTCGTGTTGCTCTTTGCTAAGTTCCCTCTGATGTATGATAAATAAGGAGTGATTATATGAGACTGCAATGATTTTTGATTTCTTGCTAAGGTTATAAACTGGTTCTGTCTTTCTGATTCTTGATTAGGCTTGACCTAAAAATCAGGAAACATGCTATCTGATCTAGAAAAGTTGCCCCAAGTTCTCTGTGTCAATATATGTTGCTTGTTCCTTTAATATTCGATGTCTTGTACATGGATAAGATAACAGAATTTGTTTGACTTGGTGTTGAGACATCTGAGTATTCTTTTTTGTTATGCCTGGATCTACTCTTCATACCTGCACTGGCCTGATATTAGTGCAATTGTTTCATTTCTCTTGTTGGAATTGAGTCTGCTCATTCTGCCTAATGCTAATTCTGCCTAATGCTAGTGTGTGCTATCCATTAAGTGTCAAGATGTCTCATCCTTTAATGTGAACCTCCTGAATCATGACATGCCAATGACTTGCCTAGTTTGGTTCTACTTAGACCATGCCTAGGCTACTATTTGGACCATTTTGTGCTATGACAGGTGTACCTACATGTATGCTAGCCTGATTAAGCAGTGTTCTGCCCCAGTATGTTACATTGACTAGTGTACAGCATGAATATGTCCATATATGTGTAATTAGACCACCAATGGTTCTGTATAATCTAAGATATTATTCCTAAAGAGTCAATTAACTATTTCTGCATGTTAGTTATGTTTTGATGAACTGAATACACCTTTGCCTTGCCTAGTAAGTCTAATAAGTATGATATGTTATGAGTTATTCCTCTAAGTGTCAATATGTCCAATACATAACAAAAATGGTCTTGTATGCTTAGTATAGCTTAAATGATTCTGTACCTCTTTGAAATTTTGTCCTAAATAGATATTTGCCCATCTCCATGTCCTAAAATGTCTTCTGAACTAATCATCTATATGTCTTTATCTATCTAAATGCTAGACTGCATCCATGACAGCATATAATTCCTTCTGAGTCATTTGGTTTACCATATTAGTATGTTAACTGATCTGTGCACATGTGTGTATTTAGCCAGTCCCAAATTGATAGTTCCCTTGTTTGAAATCTTTTTTATTATATTATTATGCTGGCTGAAATTCAAGGCAAGATTTGGGTTTGGTTTAGCCTTCTTCGATAGCCTGCCATGCCTAAGGTTCAAGAAGCCTTTTGAATCTTGTTGCGGCATCGGAAATGAATGGTGGTAGCCCCCCTCTTTGCCTTCTTATCTTTCAAATTTAAGGTTTAGTGTGATTTGCTTTTTTTAGTTTACCTTCCCCTTTGTCTTTGCTGTGCTACCAATAGTTGTGGTATCCAGCTGCACCTTGAGATTCTGGATACATGCCATCTTTAAATAGTTCTGGTTACGGGTTTTGTTGCATTTTGGTCGTGATTCGAGGCGCGATTGCCGCAACACTTGGGCTAATCATCGCACTTTTGAGACATTATTCGCTATCGCGTTTTTGCGCCATTGCTGCAATCTGGACCATTTACACTTCTTTTCGGAAACATTTTACTGCTGCATTTTGAGCCCATTTGATGTCTTATCACTGCTGTGTTTTTAACACAATTGTTGTTGTTTTCTTGGCTAAAAGCACGCTACTTTAGGTCTGTTTGGACAACCCATTCTGCGTTTCTAACCCACTCTGCGTTATTTTTAAACCCAATTGTCGCTGTTTTCTCGGCTGAAAACAGCTGGTTTAAACCGCTTTGGACAACTGCAATATTTCGACTTTCTTGTTTTTCTTGTTTTGAATAAATACCGCGTCTGTTCGGTATTTGTTTTCGTTTGATTTGCTCCCGTTTGATTCTTTGTTTCTTGTTTTTATCATTTCTACTGTTTTAAATGAACATCGCGCCTTTCAAACATTGCTTTCTGTTCCAATCCTTTGTTTGACATTCAAATTACCGTTCTCTTTGTTTCTTGTTTTAAACTAGACACCGCGTCATTTTCGAGCTGTTTTTACTGCCTCTGTTTTTACGCTCACTCTTCTTGATGTTTCTTGTTTCATTTTAAATTTTACTGATTTGAACACGATACTACCTTTGGCCGATGAAAAATATCCGTCGATTTTGAGGCCTCCACAGTTGCAAAGACGGAAATATAACCACGGGCAATGATGAAGACTTAAACCTTTTATCCGAGATCAACATGTTTAGTAGGCGAGGTGACTAAAATAACCAACAAGTTATATATTCGCGACCACAGCGTGATTATAGTGATCTTTTCTATTTCACCCGAGAGACCAACACGTTTAGTAGGCGAGGCAATCAAAACAAACTACATTAGTCATATGTTTGCAGCCACGACGTGATTGGAATGTTCTTTTCAAAATTTAAGTCTGAGCCCTCCGCGATCAAAACATTCACTGTTTTGAATACGGATATGAAGTTATTTGTATTTAACTGTTTCTTACCGTTTCTTCTTGACGACTTGAGGATTAAAGTAAATAAAGGCAATTATTCCTCAGAGTTTATTTATTTTATTTCTTTCTTTAAATTCAGCTTTTATCCCGCTTTGTATTGTAATATTATTTATCGCACTTATGTAACTATTGAAATGCTTAGAATAGGCAAACTTAGGATTAATTCATAGGGCAGTTTAAGATTTGAAACCCGTCGCTAGCTTATTTATTTGTAGGCTCGGTTAAATTCAAACTTAGAAATCCTTCGCTAGTTACTTATTTTAGGCTCGTCACGCGTATTCAAGATTCTCAAAACAACTTTTGTCATCTTTTATTTGCTTTATTAATCATACCGAATAAGTTTATCTTTTGTTAATTTATAATTCAATGATTCCCAAAATTTTACTTCTTTGGCATTATAAATAAATTGTTTTACTATCGATTGTCAAAAACATATTTTTTCAACTCTACATGTATTTCTCTTTAGATATCATATAAATGCATATTTTGAAAAATCTCTACATTCATCTATCTTTTAAAATGCATCCCTTTTTATTAATTATTTGCAAACATCTTTTCACTTCATGCTTCAAACATGCATTTTTTTAGTAATAATTAACCTGAGTTTTACCGGATAACCGCAAGTTAGCGGATCTTAAAGGATGCCTAACCCCTTCCCTTTAGGATAATAAAGAACCCTTACCTAGAATCTCACTAGTTTCGCAGACCTTAAAACTGGAGTTACATTGCAGCATTTAGTTTAATATTTAGGTGTCCTAATTCACCGTAAAAAATAATTAGGTGGCGACTCCTCAATCATTTACCCAGGAATCACCGAACACGTCCGCGCTCCGCTTTGACCCGAGCAAGGTCAAAATAGGGCGCTACAGCATGGCGACTCCGCTGGAGACTTTTCAGGTTCTTAACCATAGCAAAATTCAGGTTAATTATAATTGTGCTTTACTTTCACTCTTTGTTTGACGAAATGCTTTGATTTGTTTCCTTTGTAAAAATTTTGCATGCATAACTGCTTTAATTTCCATATTTTTACTGCTTATCTTAAATTGGCATTTCGCTCATATTTCTTCCACTCTGGAAAATTGACACTATCACACACTACACTGAGGTGTGTTTTGCGCACCATAAATTTCTTTCAATCTACCAAATTTTAGGAGAGTTGGCGTATGCGCGGAGTGACCGGACCATCTGGTGGCCGCGTAGCCTTCTCACTCGAGTAGTCCGCTCGGGAACCTTGTGTCTAGTCAGCCAAATCTTAGAAAATTTAAGATAGAGCTATACCACCCTTTATTTTAAGTCATGCATACATACACCTTAGGTGGGTCGATCCTTGGTATCAACTCCACAATTAAGAAATCCGCCAAAGATGTCTACGGGTCTCACAACCCAACGACCAATCATCATATTATGTGTAGCGTGATAAGGATAGACTAATCCAAGACTAATCATGACATGCTGAAATTGGAAAATGTACATTCATTTTGTCTCATTTCCGACAAAGCATTGCAGTTTAGCAGCTTGGATCAAATCTGTCATAATCCCGCATATCTGGCGTTTAGGCCCACCTCCGGCATAAGGGAGGTCCCATGCATATTAGGATGCGCATTTAATTGTCTTACAATCAGTTTGTTATTTTCTATTGTTTTCCACTATGTGTATATTATTTAATCAATAATTACTCACCTTATACTAATTTGGTTTTCTTCATTTTTCAGGAGATTCATTTTGCCTTATTTATTTCCCCAAAAGTTTATTCGTGTTGACTAAAACTGGCGGAGCACCTCATCTGTTACTTCCCAATCATGCCTATCCAAATTGTATTAGTACTTAATGAAAAATGCGATTTAAATTGAGGCCTGAACCACATTTTATGCAGTTTAATGTATTTTGCCTCCACCTTTTGAAAGCTTAAAATGACAAATCTTCATTGCTTTTGCTATTTTAAAATCTGCTTTGTTTAATAATTTTCCTTTCTTTTTTCATCATGCAAACTAATTTGTCGGCAATATGTGACATATAATGAAACAAGCAAACAAAGTCTAAAACAACGAGCAAGACTTCGAAGAATATAAGGAAGATTCACAGTCGGAAGAATTGGGGCATTTTTCAGAATAAACCAAAGTCGGATATGGATCAAAACATCAATATGATTGATAAATACAAGCATTGGCTCATGTTATTTCCCCTTTGTACTCTTGGGCTACCGCACTACAATCATGACTTCTACTGGGGCAATGATATATCTTCCGCAGCCAAGTGGATACAAAATCATGTACGGAAAGGCTGATGAACACAGTTTGTCCGGGGCAACTTTATCGGAATAGAATGGCCAAAGATTTTTAACCGGGGCAATTGGTGTCAAAACGCATATCCCTACACCAGGATGAATCCAAAGAAAAGATTGAATTGGCAAGGGCCTTACACGGTTCACCAAATGCTGACTGGAAGAACACTAATCCTAGCTGAAATGGACGACGAAGTTTTGCCAAAAGCTATCAACGCAGATGCGGTGAAAAGATACTACATTTAGGATTTTTTCGTGGACCTGAACTACGTTATGACCTGATTCCCTCGGCGGGATACGTAGGCGGCCACATCGGCTTCGGTCCCATCTTTAGAAAAATCCTTACAATCTCCTTTGCTTACATGAACTACGTTATGACCTGATTCCCTCGGCGGGATACGTAGGCGGCCACATCGGCTTCGGTCCCATCTTTAGAAAAACCCTTACAAATCTTCGCTTGTAATGAACTACGTCATGACCTGATTCCCTCATGGGGATACGTAGGCGGCCTAAATCGGCTTCGGTCCCACCATTAGGAAATATTTTCTCCTTTATCTCGTACATGATAAAATGCACCCATCTGATCACCCTGATAGGGCAGGCAAGCAATCTACACAAGACTCGGTTGTCCGTTTAAAAGATCATCATCCTCACATATCGGAAACTGGGGCATTTTTAAGGGATCACCGCCAGAGGACACCGATAAACATGGAAAAGCATCGGCAAACTAAGTCTTCAGCCTAAGAGGATTTTGGATAAGACATTTGCTCTGTTTCACCTCATGTCACTGCTCGACAGACATTTACATATATGCATACTTTCTTATAAGCAATTTATTTTCACCAAATATTTTCATTAAAGTTTGACAAGGTTTTTATTACTAATATGCATACTTTCTTCTACACAATTTATTTTCAACAAATACTTTCATTAGAGTTTGACAAGATTTTTTTTTTTTTTTTTTTTTACTAATATGCATACTTTCTTATAAGCAAATCATTTTCAACAAATATTTTTCATTAGCAGTTCGACAAGAACTTTTTAATGATAAGCATACTTTCTTATAAATAAATTATTTTCAACAAATGTTTTCATTAACGGTTAGCCAAGACTGGGAACCAGACAGGGGCTACAGGTCCAAATCAGCAGGACATGCAGCTATCAAGAGCCAAAGCTATCAAGTCAACGCGAATCAACCGCCCCTCCCCAAACTCACAAATTTTCTTTGAGTACAGGTTCTTCAGGTTGAAAAAGCAGGGAAGCCACATCAGTTATGATCAATTCCCCAAAGAATTTCGGCACTACAACTCACTACAAGGATTACGTTCTTGTTCTGCATTTATACGAAAACATCATCTTGACCTACAGGGTCCCAACTATTATGTCTGCACAAAGATGTTATTTCGGATCACAAAGAACGACAACAAGGCAAACCCGACGGCAAAGACGTCGCATCACATTTTCGCCCGTGCCAGGACGACATTTCAATTCACATGAGTTTGGATCGGCAGAAGATTCAGCACAACGTGGAACCCTATTACAGCAAACTGACGGCAAGGACGTCACTTACATCTCTTACAACAGGACAACATTTCAAAAACGTCACCGACGTTATGGCAGCACAACAAATATCTTTTACAGCTTTACAACGACGTCAACAACATTACAATGACGTCTTCAACGCAGCAACTATCTTTTACCGCATCTCAATGACGTCAACAGCACTACAATGACGTCTTCAGCGCAGCAATATCTTTTACGACAACACAACAACTATCTTTACAAAGATCTCAACGACGTCAACAAAGATTACAATGACGTCTTCAACGCAATGACTATCTTTACAAAGATTACAACAACGCGTCATTGACGCATCGCAAAGACATCAACTATCTTTACAGCATTACAACAACGTCATTGACGTTACGGCAACACGAGAACTATTCTTTACAACAACAACGACATCATCAACGTCTATACAACGACGACATCAGCAAAGTCTATACAACAGCGACGTCAACAACATTACAACGACGTCTTCAACACAACATGTCGATCCAACGACGTCATTTCAGGCGCCCACCTCATAATACGGGTATTTTAATTTCAGTCAGGCGCCCACCTTATAACAAGGGAATTTTAATTTCAGTCAGACGCCCACCTTATAACAAGGGAATTTTAATTTCAGTCAGGCGCCCACCTTATAACAAGGGAATTTTAATTTGGCCAGCGCCCACCTTATAACAAGGAATTTTAATTTCACCAGCGCCCACCTTATAACAAGGAATTTTAATTTGATCAGCCCACCTTATAACAAGGGAATTTTAATTTCAGTCAGGCGCCCACCTTATAACAAGGGAATTTTAATTTCAGTCAGGCGACCACCTTATAACAAGGGAATTTTAATTTGAGTCAGGCGCCCACCTTATAACAAGGGAATTTTAATTTCAGTCAGGCGCCCACCTTATAATGAGGGTACTTTAATTTCAGTCAGGCGCCCACCTTATAATGAGGGTATTTTTAATTTCAGTCAGGCGCCCACCTCCTAATGCGGGTATTTCCAAGTTATTTTCTCTACAATATTTTCTCAGCAGTTATACACTAATTATATCTTAAGCTTTAGTTTGCAGGAGTTTTTAATTTGCAGGAATTTCATCACAGCGTGGAACTATCTCTTACGGCGAACCGAGGCAAATTGGTCAACGACCTACTTCGAACGTCGATCCGCTTTTCCCATTAGTTTCTCGCATCTGCGACCAGTGTCATCCTAAGTCGACACTGGGGCATTGTTTCTTGAATGCACTATCTTTTTGCAACTTCTTCCCCCCGGGGATTCTATTTCTTACCATGCAGTCCCGATGATCGGGACAAAATTGGCTACTCAGTCAACTTCTTTGGCCGAAAACTCTTTCATCGTCTCCGTCCAAAGAGGGGCATCTGTTGACACCCAATTTTGTCCCATCTTTTATGATTTTATTCGTAATTTTTAATATTTTGACACTTTTAAAATAATTTTAAAATATAGGCATATATGTGTGTATCTTCGTATTATTATTATTATTCGCATATTTTATATCATTTGCATTTTTATAATAATCATAAATTATCCGAAAATTCTATGTTATTTTATTCTCGCAAAATTGCATCGCATTTCCTTTTTATTAAGCATTAAACATTTTGCAAATATTATATTTTATTATTATCACGTCGTTATGTTATTTTAAATAATTCACATCTTTTACAAAACAAGAAAAAATATATATATATATATATATATATATATATATATATATATATATATATATATATATGTTTTAATATTAAACCCCTTTTATTTTTTAAATTCCTAACCCATTTCATTTCCCAACCCAATACAATTTCTACCCAACCTAAATTAAAACCCATTTTCGTCCAAGCCCAATTCCCAAATTTAATTCCCACAACCCAACTCGGCTGGCCCAACATCCCTTCCCCTTTTATTCAAAACATCCACCGGCCCAAAAACCAATTCGCCCAGCCCAATTAAATCCCCCCAATTCCCAAGCCCAACCGGACCACCCCAACTCCCCAAAACAATTAAACCCAATTCCCACAACCCAAAAAAGAAAATCGCAAGCCCACCCGCAGCCCAAAACCCGACCCGATCGACCCATCACCCATCTTCCCTCATTTAAACCAAAAAAACCCCCAAATCAAAACAAAAAAACCCCAACCCCATTTCTCTCCATCAGTGACCCACACCCCTATCCCCAAAACCCGCGGCCACCATACCCTACACCACCAAACCACGACACCACCACACCCTCCCGTCACTGACCCATACCCCCAAACCCGCAACACACGCCCCAAAAATCAGATTTTGTCCCCTTTATTTTGAAATTTGAATTCGTTTTTAAGGGGGGGTATGAGGGGGTTGAACGCTGAGTTTGAGACCTATAAATATCCCCCTTGTTCTTCATTTTTTGGAGGTCCGAAAATCCGTCTTTGAAGGGGATTTTTGGAGAAATTTCGGGTCATTTTTTGGTCTGAAATTTAAGAAAAAAAAGGGGTCCGAAATCTCCTCAAAGGTTTGCATTATCTTTTGTTTGTTTGTTCTTCACTAAAATAAAAACCATCCAAAATCTTTGTTTGTTCTTCCATGTGTTCTTCAACTTAAAGATTTCGAAATATAGGTCGAAATTATTGGTTTTGTTTGTGTTGAAGAATCTGGATTTTTAGCTGTTTTTTTGTTTTTTCGGTTCAATTCGGGTCGGGTCACTGCCGGATCGGGTCGGGTCATTTCGGGTCGAGACCAACATCAGAGAAACAGTATCCTTTTCAGAATTACCAATTCAGAATTGGGTGATCAAAAATCCAAAATCTGAATTCTAAACATCTCCGAGCGGGTCGTCGATTCGAAACAAGCCTCGGTTCGCTGCCCGGAGAAGGTCAGTAAAATACAAATTCCTCTCAGTATGTTTTCTGTATTTTTATGTGTTTTGTTGTTAATTATGTGATAAGATAGTCATTTTTTCTATTATGTTCATTATTGTGTCAAGTATGTTAGCTGGTTTAATCGGCAATTAATGTTTAGAAATGCTTTCCTTGTATTATCAGATTTATACTTAATATGGTAAGAAGCTTTGTGTGTGTGTTGATTTTATGGACATCGTGTGATCATATTGGATTCGAATGTTGAATCATACTTATTTTCTTGAGTCTATCGAATCGATAACACAATTCCCTTACCTGTTTAAGTGTTAAAAGGCCTCGATATTAACATGTGAAGTCTCCCAAGTTATCTTGTATCATGTCCTACCTCTAGAGTTTGCTTGAATGACATTTACATTAGTGATTTGCATTATTTGAACCAGTTTATACCCTGTTAAGCCATAGTTTCCAATGCATTCCATATGTGGTTTGTGATTATGTTTCATGAAGGAAGCATGTATAGGGTATAGTCCAAATGTTAAAACTGCTTAAGTGAATAGAAAAATCTAAGGAACGGTTTAAACTTAGGGATATGAAGGTCTTTGATTCTTATTGAGTTATGCATTATCTACATGTGAGTGTGGGTTGTCTTTTCTTGCTATGGATCTGAATTACAAGCATGCCTATCTACGTCAAACAGTTTGTTGAGTAAAGGACATGTTGCGGTTAATTCTAGTTTTGTTCGTGTTGCTACTGCTAAGTTCCCTCTGATGTATGATAAATAAGAAGTGATTATATGAGACTGCAATGATTTTTGATTTCTTGCTAAGGTTATAAACTGGTTCTGTCTTTCTGATTCTTGATTAGGCTTGACCTAAAAATCAGGAAACATGCTATCTGATCTAGAAAAGTTGCCCCAAGTTCTCTGTGTCAATATATGTTGCTTGTTCCTTTAATATTCGATGTCTTGTACATGGATAAGATAACAGAATTTGTTTGACTTGGTGTTGAGACATCTGAGTATTCTTTTTTGTTATGCCTGGATCTACTCTTCATACCTGCACTGGCCTGATATTAGTGCAATTGTTTCATTTCTCTTGTTGGAATTGAGTCTGCTCATTCTGCCTAATGCTAATTCTGCCTAATGCTAGTGTGTGCTATCCATTAAGTGTCAAGATGTCTCATCCTTTAATGTGAACCTCCTGAATCATGACATGACAATGACTTGCCTAGTTTGGTTCTACTTAGATCATGCCTAGGCTACTATTTGGACCATTTTGTGCTATGACAGGTGTACCTACATGTATGCTAGCCTGATTATGCCATGTTACGCCTCGTATGTTACATTGACTAGTGTACAGCATGAATATGTCCATATATGTGTAATTAGACCACCAATGGTTCTGTATAATCTAAGATATTATTCCTAAAGAGTCAATTAACTATTTCTGCATGTTAGTTATGTTTTGATGAACTGAATACACCTTTGCCTTGCCTAGTAAGTCTAATAAGTATGATATGTTATGAGTTATTCCTCTAAGTGTCAATATGTCCAATACATAACAAAAATGGTCTTGTATGCTTAGTATAGCTTAAATGATTCTGTACCTCTTTGAAATTTTGTCCTAAATAGATATTTGCCCATCTCCATGTCCTAAAATGTCTTCTGAACTAATCATCTATATGTCTTTATCTATCTAAATGCTAGACTGCATCCATGACAGCATATAATTCCTTCTGAGTCATTTGGTTTACCATATTAGTATGTTAACTGATCTGTGCACATGTGTGTATTTAGCCAGTCCCAAATTGATAGTTCCCTTGTTTGAAATCTTTTTTATTATATTATTATGCTGGCTGAAATTCAAGGCAAGATTTGGGTTTGGTTTAGCCTTCTTCGATAGCCTGCCATGCCTAAGGTTCAAGAAGCCTTTTGAATCTTGTTGCGGCATCGGAAATGAATGGTGGTAGCCCCCCTCTTTGCCTTCTTATCTTTCAAATTTAAGGTTTAGTGTGATTTGCTTTTTTTAGTTTACCTTCCCCTTTGTCTTTGCTGTGCTACCAATAGTTGTGGTATCCAGCTGCACCTTGAGATGCTGGATAGATGCCATCTTTAAATAGTTAGTTCACGGGTTTTGTTGCATTTTGGTCAGCGATTCGAGATCGCCAGCTTGCTGCAACACTTGGGCTAATTATCGCACTTTTGAGACATTATTACGCTATCGCGCTTGCGCGCATTACCGCCGTAATCTGGACCATTTACACTTCTTTTCGGAAACATTTTACTGCTGCATTTTGAGCCCATTTGATGTCTTATCACCGCTGTGTTTTTAACACAATTGTCGCTGTTTTCTTGGCTAAAAGCACGCTACTTTAAATTTGTTCGGACAGCCCATCGCTTCGTTTCTAACCCACTCTGCGTTATTTTTAAACCCAATTCTTGCTGTTTTTCTCGGCTGAAAATTGGTTTAAAATCGCTTTGGACAATCGCAATATTTCGACTTTCTTGTTTTTCTTGTTTTGAATAAATACTGCGTCTGTTCGGTATTTGTTTTCGCTTGATTTGCTCCCGTTTCATATTATCGCTTGTTTCTTGCTTTTATCATTTCTTGCTTTTAAAGCTGAACACCGCGCCTTTCAAACATTGCTTTCTGTTCCAAATTTGTTTCAAAGATTCAAATTACCGTTCTCTTGTTTCTCGCTTTTAAACTAGACACCGCGTCATTTTGAGCTGTTTTTACGCCTCTGTTTTTACGCTCACACTCTGCTCTTCATTTCTTGTTTCATTTTAAATTTTACTGATTTGAACACGATACTACTTTGGCCGATGAAAAATATCCGTCGATTTTGAGGCCTCCACAGTTGCAAAGACGGAAATATAACTTCTGGGCAATGATGAAGACTTAAACCTTTTTATCCGAGATCAACATGTTTAGTAGGCGAGGTGACTAAAATAACCAACAAGTTATATATTCGCAGCCACGACGTGATTATAGTGATCTTTTCTATTTCACCCGAGAGACCAACACGTTTAGTAGGCGAGGCAATCAAAACAAACTACATTAGTCATATGTTTGCAGCCACGACGTGATTGGAATGTTCTTTTCAAAATTTAAGTCTGAGCCCTCCGCGATCAAAACATTCACTGTTTTGAATACGGATATGAAGTTATTTGTATTTAACTGTTTCTAATCGTTTGTTCTTAACAGCTTGCAGGGATTAAAGTAAACAAAGGCAATTATTCCTCAGAGTTTATTTATTTTATTTCTTTCTTTAAATTCAGCTTTTATCCCGCTTTGTATTGTAATATTATTTATCGCACTTATGTAACTATTGAAATGCTTAGAATAGGCAAACTTAGGATTAATTCATAGGGCAGTTTAAGATTTGAAACCCGTCGCTAGCTTATTTATTTGTAGGCTCGGTTAAATTCAAACTTAGAAATCCTTCGCTAGTTACTTATTTTAGGCTCGTCACGCGTATTCAAGATTCTCAAAACAACTTTTGTCATCTTTTATTTGCTTTATTAATCATACCGAATAAGTTTATCTTTTGTCAATTTATAATTCAATGATTCCCAAAATTTTACTTCTTTGGCATTATAAATAAATTGTTTTACTATCGATTGTCAAAAACATATTTTTTCAACTCTACGTGTATTTCTCATTAGATATCATATAAATGCATATTTTGAAAAATCTCTACATTCATCTATCTTTTAAAATGCATCCCTTTTTATTAATTATTTGCAAACATCTTTTCACTTCATGCTTCAAACATGCATTTTTTTAGTAATAATTAACCTGAGTTTTACCGGATAACCGCAAGTTAGCGGATCTTAAAGGATGCCTAACCCCTTCCCTTTAGGATAATAAAGAACCCTTACCTAGAATCTCACTAGTTTCGCAGACCTTAAAACTGGAGTTACATTGCAGCATTTAGTTTAATATTTAGGTGTCCTAATTCACCGTAAAAAATAATTAGGTGGCGACTCCTCAATCATTTACCCAGGAATCACCGAACACGTCCGCGCTCCGCTTTGACCCGAGCAAGGTCAAAATAGGGCGCTACAGATAGGTTCGGATTTAACACCGACACAGTCTTGGACAGATTTTATTTGATGAAATTGGAAAAGAAGTCCACAGAGACCTTCAGAGAATATGTCATGAAGTGGAGGGCAGAAGCAGCAAAAGTTCAACCCCCGATAGCGGAAAGTGAGATGACTATTCTCTTTGTACAATCTTTGAAAGATGCAACATACTATGAGAGAATGATAAGCGTCATAGGACGAAGTTTCTCTGAAGTTATAAGGATGGGAGATTTCATAGAAGAGGGAATCAGAACTAGAAGAATTACAAACTTTGTAGCATCGCAAGCAACGAGTGAGACAATCCAGTCGGACTCATTTGATGGAGCAGTAAAGAGGAAGAGAGACGGAGTGTCCTCCGCCATGACAGTTCAGAAACATAGGCCAAATCAAATGTCAACCTACCAAATGTCATCACCCCAGCCTCCCTACTACAATCAAAACAACCAAAGTTCCCAGCTTTCCTATTATAGCCCATACGCCCAAAGCCCTCAACCTTATTATCAATACTCACCTACTCCCTACCATGTCTACCATACCCATCCAATATATAGCCTGCCTCGAGCACCTGCCTATCTGAATCCCCCACAATATCAGCCCGCATACTTACCTCATCCACAAGTCCATGCACCAAATGCACCTGGACTCCCAAGAAAAATACGAAAGAAAGCCAGCCAAAACCTATACACCTTTAGCCGAACCTCGAGCCCAGTTATATGAAAGACAGAAAATCGCAGGAATACTCCAGCCCATCCCAGGAAATGTCCCCAATCCTGTTCCCAAATGGCACGATGATGCTAAGCATTGTGCATACCACTCGGGAATCCCTGGACATAACACTGAAAATTGCTACGCCCTCAGAAACAAAATCGAGGCATTAATCAAAGAAGGAGTTATCCAACTGAAAGGACCTTCCTCTAATGAAAACAATAATCGTTCGCCAAATCATGACGATGCCAATGTAAACATGATTACTGTTGATGAAGAACACAACTTGGAAGGGACCATTGTGCTAGTCCAGAGAGAGGAAAGGGTTGAATCATCGGCCTCTATCACCCCTATGATTACAGTCCAGTTAAGGGCACCGTTTGGAGTAGAAGTACTTCCTCCAAAGTTGCGGGTCATGGCACCATATTTTCTTGGAAAAGTTGATAACCTCCAAAGGAAGAGAGAGGCTCATTTACCAAAGTCTGTTCCACCTCTGAGTCAGTCATTCGTCAAAGCATGCGCCACTCAGGAATCAAAGGAGGACAATGCAGCCAACCTCAGTGGGGGATTCAAAAGTTTTTTTTGTTGAAGAAGAAACAGGATGCAGTGTGATTCTCGATGATTACGCTAAAGACTCAACCATTTGGGATGCAGAGCAAGGAGATGTTTTGGAAAAATTGGACATGTGCCCTGGCCTTGTTTCTCCCAGAAACTAGTTAACTGCATTAATATTTAATGAAATAATGCGATTCAGATTGAGGCCTAAATCACATATATGCATTTAATGTGTTTTGCCTCTACCTTTTGAAAGCTTAAAAAGACAAATCTGCATTGCTTTTGCTATTTTAAAATCTGTTTTGTTTAATAATTTTCTTTTCCATCATGCAAACTAATCTGTCGATAATGTGTGACACATTTGAAACAAGCAAGCAAGACTTCGAAGAATATAAGGAAGACTCACAACCGGAAGAACTGGGGCATAAGCCAAAGCCAGGTTTGGATGAAACATCAAGATGGTTGATAATTACAAAGCATTGGTACGAGCATTTTCTTCTGGGGCAACGATATATCTTTCGAAGCCAAGTGGATACAGAATCATGTACGAAGAGACTGATTGATGAAAAGCAGATGGACGCAGTTTGTCCGGGGCCACTTTACTCTATGTAATATTTTTTTCTATGTTGTAAAAGTTGCGCTCCCTCGGCGGGACACGCATAAAACCCACATAGGATTTCATCTCTTTAAGACAGAAGTTTCCTGAAAAATTGCATTTTTTCTTGACTCGAACTACGTTATGACCTGATTCCCTCGGCGGGATACGTAGGCGGCCACATCGGCTTCGGTCCCATTTTTAGAAAAACCCTTACAATCCCATTTGATTATATGAACTACGTTATGACCTGATTCCCTCAGCGGGATACGTAGGCGGCCACATCGGCTTCGGTCCCATTTTAGAAAAACCCTTACAATCTCCTTTATTTGTAATGAACTACGTTATGACCTGATTCCCTCATGGGGATACGTAGGCGGCCTAAATCGGCTTCGGTCCCACCATTAGGAAATCTTTTTTTTACTTTACCTCACACATGACAAAATGCACCCATCTAATCACCTTGATAGGACAGGCAAGCAACCCAGACAAGACTCGGCTTGGTCCAGTTGAAAGTTCAGCATCCTCACATATCAAAAACTGGGGCATTTTTTTAAGAGATCACCGCAAGAAGACGCCGATAAACATGGAAAAGCATCGGCAAACTAAGTCTTCAGCCAGAAGAAGGATTTTGGATAAGACATTTGTTTTGTTTCACCGCATGTCACTGCTCGACAGACATTTACATATATGCATACTTTCTTATAAGCAAATTATTTTCAACAAATATTATCATTAGAGTTCGACAAGAATTTTTTACTGATATGCATACTTTCTTATAAACAAATTGTTTTCAACAAATGTTTTTATTAACGGTTAGCCAAGACTGGGAACCAAACATGGGCTACAGGTCCGAATCAGCAGGACATGCAACTATCAAGAGCTAAAGCTACAAAGTCAACGCGAATCAACCGCCCCTCCCCCGAACTCACAAGTTTTCTTTGAGTACAGTTTTTTCAGGTTGAAAGAAGCAGGGAAGCCACATCACTTATGATCAACTTCACAAAGAATTTCTGCATGACGGCTCACTGCAAGGATCACGCTCCTACTTTGCATCCACACAAAGACATCGTCTTGACCTACAGAGGCCCAGCATTATGTCTGTACAAGGATTTTATTTCGAATCACAGGGAGCTTAAACATAGCAAACCGACGTGGAACCATCTATTTCAGCAAACTGACGGCAAGAACGTCACTTACATCAAACGACGACAAGGACGTCGCATCATATTTTCGTCTGGGCGACATTTCAATTCACAGTCCACAGGAGTTTGAATCGGCAAAAGATTCAGCACAACGTGGAACTATCTTTTACAGCATCTCAACGACGTCAACAGCATTACAATGACGTCTTCGGCGTAACAACTATCTCTTACAGCAAACAATATTACAACAACGTCATCGACGTTACTGCAACACAACAACTATCTTTTATAGCATTACAATGACATCAACAATATTACAACGATGTCATCAGCATTATCATTACAATGACGTCAACAGCATTACAGTGACGTCTTCAGCGCAGCAGCTATCTTTTACGGCAGCACATCAACTATCTTTTACATCATTTCAACGACGCCAACAACATTACAATGACGTCTTCAGCGCAGTAGCTATCTTTTACGGCAACACAACAACTATCTTTACAACATCTCAACGACGTCAACAACATTACAGTGACAGCGCAACAGCTATCTTTTACGGCAACGCAGCAACTATCTTTTACCGCATCTCAACGACGTCAACAGCATTACAATGACGTCTTCAGCGCAGCAGCTATCTTTTACAACATTTACAACGGCATCAACAGCATTACAACGATGTCATCAGCATTATTATCACAACGACGTCAATAGCATTACAACGACGTCTTCAGCGCAACAGCTATTTCTTACAGCAAACATCATTACAACAACGTCATTGATCTTACTGCAGCACAACAACTACCTTTTACAGAATTACAACGACATCAACAGCATTACAACGATGTTAGCAGCAAACTACATTACAACAACGTCATCAACGTTATGACAGCACAACAGCTACATCTTACAGGAGATCGCATTACAGCAATGTCATCAGCATTACGTCTACACAACACGACTATATGACGATGTCTTCGACACAACATGTCCATACAACGACGTCATCAACAACATTACATTCTTGCAACAACAACATCACAATGATGTCTTCAACGCAACACGTCCATACAACGACGTCATGAACATCATTACAATGACGTCAACAATAATACAATGGCGTCTTCAGCAGAACAATTATCTTTTGCAGCATTACAACGGCGTCTTCAACAGAACAATTATCTTTTACAGCATTACAACGACGTCTTCAACGCAACAATTATCTTTTACAGCAAAACAGTATTACAACGATGTCAACAGCGTTACAACGACGTCTTCAGCACAACAGTTACGTTTTTACAGCATTACAACAACGTCCTCGACGTTATGGCAGCACAACTATCTTTTACATCATTGCAGCGACATCAACAACATTACAACGACGTCTTCAACACCACACCCGCCTCATAATACGGGTATTTTAATTTCAGTCAGGCACCCACCTTATAATGCGAGTATTTTAATTTCAGTCAAGCGCCCACCTCCTAATGCGGGTATTTCCAAGTTATTTTCTCTATAATTTTTTCTGGCAGTTATACACTAATTATATCTTAAGCTTTAGTTTGCAGGAGTTTTTAATTTGCAGGAATTTTATCACAGCGTGGAACTATCTCTTACGGCAAACCGAGGCAAATTGGTCAACGACCTACTTCGAACGTCGATCCGCTCTTTCCCAATAGTTTCTCGCATCTGCGACCAGTGTCATCCTAAATCGACACTGGGGCATTGTTTCTTGAATGTGCACCATCTTTTTGCAACTTCACTTCCCCCCCCCCCCCCGGATTCTATTTCTTACCATGCAGTCCCGATAATCAGGATAAAATTGGCTACTCAGTCAACTTCTTTGGCCGAAAACTCTTTCATCGTCTCCGTCCAAAGAGGGGCATCTGTTGACACCCAATTTTGTCCCATCTTTTATGATTTTATTCATAATTTTGAATATTTTTGACACTTTTAAAAAATAATTTTAAAATATAGGCATATATGTGTATATATATCATTATTAGTATTACTATTTGCATTTTTTATTTGTCATTTTGCATTTTTATATCATAATCATAGTTTTATCCATAATATTCTACGTTATTTATTTTCGCAAAATTGCATCGCATTTCCATTTTTTATTTAAGCATTAAACATTTTGCAAATATTATATTTTATTTTATTATTATCACATCGTTATGTTATTTTAAATAATTCACATCTTTTACAAAAAAAAACAAAAATAATATTTTAAAGTTAAACCCCTTTTATATTTTTAAATCCATAACCCATTTTATTTCTCAATCCCAAAACAATTTCTACCCAAAACCATTTTCCCAAAAAACAAAACAGCCCATTTTGGCCCAATCGAACCGGCCCATTCGGCCAAAACCCGAAGCCCAATACCCATTTCCCTTTATTTCCCTCTTACACCCAAACCGAGCCCACAACCCACAGCCCAACATACCCGAGCCCACAACCCCACAGCCCAACCGGCCGACCCACACTCCCCCAACCCCTCGGCCCCGAACTCAGCCAAGAAAAACCCTCAAGCCCGGCCGACACCCCCTTTTAATTCCCCTAAACCAAAAAAAAAAAACACAAAAACCCCAAAAACCTAAAACCCTAACACCCGTCGGCCGCCACCCTACACCCCTAACCCCCTACGTCGTCGCACCCTACACCTGATACCACCACTCGCCAACACCGCCGCCTGACACCACCAACCCATCACCTCTCACCGCAACCCATACCCCTAAAAACCCGTTCCAAAATCATTGTTTTTGGGCCCTTTATTTTGAATTTAAGCTCGGTTTTTAGGAGAAAATGGGGCTATAAAAACTCCTTGTGTTCTTAAAAAAAAGGGGGATTTTCGGAAGACGATTCCATATATAAAATATTTGTTGTGTTATTGATTTTAAGCATTTGCCTTCTTGGTTGTTCAAGAAACAAGTCCGAAAATAGGTCCAAGATTCGAAAGAAAAGGGGTGAATTTCGTTCTTGAACTTGGGTTTTAAATACTTCTATTTGGCTTTGTAAATCGAATCCGAAAATCTGCTTGCGTTTTTGTTGTTGTTCTTCACTGATTTCGGGTCGGGTCGACCCGAATTGGATTTATTTTTTAGAATTATTGCAGTTCGCATTTTGCATGTTGGTTATCTGAAATTGGTGCTGAAATTTGATTCGGGTTTGAATCCTTGATTCGGGTCGGGTCACCCGACCCGGTTAGGGTAATATTTTCAGAATTCTTGCATTTCATATTCTTGCATATTGGTTATCTGAATTTGCTAAAAAAATCTGATTTGTTGTTGTCCACTGATTTCGGGTCGGGTCGACCAGGGTCGTGTAAGGACCATTTTTATTGTTGTTGTTTGTTATTATTGGTTATCTGAAATTGATGGAATTATTTGATGTCGGGTTGAATCTCCAATTCGGGTCGGGTCACTGACCCGGGTCGGGTCGACCCGGTTTGGATTTCCCAAATTTCTTGCATTGTTGTTGTTGTTATTATTGGTTATCTGAAATTGATGAAATTAGTTGATTCCGGGTTGAACACATGATTCGGGTTGGGTCACTGACCCGGATCGGGTCGACCCGGTTTGGATTTTCCAAATCTCTTGCATTTCATATCTTGTATATTGGTTATTTGAAAAAATGAAAAAGAAATCTGATTCGGGCTGGCATCTGATTCGGGTCAGTCATCGACCGGTCGGTCGACAGTTTTGGTATATTTCAGATTACGTCATTTTCATATCTGTTGTCGGTTATCTAAAAATCAATTTCGATTTCATTCGGTCACCGCTCATAATCCGGGTCTGACTTTTCATAAATGCTTCTTAGTCCTGTTTTGGTTCCGAAACTTCAGAATTCGGGTCGGATAGTTTAATTTGGCATTGTTATTATGTTATTAATGGAATTAATACCGCATTCTCTTTGTTGTTTTATTGATTCAAACCAATATAGCGTCCATCTTCGGAAAACGCTTCTCGGTTTCATATTACTGTTTTACTATTTTTTGCTGTTTTACTAAACATTCCGTCTTTTTCGTAAATTGCCTCGCTTTTTCGCCACTGCTTCATCGCTTCTCGCCACTGCTCATCGCTTCTCGCTTTGATTTAATTTCGCTGATTTGAACACGATACTACACTGGCCGATGAAAAATGTCCGTCGATTTTGAGGCCTCCACAGTCGTAAAGACGGAGATATAACTTCTGGGCAAGGATGAGGCTTAAACCTTTTTATTTCATCCGAGGGATCAACATGTTTAGTAGGCGGGGCGATTAAAATAACTAACAAGTTATATGTTCGCAGCCACGACGTGATTATAATGATCTTTTCTTTTCATCTGAGAGACCAACATGTTTAGTAGGTGAGGCAATCGAAATAACTACCGAGTCATACGTTTGCAGCCACGACGTGATTGGAATGGTCTTTTCAAAATTTAAGTCTGAGCCCTCCGTGACCAAAACATTCACTGTTTTGGATACTTTAATTCAAGTTATTTGTATTTAATTATCTATAACTGTTTGTTCTTGACAGCTTGCAGGGAATAAAGTAAAATAAAGTCAGATGTTCCTCGGAGTTTATTTATTTTATTTACTTTCTTTTAATTTAGCTTTTACCCCGCTCTGTATTGTAATATTATTTATCGCACTTATGTAACTATTGAAATACTTAGAATAGGCAAACTTAGAATTAATTCGTAGGGTAGTTTAAAACTTAGAAATCCCTTCGCTAGTATATTTACTTGTAGGTTCGGGTAATTCAAACTTATAAACCCTTCGCTAGTTCATTTATTTTAGGCTCGTCACGCGTATTCAAGATTTCTAAAATAACTTTTGTCATCTTTTATTTGCTTTATTAATCATACAAATAAGTTTATCCCTTTTTATTATTTTTGCAACTCGATGATTTTCAAAAATTTACTTCTTTGGCATTATAAATAATTCGCTTTTCCTCCTTACTGTAATTGTCACAAATGCATACTTTTTCAAACTTTACATATCTTTTTCCTTAATATCATACAAATGCATACTTGAACAAAATGTATCCTTTTGCTAAAATACTTGCAACATCATTTTAAGTTTATATTTTAAAACTTGTATTTTTCTTAAATAATTAACCTGAGTTTGACCGGATAACCGCAAGTTAGCGGATCTTAAAGGATGCCTAACCCCTTCCCTTTAGGATAATAAAGAACTCTTACCTAGAATCTCATTAGTTTCGCAGACCTTAAAATTGGAGTTACATTGCAGCATTTAGTTTAATATTTAGGTGTCCTAATTCACCGTAAAAATAATTAGGTGGCGACTCCTCAACCCTTTTACCCAGGAATCACCGGACACGTTGTGCTCCGCTTTTTGACCCGAGCAGGTCGAAATCCGGGCGCTACAATGGAAGAAGCTACAAAAGAAGTACAACGCACAAGATGCAGGTACTTAGAAATTCATCATTGGAAATTTCTGAAATTTCAAATGGTGGATAGTAAGAGAGTGATGTCCCAAGTCCAGGAATTTCAAATGATTTTACATCACCTGGATTTGGAAGGTGTGAAGCCAAACGAGTAGTTTTTTATTGCATCACTGATTGAAAAGTTACCTCCTTCATGGAATGAGTTTATGAGCTACTTAAAGCTCAAGACAAAGGAGATGATCTTTGAAGACCTTATTATCAAACTCCAAATTCAGGAAGATAATAAGAAGGCCTTGCATAGGGGTAAATAACACACTGAGGCAAAGGCAAATCTGGCTGAGGCCAAAGGGAACCTAAGCAATAAGAGGAAGTTCCAGAAAGACGGCAAAACCCAAGCAGCGGAGAAGGTCAAAGGAAAATATCACCACTGTGGGAAACCTAGTCATATGATCAAGAACTGCCGCAAGCTCAAGACTGAGCAACAAGAGAAGGCCAAGGCTAAGGGCAAGGCTCAGGTTAACGTTGTCAAGGATAAGTTTCTGGACGACATGATTGAGGAGTTCTTAGCGGTTGTGCTATAAGCAAACCTTGCCGAGAATCCTATGCAATGGTGGATGGACACAGGTGCTACAAGACACATCTGTTCCAACAGAGATGCCTTCTCCACTTATACACCAGTTACAAATAAGAAGTTGTTCATGGACAACAACGCTTCTTCTGACGTACTGGGGGTAGAAAAGGTAGTCCTGAAGATGACTTCTGGAAAGGAGCTCACTCTGAAGGAAGTGATGCATGTTCCTGAGATTAGAAGAAATTTAATTTCGGGTCCTTTATTGGTTAATGCTGGTTTTAGGCTAGTGTTTGAGTCCAATAAATTTGTAGTCACTAAGAATGGAACGTTTGTGGGAAGAGAATTCGTCTGTGAAGGCCTCTTCAAAGTGAACACCATGTATGTATTACGTAAAAGCAATAATATTGAAGTCTTTTCATCTTACTTGCTTGAGTCCTCTAATTTATGGCATCATAGATTAGGACATGTCAACTACAAGTCCATCTAAAGGTTGGTAAAGTTGGAGTTGTTGCCGTCTATCGACGTAAACCCTCAACATAAGTGTGAGGTGTGCGTAGAGGCAAAACTCACAAAGCTTTCTTTTTGATCCGTCGAAAGGAATACCGCTCCTCTAGAGCTTATTCACACAGAAATATGTGATTTGAAGTTTGCACCAACTCGAGGGGGGAACAAGTACTTTGTGACATTCATTGATGATAGCACAAGGTATTGTTGCCTTTACTTATTGAAAAGTAAGGATAAAGCCTTTGAAGCGTTCTGACGTTACAAAGCAGAAGTTGAGAACCAACTAAGCATACGGATTAAATCCATTTATAGCGATAGAGGGGGAGAATATGTAGCGCCATTTGAGGAAAATTGTGCCCAAGAAGGCATTGTTCATCAAACAACGGCTCCATACTCACCTCAATCGAACGGTGTGGTAGAACGTAAGAACCGCACATTGAAGGAAATGACGAATGCCTTGCTCATCAATTCCGGTCTTCCCTAAAATATGTAGGGAGAATCTGTCCTTACCGCTAATACGATTCTTAACAGAGTCCCACATAAGGGTAAGGACAAAACTCCATATGAATCATGGAAGGGAAAGAAACCCACCTATAAATATTTAAAGGTGTGGGGTTGTCTGGCAAAGGTCGAAGTACCCAAGCCAAAGCAGATCAAGATTGGACCTAAGACTGTAGATTGCATATTCATCAGATATGCAAATAACAGTAGTGTTTATCGCTTCTTAGTGCATAAGTCAAATATTTCAGATATCCACGGGGGTACAATTATGGAATCAAGGAATGCACAATTCTTTGAAGATACCTTTCCTAGAAAGGAAAAAGACATAACTTCTCGCAAACGAAGTTATGAACAAATCTCTCAGGAATCGGGAGTCGTTAACAGCTTGGATCTAGATGGTTCAGATCTAGTAGATCTCGAGGTGGCTGAATATCCGGAATCTAGTGTTCCAGATTCTCAGAACTTGGAGACTCTAGAAATGGAACTAAGGCGAAGTAAAAGGGCCAGGAAGGATAAATCCTTCAGTCCTGACTTTGTAGCTTATATGGTTGATGATGAACCAAGGACAATTGTTGAAGCATTGTCAACTCCAGAGGCACCGCTCTGGAAATAAGCTATTGAGAGTGAAATAGGCTCCATTCTGCATAACCATACTTGGGAGTTAGTTGATCTTCCTCTGGGAAATAAACCGTTGGGGTGTAAATGGATACTCAAACGGAAGAATAATGTAGATGGGTCTATAGATAAGTACAAGACCATGTTGGTAGTCAAGGGCTATCAGGAGAAAGAAGGTCTTGACTACATTGATACGTACTCTCCGGTATCTCGGATGACGTCTATATGAGTATTCATTGCGATCGCAGCATTGCGTGACCTTGAGATACATAAAATAGATGTAAAGACAGCCTTCCTAAATGGTGATTTGGGAGAAGAAATTTATATGGACCAACCCGAGGGGTATGTGGTTCAAGGGCAAGAGAAGAAAGTCTGTCGTCTTGTCAAATCTCTGTACGGGCTGAAACAAGCCCCGAAGCAATGGCACGAAAAAATTGATAGTACTCTACTATCGAAGGGTTTCACCATTAATGAGTGTGACAAATGTGTCTACATGAAAGGTAACTCTGACTCATTTGTTATGATATACATGTATGTAGATGACATGTTGATCACATGGAGCAGTCCTAGCATAATTCTAGAGACTAAAAACATGTTGAAACAATGCTTCGACATGAAGGATATGGGTATTGCAGATGTCATCTTAGGGATAAAAATATCTAAGACATCTAACGGACTGGTCTTATCTCAGTCTCACTACATTGAGGATGTTTTGAGAAAGTTCGAGATGTTAGACAGTTCGCCTATAAAGTCACCAATGGATAGAAATCAAAATCTTGATAAAAATCGTGGTGCACCATATGTCAGGAGCAATATGCACAAGTGATCGGTAGTTTGATGTATATAACAAACTGCACCCGACCTGATATTGCTTATGCAGTCAACAAGTTGGCTAGGTTTACCCATAATCTAAGTGATGATCACTGAAAGGCATTGAATCGGGTACTTCAATACCTGAAATACACGCTAACTTACGTGTTGCATTATTTGAGATATCCAGCTGTACTAGAGGGGTACAGTGATGCAAACTGGATATATGATATAGAGGACATCAAGTCCACCAGTGGGTATGTATTTACAATTGGTGGTGGGGCTGTGTCTTAGAAATCCTCTGAGAAAACTTGCATCGCCCAATCCATGATGGAATCGGAGTTTATCGCTTTAGACAAAGTAGGAGAAGAAGCTGAGTGGCTTCATGACTTCTTAGAGGATGTTCCTTGTTGGAATAAGCCCGTACCTTTTGTAATGATCCACTGCGACAGCCAGTCGGCTCTAGTAAGGGCACGAAATACTATGTACAATGGTAAACCTCGTTATATTCGATGGAGGCATAAGACCGTTAGGCAGCTGATCACCACGGGTATAATATCCATTGATTACATAAAGTCAAATGATAACATAGTAGACCCGCTGACAAAGGGCTTACCTAAAGATCAGATGTTCTACATGTATAGGTGAATGGGCTTAAAAGCTAAAGTATAAGGACCAATACGGTGGTAACCAAACCTTACTGATTGGAGATCCCATGAATTAGGTTCAATGGGAAAATTAAGCAGTAAAGGTTCAGTTGATCGCTTCGGTGGAAGCATGAGCACTTCGGATAGTGATTTCTGTAGAGAAACACCAAATCCAAAGCCATTCTAGTGATAGACTATAAGTGTTATCTGCAGTGTGGGTGAAGGTTAAGTTTTCAAAACCTTTAATAATCCTCACCGGTTGAGGTTAGGTTTGGAAAACTTTTAATGGTTCCTAACACTTGTAAAGTGGGGTATAGCAGGATACCTTGTAGGAGACCATCTATTTAAGTGCGAGGACATGCCGCCTCAAATGAACGCGCTTAAGAATCCAAGAAGTGTCCACGGCCACAACGGACAAAACATTACGAAGAACTGAGTAGATGAAGTTGTTGTGATGGTACCATTGACTTGGCTTACACTAAACACTGACGGTTCAAGGTATCACGTTCACCGCGCAGTAAGTAAGTCCGATAGTATTCAACTATGGAAGGTTCAAAGTGTATGCTACCTATCTAGATAACAACATCGGTCCGCTGAAAGATTGCTCGAAAAGACATCATGTGTGTGCGCCAAAATCTCTTTCAAGAGGGGATTGTTGGAAATTAACTAAATGTGGAAATAAGTATATCCCATTAATTTATGACTCGAACTATTAGGCCCGCACATCGGAAATGTCATTTCCACACACGTGCACAGGTAGTGCCAAGTATCGCGAATTTCATTAGTGAAAGAGATATTGGTACCTATGTAA
Source organism: Anisodus acutangulus (assembly GCA_029783415.1). Taxonomy (NCBI): domain Eukaryota; kingdom Viridiplantae; phylum Streptophyta; class Magnoliopsida; order Solanales; family Solanaceae; genus Anisodus; species Anisodus acutangulus. Next base: position 30,696,667 of record CM056506.1, on the reverse strand, counting down.
TACGTTTGAGACATAGAATTTTGGATGGTTATTGGACAAATGACAAAGTATTCCACGTTGGTAAATGAAGGAAGAAGTGTACAAAATGTAAAATGAAATGAGTCGGAAATCATCGCAGAGCCGTGAAGGGCCGCGACGCCACACCATCGGAGCTGCAGCACAAAATGGTTGGTCAGCTACTGGATCCGCGGCGCCGCGGTGCTGAGTCACAACGTCGCGGAGCTTCGGAGATAGAATGCTGCGATGGGAAGTTGGAAAAATTTGACGTTTGGGCTGGTTTTGGAGCATTGATTCTCCATTACTTGCCACATGAATTCGGCCATTATTTGGCTGAGTGTAACCCCTCAAATAAGTGCAATTACATGGCTATTGAAGGCCATTAGTTGGCTAGTTGAGGGGTCTTCTACTTACACTATAAATTGAGGCATTTGGCTCAATTGATACAACACTCAACACTAAGAAAATTCTTCAGATTTTCTGATTTCATATTCTTCTTCTCTAGCAAAGTCACTATACTTAAAGTTTTTCAAGAGTAACACTTGAGTTTCCTTTGTTCACTTGTTAAAGTTACTGTTGTATCTTGGGAGACTATTGCTCAATACCGTAAAAGGAGATATACAGGGCAATCTTGTCTTAAAGACAGAGTGCCATCACTCGACTCAGCAAATCACACAAGTCGTTTGTTAAGGTTAAGATTTCCAGTTTTATTGTAATAGTTTGTTTATCCTTTCTACTATTATAATAGTTACTTACTTCTCGTTCCCTACAACAATTGTATCCCAACAAAAACCATATAAGCTTTATCAATAAAAACATCATCCAGAGTTTAAGAAAGTTGTCGATCTTTGTGGCTTTGTTTCTCGATTCTAACAAGAAAGACTCACACCCACTCCAGTTACATTCGACATAAGAACAGTAAACGAATTGAAGAATTTAACATACAGCCAGTCCTCGTGCACTTCATTTGAAATCCTCTCAGCTCACATATAGAGTTGGGCCACAACATTAAATTTACCGCCCAACCAAATAGTAAAACTACTTTTTACCATTAGCATACAGAACCAAGTGAAGCCGAGCTTGCCAAGTGGTTACTACGGCAACGGATTCGTCCTGGGATGCGCTAAGGCTTCTGCTAAGATTTAGTTGAAAAAGGGTCAGGTATGTGTTAACACTCAAAAGTAATTTAAGTATTTAGTCAAATTCAGTGACAACCGAACTGTTCCAGAGCCGAATTTACTCCTAGCCCTCTACTATAAGAACTTCATCGGCAACTAAAGCATTTTAGCCGAATTATTAGTTAAAGGTACGACTGGACTCACTCAGATGCAAACGCCTCAACGACCAAGACAAAAGAGTTTTCGGACCCCTAGAAGCGGTAACGACCAACAACAGCTAAAAGAAATGACCATTATCCGAACAAGAGGAGTAGATGGCGAGAAAATCGGCACCATCTCCCCCATAGTCGGCCATTGAACTTAGTGGGTTACTTGATGGTTGACATGGGGATCACGTTGTACAGTTTTTTCCTTTTTTGTACTATAAATATGATCATTCTTTGTATATAGAAAAAAACAACTCAATTTTTATCTATCTTTATCCTTACTTTATTTATCTTTTACTTTACTGTACTCAGGTGTATTCCTGTTTCTTACCTCTTAGTTTACTCATACCACCGTCCTAATGCTTTCTGGAGTAGTTAGAGAAACCATTGCTAGAAATTAGAGTTCCGTTTTCAGCCCAAATCGCTTAAGTTACTGAATCAATTTGTCTCCCGATAAAACGGCAGAGAACTGAATTCGGGCCGAGAACAAATTTGGCACTGCCAGTGGAACCATAGGTGAATTAATAGCAAAGTTTAATTCTCCAGGAGGATCATTCTAGGCGTATACGCCTAAGGTCCGGTAAGAAAATAAACCCCTAGTCCAGTATACATCCTAAACAAAATCCTCCCAGAAGGAACAACGAACCAGCATCCTCCTAGGGTATGCCTACATCGGTTGATACCACTCCACTTCCTCCATCAGCCCAAACTGTGGAAGAATCTAGCCAATCTGAAGGTCCAACCATAATGACCATGTCTTTTATTAGACAACAGATCGACTTGGGCATCCACGACATTATGTACCAAGTTTCTAAATAGTTGGCTGACATTGTGAATCCGATTTACATATTAGGTTTAGCAAGTAAGGGAGATGGAAACCAATCGAACACACCCGAGATAATGTTCGGCTAGTTCTGTCATCCCTCTGACGAGCGGGGTTGTTCAACATAAGACCGTGACTCCCGGTGTTGTTCCTCAGCAGCATGTGCATCAGTCAGTGCCTACTGAGGTGCAGCCGGTAGTGTACCTAGGAATAGAAGCCCAATCATCTGGCAACAAGCACACAGCATGGTCGCCGCCGAACCTTGGGAGGCAAAATATGCCACTTGACCAAGAGAGTTTGCAGTATGGGTAGATCAACATGGCTCAGAGACTAGTTCAGGCTCCGGGACACTCTGGATTGCCGCCTGTTATGTCGTACGTTTCTACGAACGGCCCTATGATGTAGGCGAATAATATTGGTCAGCCGAATTGGCAGCCGATGGCCCCTGGATATGACTTAGCTCGGTTATCTGGTGACGATGTTTACAGTGGAATACCATTCCAGCAGTCATTGTCAGTACCCAGTCCATACCTTCCAGGAAGTATAAATTTTCTAAGAACGGCCGACGTCCGAGGAGAGCAGCCATGGAATATTGTTCCACCTTATCCTCAGGCTCCCTTAGCCATTCTAGGAGCTTATGTTGCAGGCTTTGGTGGTCATACCCAACAACAGCAATGGGGAATTACCCCACCTATTGGTAATGTCCAGCAGACCACCTACAACCTTCAAAACCCTGTCCATCAAAGTGCAGAATGGAGACCGCCAATGCAGAACGCCTACCAGTCGAGAATCGGCAGGGGACGTCACAACTGATAAACCCAAAAATTATTGCTAATACCATGCGAAGGTACTTCGACATCCAAACTTTGGACAGACCTGTTTATAAGAAGCCTTACGCCGATTCGGTAGATCTGATAGCACATTTGCCGAGGGGCTTCAAAACAATAGAGTTTGCCATCTTCTCTAGCGACGACGACAAATCCACTATCGAGCACATCGGTAGAATTACTAACCAATGCGACGAGGCTGGCCAGAATTAGTATCACAAGTTGTAGTTATTCCCTCTTTCTCTAACGGGAATAACCTTCGCATGGTACTCTTATTTGGCTCCTGATTCCGTACAGAGCTGGGCTGACATGGAGGGTTTCTTCCATAAAAGGTTCTATTGGCCCCAACCTCAGGTTACCGTGACTGATCTAACAAATCTCAAGCAGCAGGTCGATGAATCGGCTGTGGGTTTTATCGAGAGATTCTGAAAGAAGGTTGAGAAATACACCGTACACTTCTCCGAGTCTGAGTGTGCCCACATGATAATAAAAAACATGCACCCTCAATTAAAGGAGAAGTTGGTGGGACAATCCTGCTCTGACCTAAGCCAGTTAGCCGAAAAGGCTAGCCAAATAGAGTAGTACGTCCAGCAGAAGGAGAAGAGAAGAGCCAGTCGAAATCGAGGCTCCCAATTGGTATCCATCATTGAAGCGGATGAGTCCGACTCAGAGTTAGTTGACTGTGCAGCAAATGCAATGGTGGCCGAGATTGATTAGGGTTAAGGTTTACTCTTGCCCAGCTTTGAAAGCCGTAAAAGGTAAGGATTATCCGATGATAGGGTCGGTTACTCTTTGATATCACGAAGGCAGATCAGATCTTTAATCATCTGCTCAAAGATAAGCAGATTCGGCTGCTTGATGGTCATAGGATTTTGCCTACCGAGGAACTCAAAGATAAGAAGTATTGTAAGTGGCATAATTCATACAGCCACTCTACTTCTAATTGTGTGGTCTTCAGAAAGGCAATCCAAAAAGGGCATTAAAGAGGGGAGGTTCAAGCTAGCCGACAAGAGTATGACTGAAAACATCCATTGATACCGACCCATTTCCCGCGGTACCAATATCTATGGTATCTTTTGCTAAGCCCGATGAGTCAAGAGACACCAAAGGGAGACAATTAATGAAAAATGTGTGGGTCCTAAAGAAACCTACCGAATGGGAGAAGGCTACAAGGACCTCTGTGTTCAACTAGTTAGGCAGCCTACATGACATTAGTAATGATAGGTAGCCAGCTAGGAGCAGTTTTCATGGCCGCCCTAAATACTCGAGGGACATTGAACGAGAACTTCAGGAACAAACCATGAAGCTCAGAAGGGTCCCTATTAAAGCCAGGCATAGTCCTCGAATAGATGAAGAACCACTCCCTAAAACCAAATAGAGGGTGGTCGAGTTTAACGTAAACGAGGGTGTTTCGTCCTTACGTATCACGATGAGAAATAAGGACTAGAAGAGACCTAAAGAATTATTAAACCAATAGCCAACACAAAAGATGGGAAGTGGTCTGTCAATCAGGCTCCCAGAAAGAAAGAGGCACCACCGAGAGTCATATCCAACACTCAGAAAAGAAGGATGCAATGTGCCAAGGTCTTGCATAAGATGCAATAGACATTGCATCTAATTTCCAACACCAAGGCAGCCAAAAATCATGAGATTCCTGAGTCTGTCGTAGATGAGGCTATCGAGCAGGCATTCGGCTCAGTTGCTTCAGGGGCAATATTGCATGAAGGAGAGACGTTGGGTCAACCAAAGCTGGATGAACAGCCTACCGACAACTCATTGGAGGAACCTTGGTAAGAGAACGTGTACCTGAATAAACCTCTAACCGAGGCAATCCCACAAATCGTGCAGAGGATTCCATCAGAGGATCCCCAGCCGATCCCCATTTGTCTTCAGAAAATGGAAGATATGAGCTTCTGGTCAACCGAATTGGATGAAGGAGGGGACTCTATCCTCGATTTAATTAGCCATGACCTAGTTGATGAAATGTGGGCAGACATTGAAATGGTCAGCCTAATCCCATGAGAGTTTTGGGCCAGCTGCTCCCCGCTGGATAGCCTAGAAGGTGATATTTGCGTAGAAGACGCAGAATAGGCAACAATAGCTGATACCCCGGCTAGGGAAAATTTGAGCACCGTATTTGCTGCACCTACAAAAGATATGGTTAAACACCTTAAACCCTTTTACGTCAAGGCTTACATTATCGACAAAATTATTAGTCGGGTGTTTGTCGACAATGGGGCTGTGCTGAATGTGATGTCGCTGCTTACCTTGAAGGATCTTAACAAAATAAAGGAGGATCGTATCCCAACTAACATGAAAATGGTTAGATTTATGGGAGAAGCCTCTGAAGCATTGGGGATTCTAGTAGCAAAAATCATTGTAGGTCCTAAGACGGTCAGGTCTACCTTCTTTGTAATAGATGGCAAGCCGTCGTACACCATTCTGCTGGGCAGGGACTAGATTCACACCAACCGATGCCTTCCTTCTACCATGCATCAAAAGCTCATCTTTTGGGAAGGAGACAAGATAGAAATTGTCCTAGCGGATGATAACCCGTTCCGACCAGGGGTTCAGAACGTAGAAGGATGTCCTCTATTCACCCTATGTGTCTCCCATTGCCATCACAGAGCAGTATGAAGAAGGATCTTGGGAATCCTGTAATCTTACCTCGCGAGGGTTTGAAATAAAATAATTGACCAAACCATGGCTTACCTTGGAGGATTTAAATGGTTGAGGAAACCCAACTCATACATGACCTGTGGCATCGGCTGACCTCCGTAAGTTATGAGGAAAGGATAGCTGAGGCATCGCAGATGGGGAACCATGACAGAAAACCAGATCTGGCTGCCAACAACATTCAAGTTGCCGATAGGAATTCTACGCCTAGATTTGTTTGTCTTTGTTATACGCTTGTACAAAACCCGAGTGTTATTTTATACCCCGTGTTGTGTATGTTTTTGAAAAGTTTGAATAAACTCGTTTTATAAAGACGTGACTTAAATGAAAGGGGCAATCAGAAACTCTAAATCTACAGCTACGGGGACGACATCATATCGGCTAAATCTATGGCCAAGATGTAGTGTTGTCCTTGGAAATTAATATCTTTACGGATGGCCAAACAAAATTTTCTATGTTTGGAAGAATATCAGCAGGTCATGCTAATAGAGTTGGGTCAGAATCGACTGACAATCATAGAAAGAGTCAAAGCTAGTAAACGTAAAATGGCTAAAGTAATCATCATTGCATGCACTGGAGATGAGACAATTGAAGTGACATGCGTGGCTACCAGACTGAAATGACGGCTACTTTCGGATACTTCAACTCAACAGTCACACTCGAGTTAATGTAGGGGGCAATTATTAACACTTAAAAGTAATTTAAGTGTTTAGCCGAATTCAGTGACAGCCGAACTGTTCCAGAGCTGAATTTACTCTTAGCCCTCGACTACAAGAACTTCATCGGCTACTAAGGCATCTTAGCCGAGTTGTTAGTTAGAAGTATGATTGGGACCCACTCAGATGCAGACGCCTCAACGATCAAGTCAAAAGGGTTTCCAGACCCCAAGAAGCGGTAACGGCCAACAACAACTAAAAGAAAGGGTCATTATCCAAGTAAGAGGAGTAGATGGCGAGAAAATCGGCACCACCTCCCCCATAGTCGGTCATTGAACTTAGTGGGTTACTTGATGGCTGACATGGGGGGAGGGGGATCACGTTGTACAGTTTTTTCCTTTTTTGTACTATAAATAGGATCATTCTTTGTATACAGAAAAAACAACCAATCAATCAAACAACTCATTTTTTATCTATCTTTATCCTTTACTTTACTATACCCAGCTGCATTCATGTTTCTTACCTCTTACTTTACTCATATCGTCGTCCTAACACTTTCTGGAGTAGTTGGGGAACCCATTGATGAAAATTAGAGTTCTGTTTTCAGTCTATATCGCTTAAGTTAAGGAATCAATCTGTCTCCCAATACGGTCAGCCGATAAAATAGCAGAGAACAAAATTTAGGGGAGAACACTATGCAAGTGGGTTGGTGAAAAGAGCGAAGGAGAGAGTGGATGATTAGTACGTGAGAGAAGTGGTGGAATCAGTGAGTTGGAGCGGAACGAGTCCAGACTCAGTGGTTGTGTTAATAATGACACAATGGTTAAGGTTGGGATTAGAGAAAGTTGACATAGAAATGGGGAGGCCTGTTGATGTAGGGCCAGTTTGCTGTGATAGATACTATATATTATTAGTTTATTACCAGTGTATGATCAGAAGGATTCTTCCCTGATGTTGACAAATAATGTATCTTTTAAAGTTTATTGTCAACTGACAAATAAGATTTAATATTTGAGATATGCAACTTCATGAATGAATAGTACCTCTTCTTAATGAGGAGTATCAACATATGTTGCCTTTATGTACATTCAATAAGAAGAAAAAAGAGTAAAATATGAAACTATTTGACTTTTGAAATTCTTTTGCTTCGTATATTTGAATCTTATTTAGGCAATTGCACTTTCCCTGATTTTCCCTTAACTATAAAAATTGTAATTAGTGCGGGAGCATAAGAAATCCAGCCCAGTAGCTGAAGACAAGTTTTTGGAGATGCAACGCAAACATGCTTTATGAGAGAGCAGTGGTGATTATTATCTAGTAGTACCTATTTTATTATTTTAATATATTTGTGTGATAACTTTACTGAAAGAAATAATCTCTTGATTATTTTTATTAATGAATGAGTATATATACAATTTACAATATGGAAAATCATATTCCTATTCTACTCCCAAAATCATATTCTATTTGTACAAGACTTCTACAATTATGGTAAGTGTACAATGCTAATTAATTACAATTAATATGGTACAAAAATAATCTCCAAACCGTGATATACTTACCATGTATATCACGGACTGTTTGGTAACTATATCACGATATACTATTTATCACACCCCCGCAGTCATAGAGGGCGGTCTTCGTACGCTGAGACTGTCCCTAAAATCTTCAAATAGAATCGAGGGAAGACCCTTTTGTAAAGATGCCTGCAATTTGATATCTGAAAGGGACATGGCAGACGTGTACTTGTCCACGAGCTACCTTTTCGCGAACAAAGTGTATATCCATCTCGATGTGTTTAGTGCGCTGGTGTTCAACCGGATTACCAGAAAGATAGATGGCACTAACATTATCATAATAAACTAAGGTAGCCTTCTGAATGGGACAATGAAGTTCTATGAGAAGATTACGTAACCATCATGATTCAGTTACCACATTGACTACCCCTCGATACTCGTTCTCCGCACTAGAACGTGATAAGGTAGACTGTCATTTCGTAGACCAGGAGACCAAGTTAGTACGAAGAAACATACAATAGCTAGACGTGGAGCATATGGTATATGGACAACCACCCAATCAGCATATGTATACGAGACAAGTGTAGAAGCCGATGACGGATAAAGATGCAAGTCATAGTCAAATGTACCTTGGATGTAGCGGATAATGCGTTTGAGCGCATTTATGTGCTAAATCCTAGGATCATGCATAAACAAACATACCTATTGTACGACATATGTAATATCCGGTCTCGTGAAAGTAAGATACTGAAGAGCTCCAGCCAGACTGCGATAGTGGGTAGGATCCTCGTAAGGTGAGCCAGTCGTAGTACCTAGCTTGGGTTTAGTATCAATAGGAGTGGAAGTAGACTTACACGAGGACATACCAGCCTTCTCAATTATCTCAATGGAATACTTCCGTTACATGCATGACGAGTGACAACAATCCCCAAGAAGTAGCTCAAGGGCCCCAAGTCTTTCATAGCAAACTCAGAACTGAGCATTGTCATGATAAACTTGCACAAAGTATCAGATGAGGCAGTCAAGATAATATAATCCATATATAATAGAATATAAGTCAGGGAAGTACCATGACGATATATGAATAATGAATTATCATACCTGTTGTGAGAAAACCCAATATATGAAACATAGTCTGCAAATCTTTTATATCAAGCCCATAGGGCCTGCTTAAGACCATACAAAGACTTCTGCAATAAACAGACATGATGATGATATTTGGGGTCTCGAAAACCTAATGGTTGATGCATGTAAACGGTCTCATTAAGATCACCATGTAAGAACGCATTCTTCACATCTAACTGATGAATGGGACATGCCTTAGAAAGAGCCAGACTGAGAACAATGCAAATGGTAGCCGGTTTGACCACCAGACTAAATGTCTTACCACAATTCGCGCCAACCTGCTGAGTTTTACCATCATCGACAAGATGAGCCTTATGCCTCACAAAAGATCCGCCAGAATTATCCTTAGAATAATATTAATACCAGAAGGACGGGGCACCAACTCCCACGTCTTATTATCAATAAGAGCATTATATTCGTCGGTCATAGCTAATTTCCAATTGGGTCATTTAATGCGGACACTGGATTACGGGGTAGTGGGGATTTAAGAACATTAGAATTAAGATTAAAATGTCTCTTCGATTTAAAAATACCCCTTTGACTACGAGTAACAGGCCCTTGACTCGAGGTGGAAACGGGTGGATCTGGGGTGAATTCTGGAACAGTGATGGACTGGCCAGCAGGTTATGGGCCTGCTAGCCCAACTCGGGAAACAACAATTGGAGTGGGACCGAATTAGGACATGGCTGGAACATGTAACTGAGCAAGCGGCCCACTGGATAAGCCTGAAATAGAAGGACCCCAAAGTAGGAGTGGGCTGGGACGACTGTTGTGGGCCAGTAGGCAGTAGGCCTGCTGGCGGGTCAGCGGTATGAGATTGGTCCAACAAATGATGTATGGCATATGGCGGGACCCGGTCATCTAAAAAATTATACGAACTAGGCACGGGACTACACACTTTTTGAAATGAGAATTGAGTTTCATAAAAAATAACATGACGACTGATTATGATTTTACTAGAAGACAAATCAAAACACTTGTAACCACGATGATTTGACGGATAACCCAAAAACATACAAGCGGTAGAACGGGCTTGAAGTTTGTTAATTGTAGTTGACGGAAATAGTAGATAGCATAAACACCTAAAAACCCTAAGATGTGAATACAAAGGATCCTTATTATAGAGGATTCTAAGAGGAGACGAATATGTCAACCCTTTGGTAGGAAGTATGTTAAGAAGATAAGTAGTCATTTGTAGAACATGATGCCAAAAGGAAGGGGGGACGGAAGCATGGACTAATAAGTGTGGACAATATTATTAATGGTACGAATTTGTCCTTCGGCCTTCCCATTATGTGAGGACGTATGAGGACAAGAGAAATGAAAAAATATGCCATTAGCATAACAAAAATTCTGAAACAGCCCATTATCATATTCTTTGCCATTATCACATTTAATATTTTTTATTTTCCGTTTGAATTGGGTATGGATGAATGCTCTAAATTGTAAGAATATGGAAAAAACTTGAGATTTTTTCGCTAACGGAAAGGTCCATAAAAAATCAGAATAATCATCCAAAAATAGAACATAATAACGATGACCCACAGAACTTAAAATGGGAGATGTCTATAAATTGCTATGAATAATATCAAATGACATTAAAGTACGAGAAGTAGAAGCTACAAATGACAATCTAACATGTTTTCCTGAAGGATAGGAATGACAAATTGGAGTACTACGCGTACCCTTACAAGAAATAAAATTATTTTTATGCAAAGAAGAAACAATGGACAACCCAGGGTGACCCAAACGTGCATGCCATAAGGAAGGAGCTAGAGATGCAAAATTATATGGCAAGGCTTGACTCAAGAGACTGGATGCAGGCGTGATAGGATAAAGATCTCCCGTACTATTACATCTCATGAGAGGTATCCCCATCTTGAAATCCTTCACAGAAAACCCAAAAAGATCAAAATTCACAGAAACTCAATTATCAGTGGTGAATTTACAAACATACACCAAATTATTAATTAAGTTAGGGGCATGAAAGGCATTTTTCAAAATAAGAGATGGATGTGGGGGAGACAAAGTTATATGACCGTAACCACGAGTTGGAATTGAGTTGTCATTACCAATAATTATGTCATGATTTTTGCTCAAATTAGAATAAGACGAGAGAGTACCTTGGTCGGACATCATGTGAGAAATGGCGCCGGTGTCCATGTACTGATTCGCGTATGGAGGATTTAATTTAAGTGTATGCATGGCGATCCCAATATCTATCGGAATCGGATTAGGGCCCGTATCATGGAAACTTGCGGGGGCCGAGGCCCAAGCAGGCCTTCCCACTGTCTAAGCCCAACAATGTGCCGAAATCCACTGGGCTGTGAAACATTAGGCCTGAAGGCTGTTGAGAAGCTCACTGTCCTTGGTACGCTGAAGCAGGAAAATAGGGGTTGTTGGGCCACTGCCCACTGGCCCAGCCCTACTGCCAGGGGGCTCATGGATGGGACCAGTTGGGCTGTGGAGCACCGCCACCGTGTCGAGGCCCACCGTCACTATTTTGGCCACCCCCACCACCGGCGGTACTATTACGATTGCCACCGCGATTTTTGCCATTATTTTTTCGATTCTTTTTGCCTCCACCGTGACTACGGTTTTGGCTCGAATTATCAATAAAATCTTGAGAACTATCAGATGAAGTCATCATCACCATGGGACTAGCGCTGGTAGCCGCCTTTTTTGCCAAGTCGGCTTCTTCTAACGTGAGCATTGAACAAGTTTGATAAAAAGGTGGAAGTAGATTACTTTGACGGAAGAGAGTCTCAACGCCATTATAGGCCTCAGATGGTCCTACAACCATTTGTAAAACAAGACGATTATTGGTAACAGGAGCTCCGACATTACGGAGTTGGTCTGCTAATTCCTTGAGTCATTTACAATAAGCCGAAACATTCGGAAAATCTTCCATGCTGACTTGGGAAATTTCCTGCTCAAGGGTGACAGTACGATAGTGTTGGTTATCCTGGAATATATCATGCAATCTATTCCAGGTAGCCATAGCCATAGTGTCTGGTTCAATGATCATCTGTAAGATGTCGGTAGAAATAGTAGAGTAAATCCACTGTATGACAGTAGCATCAAGAGTAATCCATAACTGAGGATCCTCCGGGGAAGGAGGGATAGTGGGGGGAATTATGTGATAATGGACTTGATGAGAGATTGCGTGAATTTTGAACAACTCCGCCCACGTCGCATATAAGACGTTTTCCATCTCAAGAACAATAGGGATGTGGTTCTTGTTGTTGGAAACAGTAAGGGCAAGATGAAATACGTTCTTAGACATAACGAAAGAACAAAGGGATTGGGATGAAATTTGGGAAGAGGAGGTAAAATTGGCACGAAATCCGAGGAGGGGCACGGATTCTGATGCAGCTCGGCCAAGAAGGGAAGAGCAGAAAACCGAGAGAAACTACAGAAGTAATTTAGACCTAGACTTCTGATACCATGAAAGAAATAATCCCTTAATTATTTTTATTAATGAATGATTATATATACAATTTACAATATGGAAATTCTTATTCCTATTCTACTCCTAAAACCCTATTCTATTTGTACCAGACTTCTATAATTATGGTAAGTGTACAATGGTAATTAATTACAATTAATGTGGTACAAAAATAGTCTCCAAACCGTGATATACTTACCATGTATATCACGGAACGTTTGGTAAGTATATCACGGTATACTATTTATCATTTACTATTAACATGAAAAAGGAAATGAAATGTCAAACGAGAATTTGCAAACTGGAGCAGTACTACTATTATTTGGAGATAGGGGTGCAAAAGGAGAATTTTCTGTTGCAACTTATATAATAAATGTCAATTGCATTAATATTAGAACTTTTTAAATATTTTTATAAACAATACATTATATAACAGATTTAGCCCACAATTAAACATGAATAATTCCCACGCGAGGGATTACTTTTAATTCTCAATACTTTTTCTCCCACTAAATTAGGAATTGAATGTTACAGTAATTTTTTCGGAAGCGGCTCATCTCAGTACTAATCCCCTCCGGTTGGTCCAGTGTAATAGAATATTTCCCGAATATTCTTTCATTAATTGTATATCTCTTATTTTAAGTAGAATTGTATTTCTATTGTAATTAGGTCTCCTATTTTATGTAGAATTATATTTTCTATTGTAATTAGGTTGATTAGTTACCTAATTTAATTATTCTTGTACTACTATATATATTGTACATTATTGATGAATACAATCAACGAACATATTCATTTATGGTACCAGTAGCCTAAAAATACCTCCACCGCCGCCGACCATAGCTCTCGGCCGCCACCCCCACACGAACCCTAGGGTTTTTTCAGTCATTCTCTCTCCCTTCTCCTCCTAAATTTCATCTTCCATTGCTGACAAAACCAAATTCCATCTTGCACTTGCAGTAAACAACATCAAAAACTTCATCCATATCACCCTTGAGATGGAAAATGGTCAATACTCCTCGTGGGTGGAGCATTTTAAGATCCATTGTCTTGTTTACGAAGTTATCGACCACATCATCCCTCCTACACCGAAGTCAACAGACATACCCTTGGCTTCGACTTCTGATGATGCACTCTGGTCTCATTTGGACGCAACCGTCCTCTAGTGGATATACGACACAATCTCTAATGATATGTTGCACACCATCATTGAGACAGATGACATTGCCCGCCAAATGTGAGAATGTTTGGAAAGTATGTTCCACGACAACAAAACTCAACGAACGTTATACCTTGAAAATCAGTTCATCAGGACGTTTTCCCAAACATGTCTGCATATTGTCAAGAACTCAAGATGCTTGCCGACCAACTCTCTAACGTCGGTGTACCAGTCACTAATCAGCGATTGGTCATGCAACTTATTGCAGGCTTGAACGGATCCTATGATGGTGTTGTCACCATCCTTCAGCAATGCACGTTGTTACCTCCATTTTATGAGGCAAGTTGGAAGATTATTCTTGAGGAAACTCGGAAAATCAAACGCAGCACTACTCAGTCCAACATTGCCGACACTGCCCTCACCACCACCGTAGGGCCCTCTACCGACGGCAGGGCCTCCAACTCCGGCAACCAAAACCGCAGGCCCGAGGACCAGCATCCACTAGCAACAAATGTCGGAACAGGCAGTCCGGCAAGGGTCGCGACGGATGGAATTCCGACACCAATGGCAGAGGGAAGGGCAGTCCCCACCAGCAGGAAACAACCAGCAACGACCGCGGCAGTGGCAACAGCCTCCGTCGTAGGCTGCCTAGCCACCGTGGGTCATATGGGCCCCACCATCATGGGCCTCTCCTCCTCAGCCCGTATCTGACATCCTCATGGACTCTACCTCAAAACCAACAGGCCCACCCTTGCATACTCAGCCCACGTCCCCACTAGGCCTACACAACACACCCCCCCTCAACTTGTGCACCGACTGACATTGAGGCAGCTATGAACACAATGTCACTCAATGCTCTAGACGAAAATTGCTATATGGAAACATGCACCACATCTCACATGACGGCATCACAAGGTACTCTCTCGTCTTATTCCAATTTGAGTAATTTAAATTGGAATATTATTGTTGGTAGAGGACAAGGCATTCCCATTCATGATTTTGGTCATTCATCCTTATCCCCACCACATCCACCGCTAATCATAAAAAATGTCCTTCATGCGCCTAAACTCATTAAGAATCTAATCTTTGTGCAACTTTTCACAACTTATAATAATGTTTCTCTTGAATTTGATCCTTTTGGTTTTTTTGTGAAGGATTTTACGACAGGGAGACGAATAATGAGATATGACAACACCGGGGATCTCTACCATATTTCAAACGACGTCAACGATCCAGCCTCAGTTCCATCAACCTTTGCTGCTCTTTCGTCTTTCTTATAGCACTCTAGATTAGGACATCTGAGAGATTTTGTTTTATGCTCCCTTCGAAAAAATAATTTTATTAATTGCAACCGTATTTCTGGGACTCCTATATGTGAATCTTGCATTTTTGGGAAACATGTTAAATTACCATTTTTTGCATCCACAAATTGTACTTTACTACCTTTCGATATCATACAGAGTAATTTGTGGACGTAACCTATTTGAAGTACGGTTGTCCATCGATATTATGTGTTGTTTTTGGACGATTATTCCAACTTTCTATGGACTTTTCCAATTGGCAATAAATCCCGGGTCTATCCCATTTTTCCCCATTTAGTGCTCTTGTAAAAACACAATTTGAAAAGAGCATTAAATGTTTCAATGTGACAATTGCAGAAAATTCAATAATAGTCAATTCAAATAATTTTGCTCCAATAACGGTCTTACCTTTCATTTTTCCTTCCCTCACACCTCCTTAAAAAATGGTAAGGCCGAACGAAAAATCCAAACCATAAACAACCTAATTTGTGCCCTACTTGCTCACACCTCAATTTCCCCTTAATTCTGGCATTACGCACTCTTCATGGTCATATATCTCCTAAACATAATCTTAAACGAGTCTCTAGCTCAATGGTCTCCCACTCAAGTTATGTTTCGTAGGAACCGCTCCTACCAACACTTGCGTATCTTTAGATATATTTGTTATCCTCTCCATCCGACCACTCACAAACTCCAACCCTGGTCTTCCCCGTGTGTGTTTCTGGGTTACCCCGCCAATCATCGTGGTTACTCGTGCTATGACTTATCAAGTCGTAAAATTATTATTTCACGCCATGTCCTATTTGATGAGTCTCAATTCCCCTTTGCCTTCCTAAACTCGCCACCTCAGCATTCCTACGACTTTCTTGATGGTGGCCTGAACCCTCTTCAAATTCATCATTTATATAGTCCGTTGTCCCAGACCTCGGTATCTGCCCCTACATCAAAAAGTCTGGGACACACTGCCTACCTAGTTCTGTCGACAGTGGCCCGGAACAGCCTGCCTCAGGATGATTCCGTAGCCACCTTTCGGCAAACCGAGCATCAGCTAGCTGGTCCCGCAACCCTTGCCCTTCCTCCTCTTCCCGACAGTCCCACGGCATACCCCCTCCCATCTCGCATCCCGAGACATGCTATCGGACCATAGAAACACGTGCCATACACGGAATTCATAAACCTAAATGGTTGTTTAACCTATCCATTTTAATTGTCCCTTCCCTTGTCCCTCGAAATCTGAAGGATGCCTTGTCCGACCCTAATTGGAAAGTCGCGATGATTGACGAATATAATGCTCTTATTGATAATATGATGTGGGACCTAGTACCTCGTCCACCTGATGCTAACATTATTCATTCTATGTGGATTTTTAGACATAAAAAGAAATCTGATGGTTCTTTTGAGAGGTACAAGGCTCGTATTGTAGGTGATGGCAGGTATCAACAGGTGGGAGTGGACTGTGATGAAACATTCAGTCCGGTCGTAAAGCCAGCAACCATCCGGACCGTTCTCATCATTGCGTCTTGGTCCATTCATCAACTTGATATAAAAAAGGTCTTCTTACATGAGGATCTTCATGAAATGGTATATATGCATTAGCCTATTTATGTGTGTCTGTTGCGGAAATTGCTCTATAGACTAAAACAGGCTCCTCAAGCATGGTACCAGCGGTTCGCCAATTATGTCTCATCTATCGGTTTTTCATACAACATATCCGATCATTCCCTGTTCATCTACTACAAGGGTACATACATGGCTTACCTATTATTATATATTGATGACATCATCTTCACCACATCTTCTGATGCTCTCCGCCGGTCCATTATGTCTCTCCTTTCCTCTGAGTTTGCTATGAAGGATCTGGGGCCCCTGAGTTATTTCTTGGGCATCTATGTCACTCGACATTCTGGCGGCCTATTTCTGTGTTAGAAGAAGTACGCCGAAGAGATCATTGACCGTGTAGGCATAACATCTTGCAAACCATCCCACACGCCAGTAGACACCAATTCCAAGCTCAGCGCTGATTCCGGCCCCCATATTCAGACCCGACTCACTATCGTAGCCTGGTTGGGACCCTACAATACCTCACATTCATGAGACTTGACATATCCTATGCCGTGCAATAAATCTACCTACACATGCACAATCCGACGGAAGCACACATGCATGCCCTCAAACGTATTTTATGATACATCAAAGGTACACTTCACTTCAGATTACATCTATACAGGTCCTCACTCACTGGTCTCATTGTTTATTCTGATGTTGACTGGGATGGATGTCCTGACACCCGACGCTACACGTCTGGTTGCTGCATTTTCCTCGAAAATAACCTATTGTCTTGGTCTTCTAAAAGGCAACCTACACTATCCCGATCCAGTGCCGAAGCAGAGTACAAAGGTGTCGCCAACGTCGTCTCTGAGTCTTGTTGGATCCGTAACCTTCTACTTGAGCTTCACTGCCCGATTCAAAAGGCAACACTGGTCTACTGCGATAATATTAGTGCGATATATCTTTCCGAAAATCTCGTCCAACATCAGCGCATTAAACACATTTAGATGAACATTCATTTCGTTCGCGAAAAAATGGCTTGTGGTCAATGTGTCATTCATATTCCTTCCAAATATCAGATTGCTGACATCTTCAAAGGACTTCTGCGCATACTATTTGATGATTTTCGAGCCAGTCTCAGTGTTCGTGAACCACCCACTTTGACTGCATGGATATAATAGAATATTTTCCGAATATTCTTTTATTAATTGTATACCTCTTATTTTAGGTAGAATTATATTCCTATTATAATTATGTCTTCTAATTTAGGTAAAATTATATTTTATATTGTATAGGTTGATTAATTATCTAATTTTAATATTCTTGGACTACTATATATTATACATTATTGATAAATACAATCAACAAACATATTTCATTACCGTGTATAGCTAATTTTGAGACATCTGTCCATTTAAAAATCTAATGGCCAGCATTTATCTAACTAAACCAGCCCCTCTAACCCATGGTTAAACCCCTGATTTATCCTTCCCTTAATGGCAGCATTAATTTAGACGAAACTTTTGATCCTCCTATCTGGAGACTTACAACTAAATAAGGGGCCGAAAAATTTGCTGAAAAATCTTTCCGGTTGAAAAAAATTATTTTCTTACCATGAAAATCATGAAAAAACAGAGAAATAATCATCAAGAACAGAAGATGGTACAACAACAACCAAAGGTCGTAAGAAAACGGAAGATCAGTTGATGAGCAAAAGATTTTCTGGAGAATAAGTGATAATACCAAAACAGGTTCTTCATCGCTCTTGCACTATTTTTCTACTTCGAGACCAAATACGTTTATTTATTGTGAGTCTCGTGGTGAAACTGCCAATGCGAACAAATGTCTATATTGTGTTTGATAAAATATCTCAATTGGGTTGATTGAGAATTTTAAGTAAAAAATGGATATTTAAATTTGTGAGAAGTTGAGATGCTCAAAGCACAAATAGCAAATCGAATAAAGGTCACAGCTTGTTCCACGTAAAATTTTCACATTAACCTTATGAAAATAATGAAGTTCACTGTTTTTAGGATGTGATAGTAACAGAGCCTTTGTTAGGACTGTTTTGAGTAGTGAACTCCATTGTTTGTAGATTTATTGATGTGATAGCTAGTAATAGAGCCTTTGTTAGATGTTGTAATTCATTTTTAATAAAAAATTTAAATCATTTTTTTTAATTTTAAGACTAAAGATTATTTGTCTTATTTATACTTTATGTAATGAAGATTTATGGATATGTCATCAACTGACTTTCAAGGTGGAAGTAATGTGGCAATAAAACTTGAGATGGAATTTGATTCGGATGAGCACACATATGATTGTTATAATGAATACGCAGCTTCACTTGGCTTTAGCATTAGAAAAGAATAGGCTAATAAAAACACAGTCCATGGGTATGTGACTTCAACAAGATTTACATGTTGGAAAGAAGGTTATAGAAGCACATATAGACGAGATTCGACAGTTCAAAAGCACAGAAAGGAAACTAGGACAGGGTGCTTAGCTCATATTATTATTTGTCGTCAATCGAATGGAATGTTTCGCATCACTTCATTTGAAGAGAAACACAACCATCCTCTAGTTGATTCTTCTTGAGTTCATCTATTACCATCTCAAAGAAAGATAAAAATTGCTCAAGCATATGAACTTGACTTATTGGATGATTCAGGAATATGTCCTAAAGCTTCATTTGACTATGTTGCTCGGCAAGCTGGAGGATAATCTTTTCTAGGTTACATAAAAAGAGATCACAAGAATTATCTTAGGGATAAAAGACATGAAAATTTGAAACACGGAATGTTCGTAGATTGGTAAATTATTTTGAGAAAAGGACACTAGAAGATCCCGCTTTTCGATTTTCCTTACACTTAGATGATGATAATTTGATAACTAATATATTCTGGGCTGATGCAAAGATGATAAGAGATTTTAAGATCTGTGGAGATGTTGTGTCTTTTGATACAACATATAGGACAAATAAAGAGTATCCCTTGACATTGTTTGTTGGTTTAAATAATCATAGGGAAATGGTTATATTTGGTGCAGCTCTCTTATATGAAGAATCAACTGAATAGTTTGAATGGCTTTTTAACGCATTCTTTAGGATCATGTCTGAAGATAAACCCCCAACATTTATGACAGATCAAGATCCCCTATAGCTGCTGCTGTCTCATCAGTAATGCCAAAGACATATCATTGTCTATGTGTGTGGCACTTGGAAAAAAATGCGTTTAAACATCTTCACCATATCTTTATAGCTAATTCATCATTTCCGAAAGATTTTAGCAGATTGCTTTATGATTATGAGTATGAGGATGATTTCTTAAGTACATGGCAGGATATGCTTGAGAAATATGACCTTGGGGATAATAGTTGGTTGAAAACTACGTTTGCTATAAGGGAGAAATGGTCAATGACATATGGAAAAAATACATTTTCAGCAGGTATGCAAAGCACACAATTAAGTGAAATCTTTAATGGATCTTTAAGGGGATATTTGAAATCTGATTTGGATATCGTTTCATTTTTTAAGCATTTTCAAAGATCAGTTGATGATAAGCGCACCAATGAGAATAAGTCAATTTTTTTATATGACTAAGAGAATACCTATTTTAAAGGTTAAATTTCCGTTATTGGTTAAAGATGTATACACCCCAACTATATTTGACATGTTTCAAAATGAATGGGAAAGGTCATTACTTGTTTCCGTGAAAGACTTTCATGATGAAGGAGATTTGTGTACATACAATGTTCTTATGGAAGTGTTAAGGAGCATGCAATAATTGTCAAGCGATCAGTAACTCAAGTTTCTTGTAGCAGCAAAATGTTTGAGTTTATGGGTATACTATGCAGACATGCTTTAAAGATCCTTGATATACTGAATGTAAAGGATATGATTCCTTCACATTATATGCTAAAGAGGTGGACAAAAGATGTTACAAACATGCATGAGATGGATGTCAATCTAGTAGCAATAAACTCTGCTCCGAAAGTTGAAATTATTACGAGGTATAGACATTTATGCCAAACTTTAATTTCAAGTGAAGCTTCTGAATCCAAAAAAGGGTATGAATTGGCTGCAAAGTGTGGGAACGAGATAATTGCAAAGTTAAACGATGTAAAGAAGAGAAATCAATCACATGAAGGGCCGACTCCAAGCAATAATATCCAAAATGAACCGAGCGAGACAGTATTTGTTGATAATACAAATGTCAAGAAGGTGACTGGGTTAAAAAGGAAGGAACCAACTCGCCGCTTTAATACTCGTCGAAAGAGTTTTATGGAAAAGACCAAAGGAAAAATAAGACTTCACTGCCAAAAATTTCTCTAAGCCAAACTGACCAGCAGTTTGATAATTTTCCATATCTTCAAGTCCCATATCCACCTTTATCAGATGCATCAACGACTATGGTATCTCACGTCATCTAAATTTTTCCTTGTTTATTATAACATAAGAACTTATCCTTGTCCTTTAAAAATAGGGAGCGACAGAAGGAAGCTTTCCTCCATGGTGCCCTTCACAATTGTCTCAAGGATCATCTCATGGAAGTTTGACTCAACTCTTAAGAGTTAGTGAACATAGTTTATGATGCATTTTTTTTCTTACTAGTAAGTAATTCTACTCATCTCAATATATGTCTTTTTTAACTAATTGCAGGATGTTTCATTTCATGATTTAAATAAGTATTCTCGAAGTTGATTATGACAACTTCGAAAAAGCGGAGGTTTCATGACAATGGTGATTTCTGCAACCATAGTCTTGATCTCAAAATTCAGATGTGTGCTTTATATTGTTATTTTCTAACACAATAACTTGATTTTGTTTCATAGGTTTTGTACCAGAACTGCGATTTGGCATCCTCTGTTAATGGAGTTGTTGTTTTTTTTACATCAAGGCTGCAACTTAACTTTCATCCCCGAGTAATTCTATTTTATCGTGGAAAAGCTTGTATGTAGAAAATTCTTTTGTAGAAATTCAATAAACACATTTTTGAATTGAACATGGTATATATAGTAGCCACGGATGCAGTGGCGAGAAATGCTTTTGTCTAGCAGAGAGTTATTAATCATAGTACCCTTTAATATTTAGGTGAAGCTTCTCTTGTTTATGTTTTTTATTTGTTGTGTTTGGCTGGCAGAAGCTTTATGCCTATGTTTTGTTCTGTTTTATTGTTTCTCTGGTTAGCTGAAGCTTTTGTTGTCCATGCTTCTAATTTAGCACATATGATGACCCTTGAAAACTTCTCACATTGGAATAAGCAGGATTTGAAAATTTTCCTGTGAGATAACTACTACTGCTTTAGTATGACTTTTGCTACGTGGGGGAAAGGGGTTGGAACTTGTTATACATTTAGATATTTTCAACTGCTGCTGCAAGTACTGCTGTATCTGTTGAGTTAGGAAAATTAATCTATATTATGATGCAAGATGTGGAATTTAACTCACAGAAGCTACAAGCACACTTGAACCAGCTACTAGTTAATGTGACCTTTTAATCAATTGTTGGATCATCATACATTTTTATCCTTTACTTATGTTCCAGTTCTGTTTAAGATGGCTTTGAGTGATATTGTCTTAGCAAGTAATATGGCTTTGAATGACAAATGTACTTCAACATTATGATGAATAGAAGACAGCACATGCTTTGAAACATGATGTTAACATTCTGTATTACAGGTTCTCAATGTATCACTATTTTATAAATGAGAATTTTAGGTGTGCCATCTATAATTTCAAATTTATTCTTTAGCTTGTAATTTTATCTTTTAGTCCTTTCTGCCTCTAATATTGAGAAAATTGATTTGATCTATAAAGCCAGCTTAAGGTCCATGCAAAGAAGAAGAAAAATTGTTGCATATCATTTTGTCACTTGGAGTAGCATATATATACTTCTATCTTTCAAGTTGATATACTCGATAAATCGACCAATAACTTCTATAATTTTAGGTGTGCCATCTATAATTTCTTTACCATAATAGTTTTCTCATGTTTACTGTCTATTTGAAGTAAATTTATTCTTTAGCTTGTAATTTTATCTTTTAGTCCTTTCTGCCTCTAATATTGAGAAAATTGATTTGATCTATAAAGCCAGCTTAAGGTTCATGCAAAGAAGAAGAAAAATTGTTGCATATCATTTTGTCACTTGGAGTAGCATATATATACTTCTACCTTTCAAGTTGATATACTCGATAAACCGACCGATAACTTCTATAATTTTATGTGTGCCATCTATAATTTCTTTACCATAATAGTTTTCTCATGTTTACTGTCTATTTGAAGTAAATTTATTCTTTAGCTTGTAATTTTATCTTTTAGTCCTTTCTGCCTCTAATATTGAGAAAATTGATTTGATCTATAAAGCCAGCTTAAGGTTCATGCAAAGAAGAAGAAAAATTGTTGCATATCATTTTGTAACTTGGAGTAGCATATATATACTTCTATCTTTCAAGTTGATATACTCGATAAACTGACCGATAACTTCTATAATTTTAGGTGTGCCATTTATAATTTCTCTACCATAATAGTTTTCTCAGGTTTACTGTATTTGAAGTAAATTTATTCTTTAGCTTGTAATTTTATCTTTTAGTCCTTTCTGCCTCTAATATTGAGAAAATTGATTTGATCTATAAAGCCAGCTTAAGGTTCATGCAAAGAAGAAGAAAAATTGTTGCATATCATTTTGTCACTTGGAGTAGCATATATATACTTCTATCTTTCAAGTTGATATACCCGATAAACCGACCGATAACTGCTAAATCCGTATCGATCCAACCGATATTTTATTTGTTCGGTTAGCGATTTCGTACATTTAAGAACCGATAAGCCGAATGGTTAAGCGGAAATATCCAACTGATCTGTTACAAAATGAGACCACTCTTATTTTTCTTAAATCATTACAAACAAAAGATCAAATTCCTCGTAGTTCGAACGTTACACATTTAATTTTGTATGCAATATAGTTTCTGCTCGTATTAAAAATCAATCTTTATATAATGTCCTTTGGGATTAAAGATCGATCTTTGTATAATAAGATTTACTGGAAGTATGAATATGGTACATGAAAAATTCAACTTCGAAATTCAACCTTAGTGGATGTGATGAGCGCTTGGGTGGATATCGGAGTTGAACTGTATTAATGCGTGATTTGGAGAATCAGCCTTAGTGTTGATTCCGGCTGTTGTTATATAGGCTTGTCTCCATTACTTGAGCTTGTTTCCATTGATTGATAAATTGTGTGTTTACTCATCACATATGCTTCTATTATGAAAGACATATTACGTGAAACTACGTGTTATTGAATTCTGAAGCATGTGTTTCTCATCTCCTATATAGTGGTCGCAGCTCATACATCATGATTACTTACCTTACTATTGTTGTTGCATTCATACACTCATGGCTATTATGAAATTGAAAGTGAAGTGATATGAAAATGTTGTGGGTTGGATAAGACCGAAAAGGTAAGGATATTCTTATGAGATGATTGGGAGCATTGAGATGAGGAAAATAATTGATATGACTCGACAAATGAGTCTTGGGCTCTAGTCAGATTCGTGTGTTGAATTCCGGCTGGCTAGGAGCGGTATATGAACGACACGGGTCCCCTATGGGTCATATCTATAAGGCAAAGCATATAGGGTGTATATATCGGGTTGATGGAACCGTACCTTGCATTTGTATTCATACCATACAATTATACACATTGATTTACTTGATGAACTGTACTTGTTTTGAATTGATCATTGTGATTTGGATTGATTATCGTGATGAGGTGGATTATGTCGATTAAACTAGCATGAATTCTGAATTACTGAGTATCGAACTCTTATGTGAACAAGGTGACCTAAGTGATTTATTGAACTGTGTAGAATAGGCTATGTGAGAGTCAATTTGGTATTTATGTCAGTTACGTATCTTCCGTCGTTGTCGGCCTATGATGCCTATGGGGGTAAGTTGTGTACTTATGCTACACTTGCTGTATTATTTTTGAATGCGAATTATGTGTCTTCTACCAGTTCAGGACCACGTGGCTAAGTTCGGAGTTGGAGGGATCGAGTGTTCGGGGTGAGATTGCTTCTTCACGGCATGCCCGAAACATCTTCTTTACGCATGTCTATATTTACATTCGAGAGACACTTTCAGACTTTCAGACTTATTATTTTTGCTTTTTAGTGCTCTTGTATTACATACTAGATCTTTGGGTTGTATAATTAGATTATCATATTTGGCTTCTTTATTTATGCTATGACAAGACATATTTATGATTATTGTTATTATTCCACTTATGTTTGATCTTACATTGATTACCGATTGAGAAATGATTTGTCTACCGATAAAAAAAGTGTAGGTGCCACCACGACGCCCGAAATGGATCGTGACATGTTTGTACTATCAAGATGATTTACACTAAAAGAAGAAAGACATTTGACAACAACATTTTTTATTGTCATATATTAGATATTGTTGCCAAAAATAATTTTCGCAACAATAAAAATTGTTGCATGCCGTTTCGCAACAAAAAGTTATTTTTTTGTTCTCATTTACTTTTTTAATTAACAATATATTAACTTTTTGTTGCCATTTACCTTTTTAGCATCAAAAAGTAATAACTTAACTAGAATAATATATACTTGGGATATACAAACATCAAAGATTTTAAATATATAAACTAAAATATCTCAAACCAAAATAATATAATTGGCCGAATCTGGACAGGTTAAATAATATGTGTATTATCCAAAAAGAAGAAAAGGAAGGTAATCGGGATTTTCTTTTTTTGGTTTAGGATTCACAATTCTTGGGAGATAGTTAAGGAATTGATCCTTCCGTTACTAAGCAGCGAGATTTTAGGCTAATGATGAGGGGCATCGGTTTTGGGTGGGATATGATATAAAAGGAATTTCTCTTTGGCTACAAACTGAGATACTAACGTTTGTGCTAAAATTATATAATGTGTTTTTTAACATTGCATAAAGTCTTCTGGTAAAAGAGCTAGCTGTTTGGATTATATTTGGACGGGTTAAGATGAAATGAATGAATAAATGGATCATTGACTAACTTTATTTAAAATTCATTTAGGTCAAGATAGATAAATAATGTGTTGTAACTCAGCCTGCGCAACTTAACTCAAATCTTTACAAATTTCATTATTCATGAAATAAATTCTATAAATATAAAAGATAGATTTATATCTCATTGGAAATGATCATACTTTCCAAGTAAAATGTGAAGGTACGTAGAAATAACTTCTATCATTCAGGAAACAAATCTAATCTTTCTCTTTGACAAAAAATAAATAAAAATTAATTCCAAATGCAATAAATAATAAATTGCTACAATCTTCATACTTATAAGTGATAGAAAAACTTATATTGCACCAAACTTTTGAAAATAAGAAATGTTATTTCTATTCAATTAACATCTGCAACTTGCTAATATTATATATATATATATGCAAAAAAATAGGGTCAATTTGGATGTAAACTTTGGGCTGTTTTGGGCTATAAAAATAAGGGATTTAGTTGGACTGTGTTCAAACTTAGCCCATCATTAATGTAAGTCATGCCAATCCATTACTCTTGTTCAAAGTCATTCGAGCTTTTCTTGAGAATATGACATGAATTATTTCAATATTGTAGCGCCTGATATTCAAACATTGGCTCGATGTATTTTCTCTGCCCCTTCTTACTCTGAAAAAGTAGGAACACTTTACGTCCTTAAACTGATAACCATATTTCTGCTAACCTAGCCTCCTCTATCACTGGAGACCAATAAGGAGTAGTACGAAAAAACTTGGATGAATTGGGTGGGTCGAATGGATTTAAGCTGAATTTATCACCCCTACATGGAGAGGATTAGTGGTGTATTTCATGAAAGGCGATTTTACGCATATAATACAGTCCAAATAAACAGTTTATAGTTATCATCGGCCAAATTTTTTTTACATCTGAAATAGCCAAATTGATGAAAAGAAGTGTTGCCTCTTTCGATGCTACTTTTTAACTTTTCCCAATCTAAAGTTGCACTTTCCAATCTTGTAATACATATTCCCACTTAATTTAAATATCCTTTTAAATTTTTTGCACCTTTTAACACATTATATACACTGTTATATAAGTATACATTGATTATGTATATTTATATATTAAATATAATTTTTTTATACAGTGAATATACATCACCCGAAGGCAAAAGAATCTAAATCCTTCTTGGTCATTATATACATTACTATACATTATTGGGAAAATGACTAAAATACACTTCAATCTTTACCCGAATTGTAGTAACCCACTCATACTTTGCGATAGTCCTATTACCCTCTGAATATATTTTAAAACATTTTCTTTGCATTTATGTGGAAAAATCTGACCAAAATCCAACGCGACACAAGTCAAGACTCGATTATGGAAGAATATAGTGATTCACAAAATCCAGGATAATCAATTGCTTTCTCCATGAAAAAAAAATTAAGAGTGTAGGAGAGAATTCTAATTTTTGTTTTGTTCGAAGAGTGAAATGACCTGAAAATGACCGGACTCTTTTGTTTTTTAGCCTTTTGTTCAGCACGTGTTTGAATTGTTATACAGCTCACTCGATAAATGCCAAAAAACATTCCTTAAAAATATATCGGAGGGGGGGGGGAGTAAAGGTTAGGTGTGTTACAATAAATTCGGACAAAGATTGGATTGTATTTTAGGCATTTCCCATACATTAGATATATAGTGTATAAATACAGAATTTACATTGTATAATCATATGTATATACTGTATAACACTGTATACACAATTATAATCATACAAATTTGAAAAAAACTTGGAAAGAAACATGCATAGGGTTGAACATAAATTTTCACGTCCTAATGTATGAATGTTTGCCTGAGATCTCGCGACTCCTATATAACATAATTTTTTACGTTCGACTGCATAGGATTTTAGGATAAACACTCTCCTTTTCAATTTACAAACTGTTTCGAAGCATTTTTGTAATGGGTTTGGTTGTTTTACCTATTTTCCCCTAAAAGACCCCTCCTCTAGTATGGTATATTTGACTTGCGGCGATGGTGGAGCAATTCCCGAGGCAATCATGTAGAAATAACAGAAGAAAATCCAAGTTTTGACCCGCTGTGGTATCCCCCGGATCATTCCCGCAGTCTTACAGAAATCCATAAGAGCGAGGGATGATAAGGGTGATATATTGGTTAAGTTGTACCTATCATGGTTTGGTTTGGAAAAATTGATCGTAGTAGCTCTGAGAGTTACGCGAAATGAAGGGGACTAAACAGGAACAAGAGGGATCCACTGAAGAAGATCCTTATCCTTCTCCTTCCCTTTTTTCGGAAGAAGTGTGGGATCCGGATAAAATCTATGAAACGGAAGAAATCCGAGTCAAGTTGGTTTAGTGAGGGCGACCGCGAAAGTCACCGAATGGGTCAGTATTTTAGTTCTCCCAGATTAGAATATCAAAGGAGGACGTTGCAGATACCCGGGGCGGACACAACTTCTTCTAAGGCTAGAAGACCATTGGAAGACACCACTTTGAATAGAAAAAGCCAGTAAGTCAACCAGTCTGTTCTTAATAAGGGTAAGTTAGTACGGTACGCAAGACAGTAATCCTTCTTTCTAAGAGTCCTCAGTCCTAGGGTCCTCGTAGTCCATTAGGAAGAAGGGGAACCGAAACTCGAACCCTCGGTAAACAAAAACCTACATAGCAGTTCCAATGTTACGCCTTCAACCACTCTGCCATCTCTCGTACATAATGATTATGATCCCAAAACAGAGTGAATAGCGAGTCAGTCATAATCCATTATTGGATAGGTACGACCTTCAGTTGCAGGTCGCGTACATAAGCTTGTAGAGTTGCCTCTATTAATATTTCTCGGAGAAAGCCATGCCGCATTCTCTCAATAGATGAGATTTCATGCTCGAGTAAATCAAAGGCCCCTTTCCGAATATCTTTTTAGGGGGAAATAGAAAGGATGGTGTTGGATTCGCACTACAAATATAATCCAAATAAAATAGATACAAAAAAGTATAGATGGGGAATAAATAAAGAATAAATGGAAAGCAAAACTACAATTTACTTAACTTGATTGAATATGGATTCAATCAAGTGTTATTCCATCCCCGTTATCCATTGAACCTGCTCTGAATAATCCTCCTTTTGCCGGATTATTGCCGATGTAATCATAAAAAGCTAATTTTTCAGGAATTTTAGACAAGGCTTCTGATAAACTTTGATTTGTTGGTTTGAGGGTTCGTTAATTTTATACTAACAAGTAAGCATCGGTGACCGCTCGACCTAGCGCATTAGCCCAGTACAAAATTTTGAAGATTGAAGTTGGAGAAATTTGACTAAGAGTTGACTTTTAAATAAATGCGTCCATAATCGAATTTTGATGGTTCTGTTAAATCCGGAAAGTGATTTTTAACCTAAATGGGTAGTTGGGATGAGTTCCGAGTGATTTCGATGAGTTTCAGATAAGGAAGATAATCTTTACAAATTCTTAAGTTAAAGGAAGGATTTGAGTTGACCACAGTGAATATCGGGGGATAAATGAGTTTTTTTCAAAATTTCTTAAAAGCTAGCGGGTTGGATTGCATTTGGAGAGTTAAGATGAACTGAATTAGTAAATTAGTCCTTAACTAACTTTGTTCAAAATTCATTTGGGTCAAGAAGGGCAAATAATGGGTTGTAACCCAATTCGCGTAACTTGACTCAAATATTTACAAGCTTCATCATTCAAGAAACAAATCTCCTAAATTTAAAAGGTAGATTTATATCACATTGGAAATGATCATACTTGCCAAGCAAAATGTAAAAGGTAGAAATAAAATCTATCAATCAGGAAACAAATTTAATATCTCTTAGACAAAAAATAAATAAAATTAAAAGCAAATAGACTAAATAAATAAATTGCTACAGTCTTCATAATTATAAGTGATAGAACAACTTATATTGTACCAAACTTTTGAAAATAAGAAATGTTATTTCAAATCAATTAACATTTGGAACTTGCTAATCATATTTTATATATTTTGGCTATCTAATATGCAAAACAAAAAAAGAAAAAGAAAATTACAGCTCCTAATGAGAGGCAGAGAGTGCCACAGTCGAAAGGAACCTTTGAGAACTAGTTCAAAGTCGCAAAAATCATATTCAGTAGCCAATCAGGGTCAATTTGGGTGTAAACTTTGGGCTGTTTTGGGCTATTAAAAATAAAATGGATTTAGTTAGGTTGTGTCCAACCTTAGCCCATCATTAATGTAAAACATGTCCAATCTATTACCCTCTTGCTCAAAGTCATTCGATTTGTCTCCCGATTTCATCAGCCGATAAAACGGTAGAAGGCAAAATTCGGGGTGAGAACAAATTTGGCACACTCAATGGGACCATAGGTGAATTAATAGAAAATTTTGATTCTCTAGGTTAGGATCATTCTTGGCGTATGTGCCTAAGGTCCAGTAAGAAAATGAACCTCGAGTCTAGTCCACATCCTAAACAAAATCCTCCTAGAAGGAGCAACGAACCATCATCCTCCGCGGGTATGCCTACATCGTTGGATACCCCTCCACTTCCTCCATCAACCCAAGCCGTGGAAGAATCTAGCCAATCTGAAGGTCCAACCATAATGACCACGTCTTTTATTAGACAACAGATCGACTTGGGCATCCACGACATTATGTACCAAGTTTCTAAACAATTGGCTGACATTGTGAAGCCGATGGTACATATGAAGTTCAGCAAGCGAGGGAGATGGAAACCAACTGAATGCACCCAGGAGAATGTTCGGCTAGTTCTGCTATTCCTATGACGAGCGGTGTTGTTCAACACGAGACCGTGACTCCCAGTGTTGTTCCTCAGTCGCATGTGCATTAGCCAGTGCCCACTCAGGCACAACCGATAGCGCACCTAGGAACACAAGCCCTATTGCCTGGCAACCAGCACACTGCATGGTCGCCACCGAAACTTGAGGGCCAAAATGTGCCACTTGACCAAGCGAGTCTAAGTATGGGCAGATCAACATGGCTCGGAGACCAGTTCAGGCTCCAGGACACTTTGGTTTGCCCCAGTTATGTCGTACGTTTCTACGAATGGCCCTACGATGCAGGCGAACAATGTTGGCCAGCCGATGGCCCCTGGCTATGACTTATCTCGACTATCTGGTGACGCTGTTTACAGCAGAATACCATTCCAACATTCATTTCCAGTACCCAATTCATACCTTTCAGGAAGCGTAAACTTTCTAAGAATGGCCGATGTCTGAGAAGAGCAACCATGAAACACCGTTCCACCTTATCCTCAGACTCCGTTAGCCGTTCCAAGAGCTCAGGTTACAGGCTTTGGTGGCCATACCTAACATCAGCCATGGGGAATTACCCCACCTGTTGGTAATGGCCAGCAGACCACCTATAACCTTCAAAACCCTGTCCAACAAAGTACAGAATGGAGGCCGCCAGTGCAGAACGCCTACCAGCCGAATCTAGTCGAGAATCGGTAGGGGACGTCGTAACTGATAAATCCAGAGATTATTGCTAATACCATGCGGAGGTACTTCAGCATCCAACTAAAACCTTTGGACATGCCTGTTTATAAGAAGCAGTACCCCGATTGGGTAGATCGGATAACACCTTTGCCGAGGGGCTTCAAAACACCAGAGTTTGCCATTTTCTCTGGCGACGACGACAAATCCACTATCGAGCACATCAGAAGATTTACTGCCCAATGTAGCAAAGTTGGCCAGAATGAGTGTCACGACCCAAACCGGAGGGCCATGACGGGTGCCCGGATCTTACCTGCCGAGCACGACTCTTCACACACTTACCGGCTAACCAAAATCAATCATGGCCATAAGGGCCGTTACCGAATATTCGGCTGACACATACATCACAACCGACAGGGCCATACATAACTACTACATACAGAATAACTATCTACAAGCCTTTAAGGATACATGACATCATAAGGACGGGACAGGGCCCCGCCATACTCCAAATGCATACGCAAAATATCATACCACGATCGGACTGCAACTCTGAAACAAATAGAGTGCTCCAATACCAGCTGAACTTGAAACCTACTAGTGTAAACCGTCACCCTTTTTAACTGAACCTGCGGGCATGTACTGGGTATATCAGGCATGAACAATATCATAACAGGAATACAATAATAAACTGAAACAGAAATAGCCGACAAAATTAGCTGACAGCAACAACTGATCAGTAATGAATGCCTCTGAGGGCCCTAATATGCCTAACATGTCATGCACACTGCGAATGCGGTATACATATATATATGTATGTTGCGGAATGTGCAACCCGATTATATATATGTATATGTTGTGGAACATGCAACCCAGTCTAATATATTATATATATATATGTATGTTGCGGAACGTGCAACCCGATCCAATATATTATGTATGTTGCGGAACGTGCAACCCGATCCAATATATTATATATATTGCGGAACATGCAACCCGATCTAATATATTATATATATTGTAGAACGCGCAACCCGATCCAATATATTATATATATATATGTATATTATATATATATATATATATATATATATATATATATATATATATATATGTATGTATGTATGTTGCGGAACGTGCAACCCGATCCAATATATTATATGTGTATATGTATGTATGACAATGAAAAATTCTGAACTTATCGGATGACATGATATCCTTGTACCTTCGGTTAACATTGGAAATATTAACATATTTTCCGTATACCTCAATAAGGGTTCAGGAACATATTTAGACATGATTTTAACATATGAATCAATAACATGAACATTCTTAACTACTAGGAGTAGAATAATTTATGAAATAATATCACAGTTATATTTCGTTACATGAAACATGCCAAAAGAAGAAATAATTTGTCTTAACATACCTTGAATATTGTCCTCTCAATAATTATGTATTGAATTTGCTGAAACGTTGCTTGAAACAATATTTTGAAATTTTTTTTTATTTCAAGAATATTGCTGGACGATTTGCTCTACACCAAGCATTAAGAACGAATTGCTTCATGTTTACCCCCTTAAAGCTACTAGACAAAAGGTCTCATATCTTACACTCTTTTGCTACTGTAAAGATATAATCTTAACAAATGAATTAAGTGGAAGACTACCCTTTAGACATGTCACTACTTAGTCTTAAAGACTTAATATGATTCCATTTAATACATTACCCTATCTTAGTCACTTAGGTGGTATATTGCAATGTTACACGTGATGTCCCCATTAAGCTTATCCCCCTATTAAGATTAATCAATCCCACAATTAATCAATATACACATAATTAATTTTTTGATCCCAATTCACTTAAATCTTAATCACTTATAAAACCTTCATATACTCAATGTCATAATCGTGTGATATAATACCAGTACATCGCCTCTTTATGCGCACACCAAATTTATTTTCGATCCCCGTCGTCACACTTGTTACGTTCAAAATTAATTCGTAGTTTTATCCTTTTATATACTCAGCTCTTTATTTACATACGTAATATAGTATAAATTCCCCGAGGCCCGGGTCTACTTTCCTATGTTTAGGTGCTCGAACCATCGCCCAAAATTACGTGATGTTACAATAAGTATCACAAGTTGCAGCTATTCCCTCTCTCTCTAACAGGAACAACCTTTGCATGGTACTCCTCTTTGGCTCCTGATTCCGTGCAGAGCTGGGCTGACATGGAGGGTTGTTTCCATGATAGGTTCTATTGGCCCCAACCTCAGGTTACCGTGACTGATCTAACGAATTTCAAGCAGCAGGTCGATGAATTGGCTGCCGATTTTATCGAGAGAGTCAGAAAGAAGGTTGGAAAATGCACCATACACTTCCCCGGGTCTAAGTGTGCCCACATGATAATCAATAACATGCACCATCAGTTAAAGGAGAAGCTGGTAGGACAATCCTCCTCTAACCTGAGTCAGTTAGCCGAAAAGGCTAGCCAAATAGAGCAGTATGTCCAAGAGAAAGAGCAAAGAAGAGCCAGCCGAAATCGAGGCCCACTTGGTATCCATCATTGAAACAGATGAGTCCGAATCAGAGTCAGCCGATTGAACAACAGACGCAATGGTGGCCGAGATTGTTAGGGGTAAGGTTTACTCTTGCCCAGCCTTGAAAGCCGTAAAGGGCAAGGAGATAAGTCCATCCGATGACAGGATCAGTTACTCGTTTGACATTATGAAGGCAGATCAGATCTTTGATCATCTACTCAAAGATAAGCAAAATCGGCTACTTGGTGGTCATAGGATTCCGCCTGACAAGGAACTAAAAGATAAGAAGTACTGTAAGTGGCATAATTCAGACAATCACTCTACTTCTAATTATGTGATTATCAGAAAGGCGATCCAAAAGGGCATCAAGGAGGGGAGGTTCAAACTACCCGACACGAGTATGGCTGAAATGTCCAATGATACCGATCCCTTCCCGCGGTACCTATAAATATGGTATCTTTTGCTAAGCCCGATGAGTCAAGGGACACCAAAGGGAAACAACCGATGAAAAAGGTGTGGTTTCCAAAGAAAACTACCGAAGGGGAGAAGGCCACAAGGACATATGTGTTCAACCGGTTAGGCAACCTACATGACATTCATGATGACAGGCAGCCAACTAGGAGCAGTTTTCATGGCCGCCCTAAATACTTGAGGGACATCGAATGAGAACTTCAGGAACAAACCATGAGGTTCAGAAGGGTCCCTATCGATGCCAGGCATAGGCCTGGGGGGGCAAGTACGGATGTCAACCAATAGGCAGCCAAACATGCCTCGAATAGATGAGGAACCACTCTCTAAAACCAAACAGTGGGTGGTCAAGTTTAACATCAACGAGGGTGTTTCTTCCTTGCGTATCATGGCGAGAAATGAGGACCAGACGAGACCCCGGAGAATGATTAAACCAACCGCCAACACAGAAGAGGGGAAGTGGTCTATCAATCAGGCTCTCGAAAAGAAAGAGGCACCACCGGGAGTCGCATCCAGGACTCAGAAAAGAATGATGCAACGTGCTAAGGCCTTCCGTAAGATGCAACATACATTGCATATAATTTCCAACACCAAGGCAGCCGAAAATCAGGAGATTCCTGAGTCTGCCGTAGCCGAGGCTATCGAGCGAGCATTCAGCTCATTTGCTTCAGGGGCAATGTCACTTGAAGGAGAGACGTCGGGTCAACCAGAGTTGGATGGACAGCCTACCGACAACCCGACGGAGGAACCCTGGCAAGAGAACGTGGCTCCAGATGGTCCTCTAACCGAGGCAATCCCACAGATCGTGTAGAGGATTCAGTCTGAGGATCCCCAGCCGATCCCCATTTGTCTCCAAGAAATGAAAGATATGTGCTCCTAGTCAGCCGAATTAAATGAAGGAGGAGACTCCGCCTTGATTTATTTAGCCAAGATATGGTTGATGAGATGTGGGCAGACATTAAAATGGTCAGCCTAATCTTATGTGAATTCTGGGCCAGCCGCTCCGCGCTGGATAGCCTAGAAGGTGATGTTTGCATAGAAGACGCAAAATGGGCAATAATAGCCGATACCACAGCAAGAGATGCTTTAAGCACTGAGTTTGGTGCACCTACGAAAGAGATGGTTAAACACCTCAAGCCCCTCTATGTGAAGGCGTACATCAACGACAAAACTATTAGCCGAGTGTTAATCGACAATGGGGTTGTGCTGAATATGATGTCGCTGCTTACTTTGAAAATCCTCAACAAAACCAGAGAAGATCTCATCCCAACTTACATGAAAATGGCTAGCTTTTCTGGAAGAGGCTTCTGAAGCATTGGGGATTCTAGTAGCAGAAATCACTGTAGGGCCTAAGACGGTCAGGTCTTCCTTCTTTGTAATAGATGGCAAGCCGTCCTACACAATTATGTTGGGTAGGGACTGGATTCACACCAGCCGGTGCCTTTCTTCTACTATGTATCAAAAGCTCATCTTTTGGGAAGGAGACAAGATAGAAATCTTCCAAGTGGATGATAACCCGTTCCAGCCAGTATGAAGAAGGATCTTGGGAATCCTGTAATCCTACCTCACGAGGGTTTGAAATAAAACAATTAGATGAACCACAACTTACCTTGGAGGATTTAAATAGTTGAGGATACCCAAGTCATACATGATCTAAGGCATCGGCTGACCGCCCTAGAATCTGAGGCAAGGATAGCCGAAGTATCGTAGATGGGGAACCACAACGGAAAACCAGATCTAGCGGCCAACAACATTTGAGTTGCCGATAGAAATTTTATACTTAGCTTTGTTTGTCTTTGTTCTAAGCTTGTACAAAACACGAGTGTTATGTTATACCCCATGTTGTGTATGTTTTGTGCAAAGTTTTAATAAACGCTTTTTACAAAGATAGGTCTTAAAGGAAATAGGCAATCAGAAACTCCAAATCTACAACTATGGGGACGACATCCTATCGGCTAAATCTATGGCCAAGATGCAATATTGTCCTCAGAAGTTAATATCATTATGGCTGGCCAAACCAAATTTTCTAAGTTTGGAAGAATATCAGCAGGCCATTCTAATAGAGTTGAGTCAGTTGGAGAAAAATCGACTGACAATCATAGAAAGAGTCAAAGCTGGTAAACGTAAAATGGCCAAAGCATATGACAAACATATATGGCCTAAAGAGGTTTGCCGAATGAGACTTAGTTTGGGAAATCATCCCGCCGATTGAAATGAGAGATCGTAAAATCGGCAAATGATCGCCAAACTAGGAAATGACCCTTCGTAGCAAACTCACAGGTTGCCGGCAATACGGATCAAGCGATGAACATGCATGGAAAAAAAATGTAAATGGTGGACATATTACCCATTGATTCTGGGGCATGTATAAGTAATCAACAGCCACCGACCGACTTCTTGGTCACAAAAAAAGATTAAGTTCCCTTCGATTTGGGGAACGTAAGAACAAATGACAACCACAGACCGGCCGCCTGGTCACAATAACAGACCCTTCGATTTGGGGTCGACAAAATTAGAAAGCTGAATCACTCGGCATTCCCCCAGATAGAGGTTGCAATACATCAACAGTAATATAAGTCTCAGGATTAGTCGAATCCACCACTGCTTGGACATTTTGAGTACCTGCAATCTCCCTTCCTTTCTCAGCTTCAACAACGACTACTATCTCAGCCGCACCCACTCCTATTCGGACCTCCTTTTCAGCACCCAGCAAAGGCTCACCCACTACAGTCGATGGGGCCTCGGTAAAAGCTTGAGTGTCGGTCGATACCTCTTGAACAACAAAAGCAACGACTACTTCAGGTGGCAAGTCTATATGTG
The DNA here is from genome assembly GCA_029783415.1 of Anisodus acutangulus. NCBI lineage: Eukaryota > Viridiplantae > Streptophyta > Magnoliopsida > Solanales > Solanaceae > Anisodus > Anisodus acutangulus. The sequence continues at coordinate 30,659,956 of CM056506.1, read as the reverse complement.
GTATCGGCTGACAACTCAGCAACAGGATCAGCTGACAAGGAAGCAGTGATTATCGGCGTTGCTTGAACTAGATATTTTTTCCACACAGTCCATTCATTCTCCAGGTTGGCCAGCCATTCGCTACCTGCTTTCTGATCCAGCTCCCAAATCACCTGCTGGTTACCAAGTTCCTGGAGTTTGTTATCCAATTGAAGGCTCTGCTAAAACAAAGAAGAGCGGGAGGAGTCGTGGGCAATAATATCCGAGTCTAAGGCACTTATGGTCGGAGTAATAGCCCCTATCTCCGCTTGGATCCTCTCCAACTCAACTTGCAGTTTGGACAGCTTCTCCTGTAAATCATTTCTTCGGCTGACATTTTGTTGCCTCGCTGCATTCACCTCATTGAAAGAAGTCTGAATGCGGTTCTTCTCTTGCAGAAGAGACCCCAAGTGTTGCAGAGCAGTGACAACCTCGTCACAACTATCTTTGGCCATTCTATATAAAGCAAAAAAATCATTTAGAGCCAAAGCCATGTCATTGTAAGTGGCTGCCAGTGTTGGGGAATCCATTATTTCTTTCGACAATCGGAGTAAAGAAGCCCTCAGAGCAAGTAACTCCTCTTTGCTGGTTGGAATTCCCCTGGCGAGAGATTCTTTGACTCGCTCTCGATGGACGCCAACAAGCGAAGCTGGTGGAGATGTAGTGTCGACTGAGCTAAAGTAGCAGAAAAGCACATCTTCCGGGATGATCTCGGCTAGTACCTCTGAACCGTTAGTTGGGTGGGCTTCAGCCGAAGGATTACCTCCAACGGTCTCCTATACAGAAAAAGACAATTTCAGAAGAAAAGCAAGAGTCTAGAGACAGTTGGTAACAAGACTGGATGAAAATTAGGGCTACCTCTTCGAATGTACGATTAGAAACTATTGGAACCAATTCGTGATAACAAGGACACCTCGGTTGAAGGGGAACCCAATTCAGAAGTTATCATTATTGCATGTACTGGAGACAAGATGATTGAAGTGACATGAGCGGCTGTCAGACTGAAACGATGACTATTTTCGGATACATCAACTCAACAGTCACACTCGAGTTAATGTAGGGGGGCAATTGTTAACACTCAAAAATAATTTAACTGTTTAGCTGAATCCAGTGACAACCGAATTATTCCGGAGTCGAATTTACTCCTAGCCCTCGACTACAAGAACTTCATCGGCTACTAAGGCATCTTAGCTGAAGTTGTTGGTTAGAGGTACGACTGGGACCAACTCAGATGCAGATGCCTCAACGACCAAGTCAAAAGGGTTTCCGGACACCCAAAAGAGATAACGACCAACAACAGCTAAAAGAAAGGGCCATTATCTGAGCAAGAGGATTAGAGGGCGAGAAAATCGGCACCACCTCCCCCATAGTCAGCCGTTAAGCTTAGTGGGTTACTTGATGACCGACATGGGGGGGCACGTTTGTACAATTTTTCTTCCTTTTTGTACTATAAATACTCATTCTTTGTATATACGAAACACACACAATCAATCAAACAACTCAAATTTTATCTATCTTTATCTTTTATCCCTTACTTTATCCTTTACTTTTACTTTACTCAGTTGTATTCATGTTTCTTACCTCTTAGTTTACTCACACCACCGTCCTAACGCTTTTTGGAGTAGTTGGGGAATCCATTGCTGAAAATTAGAGTTCCGTTTCCAGCCCAAATCGCTTAAGTTAAGGAATCAATTTGTCTTCCGATTTCATCAGCCGATAAAACGGCAGAAGGCAGAATTCGGGGCGAGAACAATAGTATACATATTTATATATTAAATATACATTATTATACAATGAGTATGCACCACCTGAAGGCAAAAGAATCTAAATCCTTCTTTGTCATTATATACACTATTATACATTATATATATATATATTGCTCTGTATAATGATGTATATATACCGTACAACACTATATACAAAGTTATAATCATCAAAATTTTGTACTTGAAAAGAAACATGCATAGGGTTGAACATAATTTTTCACGTCCTAATGCATGAACGAATGCCTGATATCTCGAGACTCCTATGGAAATAATTTTTACGTTCCAATGCATAGGGTTTTAGGATAAACACTCTCCTTTTCAATTTAGAAATTTTTTCAAAGCATTTAGCTCATTTTTAATACCAATAAAAGTGTTAGATCATGCTTCCTCACTGATTTTGACATAACTTGTTGAAAGATATATAAAACATCATGAGAGACCTTGAAAAAATTTGAAGAAATTCGAAATGGATCTCCTTGAATTTATTGACATTAGCACAAATTAATATTTGAGATTTGATCCTAGCATTAGAAAGGGGCAAGACTTGGCCGAGTCCACAACCTCTGTAGCACTATTCACGCTATGAACTAAGAAACACTTTTCCAATTAAAATAGGTCATCCAGACCTTCTTTACAAATTTAACATTCATGAATCAGATCCCTATATATAAATACATTCCTTTGTTTAGCATTATCAGGTCTAAAGTTATCACTTTTGAACACTAACTGCAAGTGAGTCATGGTGAGAGAGTAGAGAAACCGCTGAGAAAGAAAAGACAGAAAGTTTTAATTAGGGCTGAATTTTTTTTAGAATATATATAAAATGGACTAAAACTGATAAAAATAAGAGACTTGGGCCAATTTTTATAAACGAAATACCCGAATGATTATTGGCCATAATTTTCTCTTCACGAAAAGAATCCAATTTTGGGGCCTTGCTTGTAGATTTAGCTTTTGGGCCTTGGAAGGAACTATTTCTGAGGAATGTCTCGAATAGCTTGGGGCCTGCAGGGGCTTGAATTCCAGGTTTTAGGATTGATTTTTCGTGAGGAATTTACACTAGGGTGGGCCGGGTCGTCCCGACCCAACCCGTCCCGATCACCCCTAAAAAAAAAATTTGTCGGTGTCGGGGTTTGAACTCGGGACGGGCCTGGGATCGTCCCGCCCGTCCCCATCCCGACCCCGTCCTGCCCCCTCCCCCTTTGCAAAAATAAACGTTGCAACAACGGCAAATTTTGATTTTAGCCGTTGAGCAACGGCTATAACGACCATTTTTGGCCCCTCCACCCCATAAACCCCCTACCCCCTTAATATTTATTTGAACTCCTAAGTTAATATATTTACACTTTAACCCTATTTCTCAACTATAAATACCTCATTTTCCTCTTCATTGTTCTCACGAATCTTCCTACAATCTCTCTAATCTCACTACAATTCTACATTGCCTACTAAATATTATATTTTTTTTGCTCATTTATATCAAAGTTAAAAAATTGGGAGTGAAGTTGGCAACTAGCTTGAGGATCATCCATCGAGCAAAGTTTTAATTTTCAACCTTGATTACACGTCGACGTTAGTCGGCGTTTCGTACCTTCCTTCATTCTTTAAATTATTATTTGGTATATATATAAAGAGGCTATGGACTAATGTTATACCCATGAATACGATATTAAGTATATGACATGATTATTATTTTAGTAAATTGAGATTAAAAATTTAATTATAAGTGTCATTGACAACGCGTGGAAATATAGTGGAAGTTGAGGAATTAAGTGAAAGTATGGGATAAATACTTGGTGGATATGGTCCACGTTAGTGAAGAAGTAAAGAAGTGGTGGCAGAAAAGAGAATATGTGTCATACTATAATGTGGGGTGGAAATCATTCATGATAATTGTTGTATGCGTGAGAAAAAAAGGGATCCCACGTGTTAAAAGAAAAATGAAAGAATTTTTCGGTTAATTATCATTGTGATCAAGAAATCATTTAGCAAGAATAGATATATGAGCAGCAACTTTACTCGAGAAACATAGGCATGTAGCTTGCGTATTTTATAATCTACCTAATCAAATATGTATAATGCAATTTAGTTCTAAAAGAGGCAACGTGAGTCTAGAAGCAGCAACATAAGTTCAATTTTGCGGAGGTAGTAATTTTTGAAATATAAGATCGAAGTACTATACGGCGTATACGTTGTGTCGAAGAGTGATCCGACAAAGGGTATGTTAAGACAAATTATTCATTTCTTTTGGCATGTTCCATGTAATGTAACCGTGATGTTGCTCTATAATTTATTCTACTCCTAGTAGTTAATAATATTCATATTATTGATTCCTATGTTAAAATCATGTCTAAATATGTTCATAAGTCCTTATTAAGGCATACATAATAGATGTTAATATTTACGGCGTTAACCGAAGGTACAAGGAAATTATGTCATTCTGGATATTTTTATTGTGACATGCATTTTCATTTGCATTGCATTCACGTTTTACCCAAGACCGTATATTGGGGATGGGAAATGGGAAACGCAGACCACCTGATCAGCTGGGATATGATAATGATAAAGCATGTGTGGCTTAATGAAGGAAGATTCCTGATTAAGGGCCAATATATATATATATTTATTGTGGGAGGAAGATGCCCTTGTGTGGCCATTATATATGTATTTACGTCATTATGCATGACATTTAGACATATTATGACCACAGAGGCCGACATGAAATGATACCCACATAGGTTGTTATGGTAAGGAAGATGCCCAATAGGGCCGATGTATATGTATACCGCATTGTGCATGACATTTAGGCATATGTATTAGGACCCACAGAGATATTTACTATTGGTCGGTTGTTCCTATTTCAATTATTGGTATATCCCTGTTATGCTATTATTCATGCCTGACATACTCAGTACATCAGTCGTACTGACGTCCCTTTTGTCGGGGGACGCTGTGTTTCATGCCCGCAGGTTCAGTTAAAAAAGGTGATGGTTCACGCTAGTAGGTTGCTGGTTCAGCTGATGTTGGAGCACTCTATTTGTTTCAGAGTTGCAGTTGGTCGTGGTATAGTATTTTTGCATCTGCATATGGGTATGGCGGGGTCATGTCCTGTCCTTGTGATGTCATGTATTCTTTAGAGGCTTGTAGACAGGTGTCCTGTGGTTAGTTGTCATGTATGGCCTTGTCGGCCTTGGTATGGGTATGTATGTATGAAAATTGGATTTCTGGTTAAGATTTTCTATAATGTTTTTTGGCTTAGTCCGTAATTAACTATGATTAAGTGTTAAATGTATGAATGGCGGTACCCGGCGGGTGGGATCCAGGTGCCCGTCGCGGCCCTTCAATTTGGGTCGTGACATTTTATTCATTACATTCGAGAATAATATAATCATGCTTTTAATGATTTTCCTAGATCAACTGTTAAAGGTAATAAACTACAAAGACGCAAAGAGTATAAAAAAAACTTGTCATGATTGTGGATTACCTTATAGAAAAATTTCAGAAGAAGTTTCAACTAGGTGGAATTCTCTGTATGAGCAACTACGTGTTGCTTATGATTATGAACAACCTATAACTTTATTATTTAACGCCCATAATAAAAATCTAAGGGATATGCTTGTAGATAATGATTGAGAACTGTTTTTAGAACTTAATGGTTTTCTAGAGAAATTTTTTCAAGCTACTAAAAAATTTTCTGGTATTTATTTTCCTACTATTTCAAATATGTTATTTTATATAGCTCTAATATTTTTGTTAATGAATATATGCAAAAATCAACTTATAAGGCATCTATTGAAAAAATGTTTAAAAAATTAAAAAAATATTTTTTTCCTATTCCCACTATTTATATTATTGGTGCGATATTTAATCCGACTATTAAAGTAGACGGTTGTAAAACACTTTTAGAAACGATTTATGATTGTATAGAAGTACTTCCAACAGACTCAACTGAAGAACCAACTCACAAACCAACTAAAGAAGAAGTAACGTCTAGCATACACACAGAATGCAAACACGTATATATGTATTACCAACAACAAAGTGCAAATAATCAACCGACTTCTATACCATCTTCTACTACTTCGCTGCAACCTTATAAAAACACATGTGGTTTCTGCTGGTAGTATTCAAGGCCTTAGAAATAAAATGTTTAGTAGTTCAACTTCTTCACAAGTTAGCGAATTTGATATTTATGTTTTGCAGGGTGTTGTACCATACGGATTAAATGTCAATGATGAAGGACATGAATACTTGCTGAAATACTGGAGGCAGAATGATAATACATTCCCGACACTAGCAAATATGGTCCGAGATGTGTTAAACATTCAAGCGTCATAAACAATGTCTGAAAGCGCTTTTTCTGCTGGAAAATTTCAAATAGGAGAGTATAGACATTCATTGGTAGGAGATGCATTGGAGATTGCAGTTCTATTCAGAGATTGGATTCGAGCGGAGCGTAGAAGGTGCGGTCAACCGGAGATCAACGAAGAAGAAGACAACAACTACAATGAAATCTTGTCCGAGGGAACAAGAAGCGACGTCGAACAATTTGACCTACAAATTCTAATTCCAACCGAAGATCCTCAAGACATTGTGAGGAAATTAGAAAAAGTGTGGTTAACTATGTAATTTTTTTAATTGCAATTTTACTATGTGATTTGCAACTTTTGAACAACACCACAAAGTTACAATTTTGAAATTGTATTACAAAAAAAATCATATTTCTATTAAATAATATAAGAGGCACAAAAACAGTATTGGGATGTTTTTATTACACTATCTTATTAAATTATTAAAATGTTTATATATATTATTTTTTAAATTAAGTGACAAAAAAAATCCCAATTCCGACCCGACCCGTCCCCCCAAATCCAAGCACCCCTTGCTGCGACATGTGGGATGGGACGTGACCTCTTCCTGTCCCTCCTATCCCGGCCAGCCGGAACCCTTGTCCCGACCCTCCCCCTGTCCCGCCGGGACCCGCCCCGCCCCGGCCTGTTGGACAACCATAGTTTACACTGAATAAGACTTTTTAAAAGTAATTTAAAAAAATTGCAACTATTTTGTGAAAAATACATAATTACAATTTATTTTATTTTTAAATTTTTTAGTTATATCGTATACAACTTTTCATATCTCTAAAATATCTCCCTTGATTAAGTTAAAATAAGAGTATTAACTCATTAATGTTTCTGTATTTAACCTGTAAAATCTCTCTCATCTTAATCGTTCCCTATACTAACCGAAAAATTCATAGTAAATGGATACTAGATTTTCAAAACCTTATCGTATCCATTAAATGAAAAATCCACCGTAAACTTGTATCGAGCAAAATTCGTATAACACAACTAGCAGAATTGTGTCGTGACATGTGGCAGTTGACGTTGAGTCAGATACAACTCAAAAAAGGCGCTAGCGGTCGAGCATGAGTGGCACCGGGGTCATTAGAAGGATGTGAGGTACCTGTAATCAGAAAGATTAGGTGAACAATTTGAATTCCAACTGACGGTCGTTACTTATTCGATTTCACACCTTCCAAAGGAGAATTAGTAATATTTATAAAGATACTAATTGTCCAATTATTACAATATTTATTTTTTTATATTAATAAGGGCATATATCGTGGGGTGTTTACCCGTGAGATCAAGTATGAATAGGACACAATAACTCATTGTAAATCATCATATGCAAGTTATTACAATACACTTTTCGATATCATTCTTTGCATCAATATTTGTGCTTTCATACTAGTCAGATTCACTACTCGCAAGCCTTACCAATAAGCTCATAATATGCTTAGGTTAATTATCTCTTAGCTTTGTCTTATTCTTATTTATTAGAATCATATATTGGCTAACACTTTTTTCAAATCAGTCACTTGAGACCTACATGTACTTGACCACGTGTACAAATTCAATTGTACCATTTTACGGATAAATAGTTTGGCGCCCACTGTGGGGCCTGTGCAGTAGTGGTGTTACAAGTGATGCCATCTTAACTAATTTAATCTTTTCTTCAAGTATTGTTTTTGTTTAAGAAAACAGATGACATGAATGGAAGAACTCGGAGGCAGCCGCAATACTGGGGATAACATTGACAATATCCCAATGGGACCAGATGTTTCGCTAACAGACCAAATACTAGAGGATTCAACGGTCGCAGATGGAGCCACCTCTGGAGGCAGATAGACCCGAGAGTAGGATGTTCCCAATGACGAAATGCCTAAAGAAGCTATGTAGACCCTAAGTACACTAAATGTCGTGATGAGCGAGTTGTTGGACACCCTAATGCATTTCTTATCCAAGTTCGTGTCCAACAATACTGGCAGCATACCAACGACCGCAACCACACCACCAGAAAATGTCATAGGTAATGCGAGGAATGGTCAAAACAGGCTGAGACTTGATGACACTTCAGGAAGTGAAATCGTTCCTGAAAATCCTTTCCAGGAGCAGGTTTTGAAAATTATGAAAGATATGACAAGAAAAGTGGATACCAATGTGAAGGAGGCAGAGAAAAATTCCAAGGAGTTCCGACACTAATTAAACCAGATACCGGGAGCCTCTCCTATAATTGAAGGATCGGACGAAAAACAGATACATTCAATTGGTCTACAAGCTAGAGGTTGCACCCGAACTGATTCCTAAGAGGTTTAAAATATCATTTATACCCAAATAGACGGAACTACGTATCCGTAAGAGCACATAGCAGCATATACCACAACCGTCAAAGGGAACGCTCTAAAGAAACATGAAATAAAATCGGTCCTAATAAAAACTTTTGCTGAAATGCTTGGTAAGGGAGCCTTGACATGGTATTCACTTCTCCCTAAGCACTCAATTGGATCGTTTGTCATGCTTGCCGACATGTTCATAAAAGTACATACCATAGAATGTGAAGACCAGAAAGACATATATCTTTCACATTACACACGGAGAAACGTAACTCCTTAGGGACTTTGTTACACGATTCCAACATGAGTGTATGTTTTTGTCCGCGGTCCCAGATGAATGGGTTACAGAGGTTTTCACAAAGAATTTGAACCCCTTGAGTTCGGATGCCTCACGAAACTCAAATAGAATCTCTTGGAATTCCAGACTACTACGTGGGAAGACGTGCACAACTTATATGAGTAAAAAATTCAAATAGAAGATGAACTACTCGGGAATCAGGTCGGGAACATCTTTTGCGAATCAGATAAAAGAATTAGATCAGATCGTAAATCCTCAAAGAATCATTTCCAACCTTATCCCACTTCCGGGAAGCAAGGGGGAGGACAAGCTTTTCATTCCCTTGAAAAAATAAATAACAAGAGAGGCCTTGGAATAAGCAATCAGGGACTGGTGAATTTCGACAAAGGAAATTTATCCAGCTTCTCTACAAAGGGACCCGGATACCCAAAATTATTCGAATACAACTTCAGCATCAACGAAGATCAGATGGTGGCGGTGTTAAGAACTTACCCTGTATCTCGACCTCCAAGGCCACTACGATTCGATCCAAATTCTAGAGATCAGTCGATTTGATGTGACTTTTATGGCACTCACGGACACAAAACTGCAGATTGTAGACACCTACAAGAAGAGGTGGCAGGAATATTAAGCAAAGGAAGATCTCAACAGCTATAAGTGGGGACCTCCCGCTGAAGGAAAACCTAATCAGAATGCTCCACCACATGTGATAAACATGATCTTCAGAGGATCTATGATCACCGCTACATCCTTTATTGAGGCTACAGAAATAAAAATTTCGGTTACTCGGGAGAAGAGACTCTGAGAAATACCTGACGAACATACTATTACTTTTACTGATGAAGATGCTTCCGGTGTTAATTTACCCATAATGAAGCTTTGGTCATTATGGTACCTATTGAAATTCTTTCAGGTAAAGAGGATTTTGATCGACCCAGGAAGCTCTACTAACATCATCCGTCTAAAGGTTGTAGAAGAAATGAAGATGGCAGACAAAATTGTTCCGGTAGCCAGAATTCACTCGGGTTTCAACATGTCTAATAAAACTACTAAGGGTGAGATTGACCTACCGGTGGACGCTATGAGAGTCATAAAAGTGACTAAGTTTTATGTCATCGATGGTAATATGATATATAATGATATATTTGGGAGGCCTTGGATACACAATATAAAGGTGATCCCTTCAATATTGCATTTGTTGGTGAAATTCCCGATACCGGAAGGAATCCAACAAATTAAGGGGGAACAACCAGCTGCTAGAGAGATGTATGTCATAGAAGAACTAGAAGCAGTGGTGGACCCGAAATAGCAATTACATGAAGCAAAATCGGCATTAGAAGATATCCACCAGGTTTCACCTGTAGAGACAACACAAGCATATCCGAAAGGGGATTTTTATGCGAGAGGAAACTTTGACATAAAAGTATACCTGGGCATGGGGCTAACCCAAAGCTCAGGAGTTTAATTCTTAATTATCTTACTGCTAACAGTGATAGTTTTTCTTGGTTGCATAAGGATATGACATGCATCCCTCTAGAATTCGTAACTCATAGGTTGGGCCTGGATCTCAGTTTCCCTCCCGTGTGACAGAAGAAGCGGCCATCGCCGAAGTCCACAATAGGTTTGTGAAAGAAGAGGTAACTAGACTACTTAATATAGGACAAATCTGGAAGGTAAAATATCTGGATTGGTTAGCAAACGTAGTTGTAGCACCTAAAAAGGGGAATAAATTTAGAATGTGCATTGACTATAAAGATTTAATAAGGCATGCCCTAATAAGTCATTCATGTTGCCAAACATATATCAGATTATCGATGATATGGCGGGACACGAGATAATAAGTTTTCTCAATGCGTATTCCGAGTAAAAACGCCCTAGACTGCGATAAAGTCGCAAGTCCTTGAGGATTTTATGAAGGATTTCGGTCCGGCAGTAACCCCTCAGGCGGGAAAAAAAAGCCATTTTGGTCTTGGGGACCGCCCCCAGGGTCTGGATACTTCACACTGATGGAGCTTCCAATGTCAAGGGGACCATTCTGGGAATAGTATTTCATACTCCCACCTAGGAAGTCTTAAGGCAAATAATTCATAGTTCTCCTTTGACTAACAATGAAGCCGAGTATGAGGCTTTGATTGTATTGGAATTAGCCTGAGGCTTAGCGTCACAAATAATTAAAGCCAAATATGACTTGCTATTGGTGGTGAACCAAGTTCTTGGAGTGTTCGAAGCCAAGGAGGAGTGCATGTCAAGGTACCTAGAAAAGGTTCTGAAACTGCTTTCCTAGTTCCAAGAATGGACGTTGGTGCACATACCCCGAGAGGAAAATATGAAGGCAGATGCACTTCCGAACTTGGGCTCCAGCACGAAAGCAGAAGGCCCTAAATCCGAGGCGGTTGCTCAGCTTTTATGATCAGCCTTGGACTCAGAAGGGTACAATTTTGTGTAGTTGATGAAAAACTTTATCGACGGTACTATTATGGTCCCTTAGTTCAATGCGTAGGCCCCGATGAAGCCTATTACGTGATGAGAGAAATACATGAAGAGATATGTGAAAACCATTCAGAAGTAGAATCCCTAATGAGAAAACTCATAAGGGCCGACTATTACTGGCCCCGAATTGAGAAAGATACAAGGGCGTTCGTGAAAAAGTGTGACAAATGTCAGCGCCACGCGCAACTTCTACACCATCCGGGAGAGGAATTGCATCCGGATTTAACTCTATGGCCATTCATAAAATGAGGAATAGATATAGTCATACCTTTGCCTACAACTCTAGAACATGTATCACAAATTATATTTATGACTGATTATTTCTCTAAATGGGTTGAAGCTGCAGCTTATACAAAGCTCCGAGAGAATGAGGTGATTGACTTCATCTGACAACATATCATTTGTCATTTTAGCATACTAAAGGAGATAACTTGTGATAACAACCAAAATTTTATCGGGGCCAAAGTTACAAAATTCCTAGATGACTTGAACATTAAATGCATCACCTCAATTCCCTATCATCCCAGTGCAAATGGTCAAGTGGAATCGACAAACAAGACTATAATCCAGAACTTGAAAATGAAGTTGGAAGCAACAAAAGAAAAATGTCCTTTCATGTTACTAGAGATATTACGGGCATACAGAATCATGGCAAAGACGAGTACCGAAGAAACTCCCTTTTACTTGGTTAATAGTGCAACATTGATTCTAGTAGAAGTTGGGACTCCAAGTTTGAGGTACCTCTAGGAAGAGGAACAAGCTAACTCAAAACCAATGGTCGTGCATCTAGACTTACTTGAAAAACGTCAAGATCTTGCGTATGTCCGTATGGTGGCTCAGAAACAACGAATGGAGCGGTACTATAACTGGTGCACAAATCTATGACATTTCAAACTCCGAGACTTCATCTCCAAAGAGTGACTCAGAGCACGCGAGAACCTAATGTAGGAAAACTGGGTCCGAACTAGGAAGGACCATATACAGTTACCCGGATCACCGACAAAGGGTCTTACCAATTGACAGAATAGGAAGAAACAAACTTCCTAGCAATTGAAATGTAATTCATTTAAAGAAGTATTATGTTTATCAAGGTGAACATGCACTGCACTTTTTTTCTCTTCATCCGATTTTTGTCCCAATTGCGTTTTTCTGACAAGGTTTTTAATGAGGCAACACCAATCAAAGCATGTTAAGAGTCTTCCTACTATAATATGTTATTTAGTGTCTAGGTCTTCATAGAATGAACACCCAAACACTAGGGGGCCATATACACTCATATCAAGAGGAAAAATTCAAAGCTTCAAGGAAAAAACACGTATCACTGGGGACTGCCCAAATCATCAAACATAAATGTAATCGGACTGACCACACAAGATGGCAACGAAATTATTCTTACATTTGGATTTACAATTTTGAGTTAAAGGAATCAATCAAATTTTCCTTTTATGAATAAATAGTTGCCATTGAAAGCATAAAAACATTATTGTTGTAAACATACTGAAAAATTCGTGCCATAATGAATGGGAGACGTACTTCTCTACAACATGATTAAAATATAAAGGCCCTCTCTTATTATAAAACCTTAATAAAAATAAATAGTTAGGACTCCAATTGCTCGAAGCACCGAAGGAAGAAGTTTACCGGGACCAAAGAAAACCCGTAATCAACTACAAAGGCCATGTAAAGCCTGAACAAAGGATAAAAGATACATCTTTCAAAGAGAATTCAAGTATGATGAAAAGTCACTAGAAACTTTAAGACTTAGGATTTTTAAAGCAGTTCATAAGCGAATTCAAATTTTTCTTGAACTATTAAAATATGGTAAAGTTGCAACTACAAGATAAATATAAACTACTTTTATAAACAAAAATGTGAAATGAAAACCTTGAGAAAAATAGTAAAAGAAGGAAATTCTTTTATTGATGTGTTATCGGGAAAAAACTAACCCGGTTTCAGAAGACATTACCGGTCCCAAAAGTGACACGGTAACATAAAAATCAAAGCAACAAAATAAAACTCACGCGAAAGGTTACAAAACGCTCTCTCTATGGTCTGTCGGAGGTGTTTAGTGAGATCATAAAAATAACAATTTCAAAATGTCAGGCAGGGGGGCATCATTAGTTTCCACATCAGAATTATCTCCGTCTCCGCGTAGCTCTTCCAAGGATAACGTCATCTCTCCATTGAGGATTTCAGAAAGGATACCAATCCCTGTCTTGCTGGCCTCTTCAACGGTGTCCTTGCGAGTTTTTAAAATGGACAAGTCCCTGCAGAGCTTCCACCTTTGATATTTGGTTTAGAGCTCAGTTATGGTATTCTCGAACGAAATAACTTACTCCTGGGTTGTGGCCAAATTAGCTTCTTGCATAGCAGTATTTCCTAGGAGAGTCATGTATGAAGAGTCGACAACATCTTGTATGCGTAATCTAAGGGAAGTTTGAAGAGAGTCAAAGTCTCTAATGTCGGCTCTAAGGCTTTCAGCCTAGGCTCGTAAGTGTTGAACTTCTTCTAACAACTTCTTTTTTTTATTTGAAGGATCCATAGCTTTAGGTAAATCCACCATGGAAAGAGTGGTGGCGTCTCTTGAATTGGAAAAGACGTGTCAGTAAGTAAATGAGCTTTTAAATGTGGCTAGGAGGAAGTGACATTTTACCTGAAGAAGCAAGTCCGCTAGATGCGTGAGGGAAGCTTCTAGAGTTATGCTCAGGCACTTCGAAGGAGAAGAGGCAGATGTCCCAACCTGAGCACCAAAAGTAGAAATCGAGCTATTTTTGGAAAGATAGGCTGTAGGGGCTATTGTCTCATTTTTTGGAGCATCGGATGGAGGATTCATATGATTTATGTCTCAATAAGTTAACACCCGCTTGCATTTCTCTCTAGAGTTTTGTAAGCCAACGGTGATTTCTGACCCTAGAACAGATCCCCTTGGGATCTCGGGAGTTCATTTTTGAGATTTCCACTTACAGTTGCTGGAAGAAGAATGGAGTATGTTAGTCAAAGCGGTTGTACAAGAAGGCACTTTTTAGGCCATAGTTTTTCTCACCGGAAGCCCTATAGGAGGAACGCAGAGAATGAGAAGCAAACCCGGGAAAAAAATGAACATATATAATGGGATGTATTAGGGTTAGTATTATCGTGGTATTTTCCCTCCACCACTTGGAGGTAGTGCTTTTCCATGACCGGATAGTATTAGGGAAAGTACGGAGGAGACTAACAACCCACTCAAAAATCTCATCGATCAGTTGTGGCTCAACTAAAATGGCTGCAAAGATACAATATCTATGCATAATTAGGGAATCCATCCATTTACAACAAAAAATAAAATTTCTGATTGAAAATACTTACGAGTAGTATTCCATTCTTCTGAAAAAGGATCGGAGGAAGGCTGATGAATTGGGTCAGTCTTGATTATTACAAACCTAGTTAACAGTCCCGGTCGAAGTTATGTTTAGCATTAACGAGGCTACGAATCCCACAAGGGTATAAATGAATCATACCACCCGGAACAACATAGGGTAGTAAAGGAGAAAACGATGGTCGATTGTGAACGGTGTATTGGCACTGTCAGCCAGCATCTGGACGCAATACACCAGTCTCCAAATTTGAGGAGCAACTTGCCCTAAGCAAACATGATATCGTTGGTAGATGTCCTCGATAATTTTTAGGACTGGGAGTCGAAAACCGATAGTGAATAGATACGTATGGACCATTAAAAACCGTTTAGCATAGTGGTTCATTCGATCAGTTGGATCTACTGTTTTGATGTCCGCATTGGATACAAAGTTGCAATCTTTAATAACTTCAGGGAGGACCTTTGTAGTTACTAAAGACTATTTGTTCTACGGATTCAAAGTTCTCTTCTACATGAAAATCTCATGAAAAGTCAAAACTAGCGAAAAGAATTTCTGTGGCAAGAGAATGCAGATTAACTTCTTGACTTTTAGGGGTTACATACTCTTTTCTTGGTCGATGGTTCAGAGGATAGCCATCATTATAATCAGCAGAATGTGAAAGAGAAGACTGGGAAGATGACATTATGGAAAGAGGTAAGCGGAAGGAAGGAGAACTTTCAAGGGTTGTAAGTTTTGGAAAAATTCTTTGTTGCCTTTTATGAAGGATTTTGAACTCCTATTTATGGAATGAAAAGTTAACATTTAGAAAGTGAAGAGACTTTTTCACGTCGATCGGAGCGACTAGACAATTACTGCCATTTTAGAAGTATTAAAGGGATGTGACGTTTGACATTTTTTGTAATTATTGCATTTCAGTTTACCCGCCAAAGCATAGGGTTTTGATTAGTCTGGTGATCAAATCCACTTCATGGGCGCGCAAAAGACACATCCGAAAAGTGCGGGGACTATCTTTATTGGGTAAAATTCATATAATACAGCTGGCCGAATTGTGTCATGACATGTGGAAGTTGATATTGAGTCAGATACAACTCATCTTTTGGCACTACCGATCAAGTATGAGTGGCACCTGGGGTATTGGAAGGATGCGAGATACCGGTAATCGGGAAGATCAGGTGAACGGTTTGAATTCCAACGAACAACCATTACTTGTCCAATTCCACACATTCCAAAGGAGCATTTAATGACATTCATGAAGATACTATTTGTCCAATTATTACAGCATTCATTTTTTTATATTAATAAGAGCATATATTATGGGGTGTTTATCCGTGATCTCAAGTATAAATAGGACACAATAACCCATTGTAAATCATCATATGCAAGTTATTACAATACACTTTCGATATCATTCTTTTCATCAATATTTGTGCTTTCATACTAGTCGGATTCACTACTCGAAAGCCTTACCAATAAGCTCATAACAGGCTCAGGTTAATTATCTCTTAGCTTTGTCTTATTATTATTCATTTGCATCATATATTAGCTAACACTTTTGTCAAGTCAGTCACCTGGGACCTATGTGTCCTTTACCATGCGTACAAATTCAACTGTACCGTTTTATAGGTAAACAGACTCATTTACAAAAAAATTATATTATTGTGAGAAATGATATATTACGTTCATTTTGTTTCAATAATATATTATATATAATATAATATCGTGTTAACATATCCTGATTAAATTAATTGGTATACTAATATTTTATTATATTTTTTGTTATATAATTAGTGATATATCAAATGATATTAGTATAAGTAAAATTATTAACAATAAAAAGGGTATACTACTGAATGAGAATTGACATATTATGAACTTATATGTATTAGTAATATCGTATTGTTGATAGTGCTATGTCCCAACCTCGTCATATTAAATTTGATGAAGATATCAAATATAAAGATATTGTTACAACGATGGTAGAAACAGTCATCACTTTTTATTATCAAAAGTTTTTTATTTATGATGATGGATTAACATGAGGTTGATTTTCCAATAATCTGTAGTCTCAAGGACTAAGTGGGAAAATACTAAAATAATTAAGAAAGAGAATGGCTTTCTTGACTATTGTATTTTTATGATCTCTTCACTTCACTGGAAGGATGAAGAAGATTGATAAGGAAGAGAATGACTTACATCTTTTGATGTTTTTTTTTAAATACGACCCCATTTGATCTATTTTATTAATTAATAAAGGAAAATAAATATCTTACAAAATAAAGAAAATAAAGAGTAAAGAAAGAGTCTAATCTATAAAGTAATAAAAATAAAATCATAACCCTAATTTAGAAACTAGAATCGGTTCTGGAACCATCTCAAATTGCACTCTTCTTGATCTTGAAATTCTGTGCTGGAGCTTCAGGGTGAAGTTCCGCTCAAGTTGTAATTCATTTTTCTTTGCGATTTAATTTTGAGTTCGATGTTGCTGAGGATGGTGATTTGAAGTTGAATCTGCAAGTTGATAGTCATGTTTGGGGTAAAGATCTGGCGATTGTTGCTATTCTAGTATATTTTCTAATGTCTCTATTGAATTTCATGTGCTTTTGTTAGGACATGTGTGATGTTTGGTATTCCATGTATGGCATTGTGATTCCGTCTCTATAAATGTTTACATTATTGTTGTTGTCTGTGGTGTTTTTTTATATTCATGCTCTCCTTCTTGTTTTGATCTTATGAGTTGGTGAAGCTTTTATTTCTTTTTTCCCACTGTATTTTCCAGTAAGACTTACTTCTGTAATTATATGTATTAGACAGTTTAGCAGATTTGATTCAGTAGGATGAGCATCTAATGATACTAATACCACCCACTGAGTCATTTCTACTAAAATATTTGTCTTAAGATTATTTGCTTGATTGTTGTTCCTCCTTGAATTTTCTGTTTTCCCCATTTTTGTTCTTCCAATTGCTTCTGTTCTCTATCCTTTTATTCATTTATGTGTTCATGCATATTATATGTGAAAAAAATATTTGATAAAACACTTTTTCATGCTTTCCTCCCTTATCATGATTTGAACATGGAAATGTGAGACCACCTCTCACCATTATTTTCATTCACCTCTTGCATAATCTGCTTCTCAAATAATGTAATTGTAGCTTGTCATTATTAATCAGTCTTCTCCCTTGAGCTTCATTCCTCACAAATCTTTTAGGATTTCCTCTAGAGGCCCTATCAGTATTATATTTTGCCCATTCAGTGTCAGGTGACTTCCAGCATACTTTGATCACCTTGGTTGTTAGGTATATGCTTGTAGTGTTTGCACCAATCTATTTCAATTATTGACAGCTTGTTTAAAATTTAATTTTCTTACCTTCGTGAACATTATGGTGTTGTACATGCTTTAAAATATCAACTTCACCTTGGACATCTTCACTCCATATTTAATAGCATTCCTTCTCTTCCATAATTCTCAAACTATGATTGCTAGAACAACCTGAAATATCTATTTCACATGATGATTCACCTTAGCATCCAACCACAAGTTAAAAAACTGATTTAGGTGTATATTTTGTAGGTTGATGCCCATAGGTCTGCATAAATATTTCAAGTGCATTGTGCTACTTGAGAATGTAGAAACACATGTGATAGTCTCTATTTCTGATTTTTTAACAAAAAAAAATACCTAGAAGGAAATTGAAAGCCCCATCACTTCACTACATCATCCAATGGAATCTTTGCTCCCCATAGTCTCCATAAGAAAAGTGAGATTTTGATTGAACACCTAGAAGAAAATTGAAAGCCCCATCTCTTCACTACATCATCCAATGGAAACTTTGCTTCCCATAGTCCCCATAAGAAAAATGAGATTTTAATTAGCAAATCTTTTATCCACATTTTATTGTATAGTGTATTAGGTTTCATCCTTTTCCTTATCAAATTAAAAGCTGAACCAACAGTAAACTTATCTTTAGCTTCTGATTTTCATAAAGGTTTGTCCAACACATCTTCATGTATGTAACTTTCTGGATTATATGATCAGCTAAGACAACTGGTAGTAGTTCTATTTTTTGATGAATCAATATCCATACAATGAAAAATATAAGTCTAGTTGTTCAAAATCTAGACACTTCTGAATATCACTTTAGAACTAACTATCACTTCTGATCGGGATTCCGAGTTCATGAGTCACTTTTTGTGCATACTTTGTGAAAGAAATAACCCCCCTTGATTATTTTCATTAATTGAAAGGTATATATACAAGTTACATATTTCCATAATAGGAGAATCCTAGTCCTATTCTACTCCTAAAACCTTCTTCTACCATAATTCTAACTATACAATTATGGTAAGTGTACAAGACTAATTAAGGTAATCTTTACACTACAATATATTAACAGTATATACCAAATATACATCCCTGCCCGTGATGGGCTTCTGGGCTGCTGGAGATGCCCACTGCCGAGATGGGCCAGAATCCACTGCATTGCCCGTGATATACACTTATGTATATCAAGTGTATATCACAGGTATATTATCTTGTTTCACACACCCCCGCAGTCATAGCGGGCGGTCTTCGAACGCTGAGACTGTCCCTAAAATCTTCAAAAAGGACCGAGGAAAGACCCTTTGTAAAGATGTCGGCAATTTGATATCTTGACGGGACATGACATACGTGAACGTGACCACGGACAACCTTTTCACGGACAAAGTGAATGTCCATTTCGATATGCTTAGTGCGTTGGTGCTGAACCGGATTACCTGAAAGGTAGATGACACTAATATTATCGCAATACACTAAGGTTGCCTTCTTAATGGGACAATGAAGCTCCAATAGCAAATTGCATAACCAACATGATTCTGAGACCACATTAGCTACCCCCGATATTCAGCCTCGGCACTTGAGCGGGATAGAGTTGCCTGACGCTTCGCAGACCAGGAGACCAAGTTGTTGCCACGGAGCATACAATAGCCAGACGTAGACCGTCTGGTGTCAGGACAACCACCCCAATCAGCATCTGTGTAGGAGACCAGTGTGGATGTCGAGGAAGGATATAAATGCAAACCATAGTCCAGTGTACCTTGAATATACTGTATGATGTGTTTGAGTGCATTCATGTGCTCAATTCTGGAATCATGCATGAATAAACACACCTGCTGGACGGCATACATAATATCCGGTCTGATAAAGGTAAGATACTGAAGGGCCCCGGCAAGACTGCGATAGCGGGTCGGATTCTCGTAAGGTGCGCCGGCCGCAACACTAAGCTTTGGCTTCGTATCAACTGGAGTGGAAGTGGACTTACAGGATGACATCTCAGCCCTCTCAATGATCTCAGTTGCATACTTTCGTTGATACAAAAACAATCCATCCGAATGGTGACTGACGGCAATCCCCAAAAAGTAACTTAATGACCCTAAGTCTTTCATAGCAAACTCAGAGCTGAGCATGGTCATGATAGACTGGCGTAGGGCATCGAAAGAGGCAGTCAAAATTATATCATCCACATACAACAAAATGTAGGCCAAGGATGACCCATGATGGTAGATGAATAATGAATTATCTGACCTGCTGTGAGTGAACCCAATAGTCGACACATAGTCAGCAAATCTTGTATACCACGCCCGTGGTGACTGCTTAAGCCCATATAAGGACTTCTTCAACAGACAATTATGATGAGGATGTTTGGGATCTCTGAAACCCAACGGCTGATGCATATAGACTGTTTCCTTGAGATCACCATGTAGGAAAGCATTCCTGACATCCAACTGATGAATAGGCCATGCATTCGAAAGAGCCAAGCTAAGCACAGTGTGAATGGTAGCCGGCTTGACCACCGGACTAAACGTCTCCCCACAATCTATCCCAACCTATTGAGTCTTACCATCACCCAGTAGCTGCGCCTTATGTCGAACAAATGAATCATTCGAATTCTCCTTATGAGCGAAGATCCACATAGACCTGATAACATTAATACCATATGGATGGGGCACCGACTCCCATGTCTTATTATCAATAAGAGCATTATATTCATCAGCCATAACAATTTTCCAATTTGGGTCATTTAAGGCAGACACAGGATTACGGGGCAAGGGGAATTTAGAGATATTCAAATATAAATTAAAATGTCTTTTTGGTGTAAAGACACCCCGTTGACTACGAGTGACCGGTTTATGACTTGAGGAAGAAATGGGCGGATTTTGGAAATTTTCGGGGCTCGGGATGGACTGGCCAGCAGACACTGGGCCTGCTGGCCCAAGACGGTAAATATGCTCTGGAGCTGGACTAGTTCCAGGTGGGTGGATCGCCCAATGTTGGAACTAATCCGATGCTGATAATTAGCGATCGGTGGGGCTGAGGCGATGGGCGGATTGGAGAATTTTGGGTGCGGGACATGTCCGAAAAATGGTGAGTAATATACGGGAATACACTATCATCCAAAAAATTATACGAACTAGGCTCGGAAGTATGAAATTTAGTAAAGGGAAATCGCGTTTCATCAAAAATTACATGGCGATTAATGATGATTTTCTTGGAGGATAAATCAAAGCATTTTTAACCACGATGATTAAACGGATAACCCAAAAACACACACGGAGTAGACCGGGCATGAAGTTTGTTAATTGTGGTGGACGGGAATAACGGATAACACAAGCATCCAATGGGTCGTTACGTTAAGATTGTTATTCATAGGATGCACAGGGATAGAGCGACCGAGTCAGATGAGATTCCAGTAGAATTTTGGAAGAGCACAAGCACGCTAGGTTTAGAGTGGCTGACAAGATTGTTTGATGCCATTTTTAAGATAATCAAAATGCCTGAAGAATAGAGGTGGAGTACGATGATTATTTTGTTTCACAAGAACAATGTGACATTCAGAATTATAACAACTATAGGAGTATCATACTACTAAGTCACAGTATGAAAGTTTGGGAGAGAGTATGGGGATGAGGGTGAAGAGCAGCGTGGCTATTTCAGAGAACCAGTTTGGATTCATGTAGGGGTGCTCAACAACTGAAGCTATTCATATTGTGAGGAAGTTGGTGGAGCGGTATAGGGAGAGGAAGAAGAACATTCACATGGTGTTCATCGACGTAGAGAAGGATTATGACAAAGTCCCTAGTGAGGTATTATAGAGGTGCTTCGAGGATAGAAGAGTACTTGTGGCTTATACTAGGGCAATTAAGGACATGTAATATGTAGCCAAGACTCGGGTGAGAACAACATGAGGTGATTTAGAGCACTTTCCGATTGTGATGGGATTGCACCGGGGATCAGCTCTTAACCCATTTTTATCTGTCTTAGTGATGAATCTATTGACGCAACATATTCAAGGAGAGGTACCATGATGTATGTTATTTGCGAATGACATAGTGATGATTGATGAGACCCACGGGGGATTAACACTAAGTTGGAGGTTTAAGACGGACCATGGAGTCTAAAGGGTTCAGATTGAACAAGACCAAGACAAAATACTTGGAGTGTAAATTCAGTGATGTGACACGTGAAAATGACATGGTAGTGAGGCTTGGTACAGATTCTATCCAAAAGAAAGGTAGTTTTAAGTATGTTGAGTCTATTATCCAAAAGAATTTCTTAATTTTTCTGTTCTAGATGTGTTATGTGAATAGATGAGGATTAGGTTAAGATGATAATTAGTGTGGAGTAGACTCAATCTTTATATGTATTATGTGTTTCTGTCATTGGTGGCCTGTGATGCTTACGGGGGTATGTTGTGTACTCATAAAATATTTGTTGCATCTTTTATTTGGATGCAGATTCAGCCTATTGAGCCAGTTCTACTTTCGGCGTTCATGGAGGCTTAGGGAGAGTTACACATCATATCAGTAGCCTTGGTCTACCTCTGTATTTATTTTTGTTCTTGTTATTTCAATACAAATATTGATATCAAGTCTTTTCTAGTTTTTCTATTCATAGTCACTCCTGTATGAGTGAGACCAGGTTTTGGGAAATGTAACGGTTGGATACTTGATGTTCAAAACATTTTATGGAAAATTCAGCTCTTATATAAATTCTTCATTATTTCTGCTTTTTACTTGTGAATTTGATTAAATCATTTTTGGGAATGGTTCACCTACTGGGGGATATTGTAGGTGCCAACATGACACATGATTTGGGTCGTGACAAGTTGGTATCAGAGCTCTAGGTTCACCGGTCTCACGAGTACAAAAGCAATGTTTAGTAGAGTTTTGCGGATTGGTACGTAGAAGTGTGTACCTATCCTCGAGAGGCTATAGGACATTTAGGAAACTTCCATTCTTTCATTCATTTCGTGCTACTTCATTTGAATTAGTATCTGGTCTATTCCGATTGGTATTTAAAACTTCTTCATCATATTCTATCATTGATGATAGGAACACGCTCTTAACTTTGTACGTGAGTGATTTGATATGACGTCGTGTTGTAGGGTACAAGATATGTCATTGTGATACGGACGTGTGACCAAGTTTAGTTTTCAGCTATGATTTGAAGGTTCAGTTGAGTGGGGTTGTGATTGAGACCCCTTGATTCAGTGATATCCTTTGAAAATGGGAATGATAATACGGAGGTGCAAGGAAAAGAACTTGAATGGATCAATCGATTTGGTCGATTCTTAGAAATTGATGAAGATACCGGAAATAGAGCCCATATGAGATGGATAAGAATTGTGTGAGATTTACCGGTATCAAATTCCCTTGATTACTGAAGCTTATTGATGATGAGGTTGAATTTGAGGTGGCATTATGGGTTGAATTATAAGCATGGGTGGACAAGATAAGCGGGAGTTGGAAATTCGTCGTCACCAGAATGTGTCTGCATCAATGCAGCAGTGCTTCAATGAGGTTGGAAAGTGTGAGAAGTGTATTGTAGTGCTGACAGAGTCAGAAAATGAAGAGGATGGAAAGATCATGAAGACCATTTCCCTTTGCATATTTTGAACTATCTGGTTGGAAAGGAATTAGAGATGCTTTGAAGGTTAAGGACATCATCTCTTTTGTAAAAAGTAGATGCCTACAGAATCTATATTTTTGGTGTAAGAGTAGTATGATAGAAATTCTGTCTCAGTATTTTTAAGTTCAGAATTCTTGGGATTATAAATAAAACAATAATGTTGTAATCTCTTTGTTTGTTGTTTGCAATACCTTCTTGGAATGAAATTTATCTAACCTTTTAAAAAAGGAGCAACACTATAGAGATCTCAAACTTGTAAAGAAGGTGATATCGGCTAACATAGTATATTGACAAGGTTTGGTAAATAGGAACAATATCCTTTTTGAACCCAGAATAACCAAGGAACAAACATGTGTGAGCACAAAGGGCTAATTTATCTCTCTGAAGGGTCAGATTACGAACAAAACTAGTGCTCTAAAAGGCATGAGACTTAAGAATTGAAGGTTAAAGTGGGTGACGAGGGTAGGAAATTGGATAGCAAAGGAGGACATAAGATTAATCATATAACATTAGTGAGAAACTATACTGTCAATTTGGGTAACATAAGGCTGCGGCAGTCTGAATGACTCATTTTCTTCTCAACTACTCTAATTGGTTGAGGGTATAAACTGGAAGCTGATGAACAATCCTATGAGTTCATAAACTGTTAAAACATATAGAATAATATTTTGGTGGCTTATCAATATGCAAAAAAAAAAAAATTGCAACTCCTATTGATTTTGCATTTCAGCACAAATAGTTTGCTTTCTAAGATAGTGCTTTTAAAAACCTGGCATTACTTTTTGACATTAGATAAATTGGAATGTTTCAACCTTCTATGGATTAACTTAGGGCAAACTGTAGGTGTCGGAAGATTGTGGTAATACAATCTATGTCACTCACTCCCTGTACCAAGTTTCCACCCAGTGTTGTAGTTATGTATGATAACAGAGTTGTTTAAATAGGGTAAGAAGCAATTAAGTGTCTGGGGATTATGCGACTAATACGGATAATATTATTGGTTCATGTCTTAAATGCATTGTATCCTTTCTATTTCATTATAGCTCTTTTATTCATGATAAATCTTGTAGTAATATATTGTTGGTGGGTGTATTTATTATGACAAGTGTATTGTTGGTCAGTATATAATACAGCTTAAGTAGTAAAATCCTTTAAACTGATAAAAATAGTAAAATTTTATGGTGTTACCTTTTTAAAAAGTGGTAGTAAAATCCTATGATATGAATGCATAACCGGTTAAGTACTACATACGTTGAGCTAAGAAAGAAGTGATAATCTGGAAGATTATAGAGCGAAGCTTAATTGAAAATGAAGCTATTTTATTATATCATCCATTGGTATAGAAGTTAAAAGAGGGTATATATTGAAAGATAGAATAATTTCCCTTGGGGATTCCTTTCATTATTCATAATATATATAGCTGTACAAGGTTGATTCCTAATATGGTACGAATCCTAACTTACCTTACAAAGGTTGATTCCTAATACAATTAGAATCCTAAGTTACCTTAAATATACATCTATCATAATTACAAAATATACGGAGAATATTCTGAGAATATTCGCTAATACTCCCCCTCAGACGGAGCGGGAGGAGGCCGAATGCTAAGGCTGGATCGGAAGTCGGTGAAGAGCTGTCGCGGTAGTCCCTTTGTGAATATGTCTGCATACTGATAAGAGGAAGACACGTGTAAAATTTTGACCTGACCACGGGCAACCTTCTCTCGCACAAAATGGATATCCATCTCAATATGCTTAGTCCGCTGATATTGGACTGGATTATGAGACATATAGATAGCAGATATATTGTCACAATTGACTATAGACGCCTTGCGTAATGGACACTGGAGCTCCAAAAGAAGATTTCGGAGCCAACAGATCTCAACGACGACATTAGCAACTCCGCGATATTCTGCTTCAGCACTCGAACGGGATAGCGTGGCCTGCCGCTTGGCAGACCATGAGATAAGATTATCCCCAAGAAATACACAGTACCCTGAGGTGGAGCGACGTGTGTCGGGGCATCCTGCCCAATCTGCATCCGTGTAGGCTAGCAATTTGGTTGGGGCAGAGGTGTATAGATGTAAACCAAAGTCTAGTGTGCCCTTAACATATCTGATAGTACGTTTGAGGGCGGCAAAATGGGACTCTCGAGGTTCGTGCATGAACAGACACACCTGCTGAACGACATATGCAATATCAGGCCTAGTGAATGTAAGATACTGAAGAGCACCTGCTAGACTCCGATATAGAGTGGGATCAGAAATTGGCGTACCGTCATTGGCACTAAGCTTGGATTTTGAGTCCACTGGAGTTGGCATAATTTTTAATTTACCATCTTGGCCCTGTACACTATCTCTTCTGCATACTTACGCTGACACAGAAACATAGTGGATGCAGATCTTGTCACCGATATACCCAAAAAATAACTTAGCTTGCCCAAGTCAGTCATAGCAAATTAAGTTTTGAGTAGAGCAATGATTTCATTCTTCAACCCGTCAGATGAGGCAGTAAGAACAATGTCATCGACATATAATAGCAAATATCTTGATCTTCGCCTCGGTGAAAAGTGAAGAGAGATGTATCACACCTGCTACATACAAAACCAATCTGCAGAAGATACCTGGCGAATTGATCATACCAAGCGCAGGGTGCCTGTTTCAATCTATACAATGACTTCCTGAGACGACACACAAACTGCGGAGCTGCCGGATGAACAAAGCCAGGGGGCTGATGCATGTACACAGTCTCTTTCAAATCCCCATGAAGAAACGCATTCTTGACATCAAGCTGATGAATCGGCCAATGCATGCCCATAGCAATACTTAGAACAGTCAGAATAGTGGCCGGTTTAACAACCGGACTGAATGTCTCACCACAATCAATACCCTCCTGCTGATTAGTGCCATTGGCAACTAGTCTTGCCTTATACCTCTCTAAGTCACCATTGTCTATGAACCTGTGACGAAATAGCCATATACACCGGATAACATTCACACCAGCTGGTCTAGGTATCAAATCCCAAGTGTTCTGCTTGGTTAAAACGTTAAATTCCTCGCACATGGCCGCATTCCAATTTGGGTCCAGTTTTGCTAGTTTTGGATTTTTTGGAATGGGTGATAAGGTTTGTGTGGAGAGATTGAATTAAACCTTAGGTTTGAAGATCCCGTGTTATGCACGAGTCTCCATGCGATGTGAGGGCAGTGGTGGTGGGTCGGTGTGAGGTTCTTTGGTCCAGTTACGGACCGATGGGCAGTGATGTCGGCTGGTGGTGCAGGTGACTCGACTGGGGGTTGTAGGGGTGAGCAGAGAGCTAGTGGGGTGGTGCCGGACAGTGGCGAGACTGTCGGAACAGTGGGCTGCTGTTGGTATAGATTTTGGATGACCGGGGACAGACTTGGTTCATCGAGAACGGTGGTCTGAAATTTTTGGAGATTTGAAATAGGAAAGGTTGTCTCGTCAAAGGTGACGTGATGGGAGACGATGATTTTGCGAGTAGCAATGTCATAGCACAAGTAGCCCCGGTGATTAGGAGATAGACCAAGGAAGACACATGGAAGAGTGCGAGGGGCAAGTTTGTGGGGTGCAGTGGAGGCTATGTTGGGGTAGCATAAGCATCAAAAAATACGTAGGTGATCATATGATGGCTGCCTACGGTATAAGATTTCTGTAGGGGTTTTGTTTTGGAGTGTTCTAGTTGGTAAAATATTTAGAAGGGATTCTACCATTTTGACAGCATAGACCCAAAAAGGCGGTGGTAGGCAGGCATGAAACAGAAGTGTGCGGACCATGTTATTGATGGTACATATAATTCTTTCAGCCTATCTGTTTTGGGAAGAAGTATAGGGACAAGAAAAATGGAAAACCATGCCTTGTTTAGAACAGAAATTGTGAAATGCCCGAGTTATTAAATTCACGTCCATTATCACATTGGAATGATTTAATAGGTTTTTCAAATTGTGTCTTAATAAATTTTTGAAACTCGATGAATTTTGCAAAAACTTCAGATTTGAATTTCAGTGGGTAAATCCAGACAAAATGTGAAAAATCATCCAAGAATACTAGATAGAATTTATGACCCAAAGAGCTAGCAATCGGAGATGTCCACAAATCAGCATGAACAATATCAAATGGAGAAAAAGTTATACTATTTGATGACATAAAGGGAAGACGAGTATGTTTGCCTAGTGGACAAGAAAAATAGCGTTGGGCAATTTTCCCATTATTACATTGAATACGATTAGAAGTCCTAAGAAAAGTAAAAACTGGGTCTCCGGGGTGTCCGAGTCTGTTGTGCCAAGTTGAGGGAGAGATCGCCGCAAGGGATAGAGGTTCTTGCGGTCTGACAGCGGAAGATTGAGTGAATGGGTGGAGGTCTCCCACACTATTGCAGCGTGTAAGAATTTTCCCCGTATTGAGTTCTTTCACAGAAAAACCAAAAGGGTCAAATTCGACAGACACATAATTATTGCTAGTGAATTTTCTAACAGAGATTAAGTTTTTAATGATGTTAGGTGTGTTTAGGACGTGGTTTAGGGAGAAAGGTGAGTGTGGATGTTCGGTGTGTGTGTTACCGTAACCTTCAATTGGAATGCGATGACCATTGCCGACAGTAATAAATTGAGGACACTTTAACTGACGTAGTTGAGATAGGTTACCTGACGACCGGGTGAGGTGAGATGTGGCTCCGGTGTCCATGTACCAATTGTCGTCGGGCTGTTAAAGGTTCACGGTGGTGTAGGCCTGGCCCAAGCGATCGGGGCAGGCTGCGTGTTCTTCTTCTTTGGGCTGCGGCAGTTAGCTGGCTCGCTTAGTGGTCGGGCAGGGCCCAAGAGGCGATCGACCACGGCTGCTGGGCTGGCCCTGCGTCGGTCTTCTTCTGCGATTCTTCTTGGTTATGCCCTGCAATTTCTGGTTCCCGATTCGCTGGCCTGGCTTCTGGTTGCGTTAGCCCTTTCGCGACCCTTGCCTTTGTTGTTGCGACCTCTGCGCGCCACGACCTCCGCCATCGGCCTCTTCTGCTTCTTTGGACTCGCTGCATTTCTTTGGTTGCAGGTGTTGTCATCTCGTCAACGGCTAAGGCCTTTTGATTGTGTTCCTCTTGTTTAGCACATCTAGTTTCTTCCAACAATAGTTGTGAGCGTGCCTTGTTGAAACTTGGAAGAGGGCGGCTTGTTGAATCATTGTTGCGAGTGTGTCATATTCACCTTTTGGTAAACCCACAACAAGTTGAAGCACCATCTTGGTTTCTGAAACAGAAGTCCCGACGTTAGATAGTTGATCGGTTATGAGTTTCAGTTGCTTACAATATTCGGACATATTGTTAAAATTCTCGAGGCGGGTATTATTGAATAGCTCTTCCAAATATACGGCCCGAGTATTTTTATTGTCCTGAAAGATTTCTTCTAGCTAGACCCAAAGTTCACGTGCCGTAGCACCTGTTTTCATGATAGTGCACAACAGGTCTTTGGAGATGGTGCCGTAGATCCATTGTTTGACGATGGCGTCAAGACGACGCCAGATTGAGTCTGTAATATTGGTGGGACGAGGAACAGATTCGTCAATATGATCGAGCATGTTGTATGCACATGCTTGAATGTAGAATAGTTCCATCCACATGGAATATTGAAAGTCTTCTTGGTCAAGAATTATAGGGATAAAATTTTTGATGTTGTTAACGGCGAATGCCGGATGAAAAGAAGATACTGAACGTTGAGAGGGGTTGTCAAGTGTGCCAGTGGATGAACCGGAATTTGTGGGGGAAGACATGGTTGCCGCCTGCCGAGGGAAGGGAATTTTCTAGTTTGGCCGAGAAAGGGAAGAAACCAGATTTTATTTTGTGAAATCAGAAGAAAAATACTGATTTCGGCCGAGAATGAGAAAGAGAATGGATTTAGGTTTTAGGCTCTTGATACCATGAAAGATAAAATAATTTCTCTTGGGGATTCCTTTCATTATTCACAATATATATAGCTGTACAAGGTTGATTCCTAATATGGTACGAATCCTAACTTACCTTACAAAGGTTGATTCCTAATACAATTAGAATCCTAAGTTACCTTAAATATACATCTATCATAATTACAAAATATACGGAGAATATTCTGAAAATATTCGCTAATATATATGTTGGAAATTTTCCTTTGGCGGGAGTTGCGACCGACCAACTTTAACGGCTTAAACACTAGTGTTACGTATGTTGGAGAATTCGGTTCTTCACACATGCATGATCTACTAAGTACGTAGATAACCGTAGGGCCAAGAATCGTCAAATTTCATTGAGAAATGAAAGAGATATTGGTTCACGAAGTGAGGTGTTTGAAGCATGGAAAGTGTGGTGTTGTGTTCAATTCTCCCTCATCGGTAGAGGAAGAAAGAATTGTTGTGTATATAAGACTCGAAATTGGTTTGGGGTTTGGGACCCCAAGGGGTATCCCATGTGTTTAAAGGAGGGAGGACCTAGATGTGCTTCGGTTCGAGGAAAGACCACACGCTTGGCCGCCGCCGCCGTCCGTCCGGTCAGGTTCAGGGTTCTCGGGTTCACCAGTGTGGGTCTTCGATATTTTCTTTGGGCCGTAAAACTTTGCCGAAATGCAGTTTGATCCCGAAGTTTGAAATCTGATTTGGACCAGAATTCTTTCAGATGTACAGTTTGGTCCCTGAAGTTTTAAGATGTACAGTTTGGTCCCTGAAGTTTCCAGAAAGTCAGAATTGGGCAGAAGAGAACAGAAACGCCAAGCACTCAATTCAGCCATTTATTTTTGCTGAATTACTCCTCCTATAATGGCCAATCCGTTGGTCTTTCACCATTTATGTTTGTGACTTTACTACCTCCATAATAGCCATTATTTGGCTATTATGGAGGCAGTTTTTCAGTCCTCTCCCTCACCTATATAAACACCCCCTTACACCATTGTTGAGATACATATATGATACACGAAAATACAGAAAATACACAAGGAAAACATTTTCTTCCTACACCTTCCAAGGCATCATTTCGTTACTCAATATTCTTCACGGTAGCTCTTTAGTTTCCTTTGCTCAAGTGTTCCATTGTTGTTTTATCTTGGGAGATAAATTGTCCACGACGTATAAAGGATACATACGGGGCAATATTGTCTTAAGGACAGAGTGCCACACTCGACTCAACAAAAACAGTTTCCAATTTTCCGTCTTCAACAAAATTGTAATTTCAGTTTTGTGGTTCTCTTGTAATTTTCAGATTACTAGTTGAATTATTGAATCTTTGTTTATCCTTTCGAATACTTGTAATAGTCATATACTTCCCGTACTGCTTTATAAAGTACCATAGAGCAAATGCACCCAACAACTTAAGACAATACTTGTATAGTATTACTATTAGTGTTCGAAAGATGTCGGTCAAAAGTTGTGTGACCAAATCTGGATATGGCAATAGTTTTCTGGTAGAAGAGAGTGATGATGATGAACGTGTTCATGGTGTCACCACTACCAAGACTGGTGGGAACAAGCGCTCACGAGAGCCTGAGGATGTCAACTGGGACAAGAGGAGAAGACTGAAGATGTTATTCTATCTTGCAGCAGAAGGCCTATATCTGTCCCAGACAAAAGATCTGAATAATGGTGAGAAGGAAATGAACACTCAGTCTGATGAAGTGACTGGAGTGAGCCAGAATCCGAAATTGGGATAAGTAGTTTTTCTTACTTGTCAAGAATAAAGATTAAATGAGGTTTGATTAAAAAAAATTGATTAAAGTAAGGAAGAATATGAAAATAATTTATATTCCTTACGCTTTAAAAATCAGAAGTTTAATCTCATCTTCTTTTTCGTTTAAAGATTGGATTGTAAAGCAACTTAAAAAGATCCGTTCTTTTAAGTGTAATTATTAAAGTGTGTAAAGTATGTTCGCACATGCGAGGGAGAAAGATCCACTCACTGTGCGAAAACTGTTACCACACTTAAGTAAGCGCCAAGAATTATCTGGGCACCAATCATAACGGAAGAAGTCTAAAAGTTAATGACGTTGAGCCTGTCATATTATTTGGCAGAAGATCCTTCATAGGATGATATTGGACACTCAGTCATACAAAGCCTCCGAGGCATCGAGTGGGCCAAAATTCCTTTGATATGATGATATTGGACACTCAGTCATACAAAGCCTCCGGGTGACTGGAGTGGGGCCAGAATTCATTTCATAGGAAAAGTAATGGACACCTATTGTGGTGGGCCAGAGTTTCCAGGTCTTAATGATCTGAAGGCCTAAAGAAAGGCAGTAAAGAAATTGGACACTTAGTCTGCCAAAGCAACTGAAGTGGGCCAGAGTATCAAGATCACATATGATCCGGTTACGCCCTAACCACGGGCAAGAGGTTGTTCATGTGAAGCAACGCCACCTCTAAAATCAAAGGAAATTTGGAGAGGTTGTCCTCAATAGGACTTTAAGGAATGGATCACTCTAAAAAGAGGTGATACATGTTCCTAACTTGGTTTAAGGGACGTTGTTGGTCAAGTTGGTTTGAGACTAGTCCAACAGGTCTGTAATAACTAAGAATGGTACAATATGTCTATAGCCAAATGAATGATATATTTGTAATCCGTGCATCTATGCCATCATAGATTAAGACACGTTAAATAGTAAGTCATTCAAAAGCTAACGATGTTGAGATTGTTGCCTCCTTTCGACATAAACCCTCAAAATGAATGTGAGGTAGGCGAAGAGGCAAAATCACCTTTCCAAATTCCGTCAAGGGAATAGCGAAAGAAGCACCGCTCCTCTAGAACTTAGTCACACCTACTTGGGTGATTTGAAGTTTATACAAAATAGAGGGGGGAGACAAGTACGTTGTGATCTTCATTGATGATGGTACAACGTATGGAATCCTTTATTTGTTAAAAAGCAAAGATGAAGTTGTTGAAGCGGATAAGCGCTACAAAGCAGAAGTTGAAAATCAACTAAGCCTATGGATTGCGAAATTCATAGTTATAGAGGGGGAGAATGTGAAGCAGCGTTCATTAAACGACTGTTCATTACTCACCTCAGTCTAACGGTGTTAGCCAAGCGAAAAGCCGTACGCCTAAATTATGTGGGGCAAGGCGATCCTTACCGCTAATGTGATTCTCAATAGAACTCCGCATAAGGATAAGGATAACTTTCCGTGTGAGACAAGAAAAGGATCTCACATACAAAAGTTGTGATGTGGGGTGGCTTGGTAGAAGTTGGACTACCGAAACAGGTCAAGTTCGACCTAAGACTGTAGATTGCATATCCACTGGATCTGTAAATAACAGTAGTACTTATCGCCTCTTGGCGTCAAAGAATGCTGAATTCTTATAAGATAACTTTCCTTGAAAAGGAAAAAGGAGTAATTGCTCAAGGTTAACAAGAACCCGCGAGGGCCTGACTGTCCGGAACTAGACGCTCCGTATCTACAGGACTCGAAAGTTGCTGGCTATCCGGAACTTAATATTCCAGATATGCAGAACTCAGGGATTCTAGATGTTGAACCAAGACGGAGCAAAGAGGGGACAAAGACTTGTTCCAGTCCTTCTAGCTTGTATGGTTAAGAACGAACCATGGACAATTAACAAATAATTGTTATCTCCAAAAGCGCTGCTTTGGAAAGGATCTAAAGAGAGAAATATATTCCATCATATAGAACCATACTTGCGTAATGGTTGATCTTCCTCCGGGAAAAGAACCTTTGGGTTGTGAAAAAGGATACTCAAAAGTGAGTACAAAGTAGATGGATCTATTGACGAGTTCAAAGCCTAGGCTACTTGTACATGTGCTCCCCTGGGAGTAGCTTAACATCATGGGCCATTGCAGTCTTGCGTGGCATGAATGTTAAAACAACCTTCCCAACCGGAGAGTTGGAAGAAGAAAATCAGAGTTGGTTTTCTGGACTGTTGGGCTTCTCCCTGAACTTTCATCTTGGTCCCTGAAATGTTTACATTTTGGTCCTGAAAGTTTCAGATAAAACAGAAATAATGAATCTGAGCACAGAAACATTGACTCTGAAGTTAGAAAGCCAACAGTTGGAGAATCAACGAGAAAGTAAAAGTCATATTGAAACAAAGTCTCGATATGAAAGATATGGATATCACAGATGACATCTTAGGAATTGGATTTCTAAAGACATCTAACGGACTGGTCGATAGTTGACAGTCTCGTTGAAGCCATCAATGGATATGAATCATAGAACTGATTGGAATCATGGTGCACCCATAGACAAGGAGCGATACGCACAGATCACGTGTAGTTCAATGTATTGTACACACTACAACCGAC
Source organism: Anisodus acutangulus (assembly GCA_029783415.1). NCBI lineage: Eukaryota > Viridiplantae > Streptophyta > Magnoliopsida > Solanales > Solanaceae > Anisodus > Anisodus acutangulus. Next base: position 30,626,146 of record CM056506.1, on the reverse strand, counting down.
ATGGTATCGTCCTACAACCAGATCAGTTGAACTAAGGTTCACTGATAATCTTAATACATGATCAATATAAGGCGTTAAGTCGGATATGACTATATCTGAATTATTCGCTTATCTACGGATTATAGTATTCTGGATGTCCAGCGGTTCTGAGAGAACACAGTGATGCAAACTGGACATCAGATCTGAAGAACACCAAAGTCACAAGTAAATGTGTATGGTGGTTCTTGGAAAATCCTCTAAGCAAACTTGCATCGGCCGATTCATGATGGAATCGGAGTTTATCGCTTTATACAAAGCATGAAAGAAGTTGATTAACTTCACGACTCCTTAGAGGACGTCCCTTATTGGGAGAAACCTGCGGCCTTCAAAGCAGCTTATACAATCGTGGCTAGCCGGTCGGATTTAGAAAGGACACGGATGACGGCGTCTGGACATATCTGTCAGGATTTGTCATGAGACATAAGACCGTATGACAGTTGATCATCACGGGTGTCACTTCCTTGTTTACTAACTAAGGGACTACCCGGAGATCAAGTGTTCTACCTGTCTAGGGAATTAGGCTTAAAACCCAAAATATACGGACCAATACAGTGGTAACCCAACCTTACTAATTGGAGATCCCAGTAATTTGGTTCAATGGGAAAACTAAGCTGTAAAGGTTCAGTTGATCGCTTCAGTGGAAGCATGAGCACTTCGGATAGTGATTTCTGAAAAGAAACACCAAATTCAAAGCCGTTCCCGCGATAGACTTCAAGTGCTATCTGCAGTGTGGGTAAAGGTTATGTTTTCAAAACCTGTAATGCTCATCAACAGTTGAGGTTAGGTTTTTGGGAAACTTTTAATGGTTCCTAACACTTGTGAAGTGGGGTATAGCAGGATACCTTGTAGGATACCACCTATTTAAGTGCGAGGACGGGCCGCCTCAAAATGAACGCACTTAAGAATCCAAGACGTTGTCCATGGCCAAAACGGACAAAACATTACGAAGAAGAGAGTAAGAGAATTTGTTGTGTTGGTATCATTGACTTGGCTTACACTAAACACTGACGGTTCAAGACATCACGTTCACCGCGCAGTAAGTAAGTCCGATGGTATTCAACTATGGAAGGTTCAAAGCTGAGGCTACCTCTCCTTATGCAACATCGGTCCGCTGAAATATTGCTGGAAATGAAAAAGACACCATGTGAGTGCGCCAAAATCTCTTTCAAGAGGGATTGTTGGAAATTTGCCTTTGGCGGGAGTTGCGACCGACCATCGTTAACGGCTTAAACACTAGTGTTACGTATGTTGGAGAATTCGGTTTTTCACACATGCATGATCTACTAAGTACGTAGATAACCGTAGGGCCAAGAATCGTCAAATTTCATTGAGAAATGAAAGAGATATTGGTCCACGAAGTGAGGTGTTTGAAGCATGGAAAGTGTGGTGTTGTGTTCAATTCTACCTCATCGGTAGAGGAAGAAAGAATTGTTGTGTATATAAGACTCGAAATTGGTTTGGGGTTTGGGACCCCAAGGGGTATCCCATGTGTTTAAAGGAGGGAGGACCTAGATGTGCTTCGGTTCGAAGAAAGACCACACGCGCCTTGCCCGTCGGCCGTCCGTCAGGTTACGGGTTTGGGGTCACGGTGCGTGGGTAAGTGGGTGTGGGTCTTCGATATTATCTTTGGGCCGTAAAACTTTGCGAAGTATAGTTTGATCCCGAAAGTTTGAAATGCAGTTTGGATCAGAATTCTTTCAGATGTGCTGCTTTGGTCCTTGTAGTTTCAAGATGTACGCTTTGGTCTGAAGTTTCGTAAAGTCGAGTGGGTAGAAGAGAACAGAAACGCCAAGCACTCAATTCAGCCATTTATTTTGGCTAAATTACTCCTCCTATAATGGCCAATCCGTTGGTCTTTCACCATTTATGTTGGTGACTTTACTACCTCCATAATGGCCATTATTTGGCTATTATGGAGGCAGTTTTTCAGTCCCCTCCCTCTCCTATATAAACACCCCCTTACACCATTGTTGAGATACATATATGATACACGAAAATACAGAAAATACACAAGGAAAACAGTTTCTTCCTACACCTTCCAAGGCATCATTTCGTTACTCAATATTCTTCACGGTAGCTCTTGAGTTTCCTTTGCTCAAGTGTTCCATTGTTGTTTTATCTTGGGAGACAAATTGTCCAGGACGTATAAAGGATACATACGGGGCAATATTGTCTTAAGGACAGAGTGCCACACTCGACTCAGCAAAAACAGTTTCCAATTTTCCGTCTTCAACAAAATTGTAATTTCAGTTTTGTGGTTCTCTTGTAATTTTCAGATTACTAGTTGAATTATTGAATCTTTGTTTATCCTTTCGAATACTTGTAATACTCATATACTTCCCGTACTGCTTTATAAAGTACCATAGAGCAAAAATACCCAACAATATATGCTCGTCGTGTTCTTTATATGGACATACGAGGCTAAGGGTCTGTTCCCAGACTCCTATTGACAAGAATTTGATCCCAAAGAAATGAACAAAAGGCCAAGCTGTTCGTTCATCTAGAAAGTTTAAAAACTTACAAGGGAAGTGTCACAACATTAATTAACCTTCAGGTAGCCTAGAAGTTTTAGAAAAATGATTGGACAGTAGAAAGTCTTCTTCAGAGTTGATTGTGTTGTCAATACTTGGAGTTTTTGAGGTTGGTATCTCTTGGGATCAAGATGGGTCTGATGAGATGGACCAACCGATCCCCAATGTACTGAAGCGATGTTGAAAGATCATCAAAATTTTCCATACAGGCGTATGACATGACGTGGGGCTGAAGAATGACTACTGGTGGTCTGTAGAGGCACATGGGAACTCCTACCGTGGCGTGGTTTTTTGGACTTGATTCACATGAGAATTTTGGGTTGATAGGTACCACTTGTTTATGTACAACACTCACAGAAAGCAACAGAATCTTTAACAGATGCGATAATAGCCCAAAAAATGCACGGGCCATGAAAATTCTTCTCCTAGACATTGGCTGATAAATACACAAGGAGTAATTTCACAATAATTTTGATAGCATATGAGATAGAAAGCTTGACGCTAATCCAAAAGACTGAACCCATCAAGCGAACAAGTCGCTAAAGCTGAAGACAAATGTAACTTTCATACTTTCAATGTTTATAGTTACATTTCCTGATGTGGAACACTTTCATATGATCTTCTAAATTACATATAAGTATAATCTATTTTCAACCAATCAAACATGGATGATTACTTGTAAGAAAATAATAGAGATTCTTCTCCTACTAAAAAAAAGTTGTAAAAAATGTAGAATTTTCTGATAAAAAATAGAAATTTTCTGATAAAAAAATAGTAGAAAATTTGGACTGGTAATTCTCTCATAGGAAGCAGAACTGTATATTTGACACTTAAATTTTGAAGGTAGTCAGATGTGGTTTATCTCGGTGACTCGGTCAGTTTCATTTTCACCAGAAGGCACTTTATTAACTTACTAAAATCCTACTAAATCGAGTTCAATTGAAAATAATTGCAAATATAATGACCATTCTAGTGACTTGTCACTACTTCTCGGCGCTCAACATTTTCTTTGGCGAGTCATCACCGTCAATATTACCTCTCTTTTAAAATTGCTCTTAAATTCTTCTTTGGCACTATCCAGTTTACCTCATTCCGTATAACTTTTCGTCCTATTAAATTTTGTGCGCATGGTTAATGCAACAACATACCCAGGGAACTTAATTCCATAAGTGGAGTCTGAGGAGAGTAGAGTGCACGCAGACCTTACCTCTACCTCGGGAGGTAGAGAGACTGTTTTCGATAGACTCTCGACTCAGAATAAAGCAATAACAGAGTAGGTTAAATAGAAAAGTGAAGCGTAGAACAAGAGACAATAAATAATAACAAGAATATAAGGACAAGAGACTATAGGAGAAATATTACGACTAATAATAAGATAACAGCAATAGTTACAACAAAACAATATGTCAAGCGGAGAACACTTAAATAACAAAGAAATCAAAGAAAAAAACTACATGAGAAATACTATGGCTACTAGTAATAAGGAAGAATAAGCGAGACACCTACTACCTACTAACCATCTACTCTAATCTGTGTCCTCCACAACCTCCTATCTACGACCATGTCCTCGGTAAGCTGCAACTGCGCCATGTCCCGTCTAATCACCTCTCCCCAATACTTCTTCGGCCTACCCCTGCTCCTCCTGAAGCCATCAATAGCCAGCCTCTCAAACTTCCACATTGGAGCATCCACACATCTCCTCTGCCCATGCTCAAACCATCTCAGTCTCGCTTCCCACATCTTGTCCTCTATCGAGACCACTATCACCTTATATTTAATATCCTCATTTCTAATCCTATCTCTCCTAGTATGCCCACACATCCACCGCAACATTCTCATTTATGCAACTTTCATCTTCTGAACGTGAGAGCTCTTGACTGACCACCACTTTGTCCCATACAACAAAGTTGGTCTGACCACTACTCTGTAAAACTTGTCTTTGAGTTTGGTGACATCTTATCACACAAAACTCTTGAAGCGATCCTTCATTTCATTCATCCCTCTCTAATACGATGTGCGACATCATCGTCAATCTCTCAATTACTTTAGATAATAGACCCAAGATACTTGAAGCTTCTTTTCTTTTGGGTGACATGTGTATCAAGCCTAACATCACTATCATGTCAATCAACACAATATCATTCGCAAATAACATGCACTAACATACCTCTCCCCGGATATGCCGCATCAAAACATCAATATCTAAGGCAAACAAAAACGGGCTGAGAGCTGATCCTTGGTCCAATCCCATCATGACCGGGAAGTGCTCGAATCTCCTCCCACTGTCCTTATCCTAGTCTTGTCTCCCTCATATATGTCCTTGATCACCCTAGTGTACACCATAGGTACACCTCTAGCCTCCAAACATCTCTATAGAACCTCTCTACGAACTTTGTCGTAAGCCTTCTCAAGGTCGATGAACACCATGTGCAGGTCCTTCCTCTCCCTGTACTGCTCCACTAGCCTCCTCACAAGATGAATAGCCTCTGTTGTGGAGCGCTCTGGCATAAAAGCAATTTATGATTACGACATAAGCACCTTCTGATATGTCGTATACTGTGACATCTCTAAGGCATCCTTTGTATCTGTTGTCACATTCAACTTTTCATCTTTGGTTGGTCGATCTAGCTGCTTATCTTGGCTTCATCTGCAACATAAATACAAGGATCGCATTGTTTCTCATTTGTAATGAGCCAGTACTATGGGATATCTAGGACAACTGGAGCTCAAATAGCTGGTGCACATGGTCTAATAGGAATTGTTTTAGAAGTTAAACTGAGGTTTACAGTTGAACCTAAATGGTTGAGTTTATATCCTACATTCTGGCACTCACTTTATCTTCAAAATCTGGAGCTTACTGTTCAATTAAAACATTTGAGAAAAGGGAACCATAACTGTACCTTTTACTTCGGTCGGATGCTTGACTAAGCCTTCATCACAACGTCGTAAAGATGTTATAGCTAAATGTTAACATTGGCTTGTCTGAGCTAGAATGATATGAACACAGCGGTGTATGTAGCATTCTAGTTGATTCTAGTTGGGGGTTAACCTCCCTAACTTTCGACGCGGAATACAAATTTATGTGTAAAAATTTATTAAAATTACAATAAATAGTAGACATGAACTCATAACTTTTAAAATATAATGAATTCAACGCTAAGAATCTTAAAAGGTTGAACCCATAAAGTTTAATCATGGATCCGCCTCTAATGAGCAAAGTGGTTACTGTGATTAGTTGCGAGCAGGATATTTGTAAGGGCAAATTAGTAACAAGAAAATCTACAGGGATCTATTTGTTTATAGAATGCACTTGCCAGCTTTTGCATTGTTCCAACCCCAACTTGATTGGGATTGAGGGGTAGTTGTGGTTGTTGTTTTCACTTTCTTATTGTTGGGCCGGAGTTGCAAGTTTTTGTCATCCTTTTTGGTGAAGTTTGTTTTAATTATTTTACCTCTTTCTTCCAGTGAGCGTGTTAGACTGAGAAAGGAAGAAGACATACTATTGAAAAAGAAAAGGGGAGCTATTGTGAAGCCTAGAAAGGCAGAAGCGGAAAATCGCTTATATTTCAACTTTAATGGACTTGTATAATGTACTGCCATATTTTATACTCAGGATATTTAGGATAAGCTCGGGTAACTTGAAACTATAGTTATCACATCCCTATGAAGTGGAGCTTATGATTCTACGTTTTATATTGAACATAATCATGACTAATTGCCAGAATTCTTGATACCAAATTGTCATATGGTGTGGAAAAAGATTCATGCTTATTTTTCATTGTTGTGCATATCAATTGTTAGCGTAAGAGTGAGATTCTATGTTCTGCTTGTATGTCATCTGAGGCACGAGATTTATGAAATTTTGACTTGGAAACAGTAATGCAAATGTTTGCACTACTTTTTTAGCATAGGATTCTATCACCTCTCTCTCACGCACAAATGGCACATACTGAACTGTTTCTCTATTTGCTTTCTTACATTCCCCTTTGCTTTTGGATTGGTAAGAATTTACTTTTGTCTTTACCTAATGATTGGAAGTCAGATGTGTTTGTATTGTTGAATGATGTCGATGTTGCTAAAGCTTTACTTGCTTATTTTCTAGAAAGATGCTCCATTCATGTATAGGTCCCCCCCCCCCCCCCAAAGAATATCATTAGGTTTCTGACTTGTTTACAATCATTATGCACTATTGTAGTGAGCACGGCATATTGAGGCTGTATGAAACATTCAACTGCTTGATGCTTCTTTCTCTTTGAATGATTAATGTACGTACTTGCATTATTTTCTCTATTATAACCCGCTTCTGGGGTATTGTTTGGGGCAGAGGTCAGAAGCTCTGGCAGGTTTCTCTGTCATGGCACATCACTGGATCATTTCAACTAGGTACAGTAGGATGGAGAGCCTGGCTCACGCATCATGAATAGAGGAATTATTGGTTCTTTGTAGTAGAATTAATCCTAAATAACTGATCATTGAACATCAAAAGTTATCCCTGTCATGCATGTAAATGTAAATTTTGCTAATGAATCAGTGACGAGAAACTAGTCTTGCTGTAAGATGAACTGTGGAACAGAAGTATGTCGATCCTCCATGACCATAAAAAAGCTCGTCAGTTTATGTTCGCTTGTTACTAGTGATTGTTAAATGACGCAATATACATGTGATATACACTGAATATACATCAGGGTATATCACATGTATATTGAAGGACTAAAAGCAGTGCAGCAGCTGGGCCACCAGCCAGTGCAGCCCAGCAGCTCAGTATCGGCCAAAGCAAGGCCCAGCCCAGCAGTGGCTGGCTGCATTCTCGGCCAGATTGGAACAAAACAATAAGTGTATATATGGTATATATATTTGTAGTATATTGTAATAAAAAGGATACCTTAATTAGTATTATACACCTACCATAATTGTAGAGTTAGAATTATGGTAGAATAAGGATTTAGAAGTAGAATAGGAAAAGGATTTTTCCTATTATAGAAATATGTAACTTGTATAAATAGCCTTTCAATTAATGAAAATAATCAAGGGGATTATTTCTTTCATGGTATCAAGAGACTAGGTCTAAACAAAAGTTTTCTTCTCTCAAACTTTTGCCTCCTCTTTGGCCGAGAACCCCCCCCTCCCTCGGGTTTTTCTCTCCAAATATCTCGTCTTCCGCTCTCAAAAACCTCTCTTAAATTTATCCTCCTTCTTTGTTCTTTCAAATATGTCTAAGAACAATTTTCACCCTGCCCTCACGGTTTCCAATATCAAGCTCAGTGTCCCAATTGTCCTTGAGATGGAAAACGTTCAATATGCATTGTGGGCGGAGTTGTTTAAAATTCACGCTATCTCTTATCAAGTTCTTCATCACATAATTCCTCCCGCTAGACCCCTTCCGGCGGAGGATAATGAGGTATGAATTACACTTGATGCTACCGTTCTTCGGTGGATATACGCCACTATTTCAGTGGACCTTCTACAGACGATTATGGAGCCCGATACCACGGCTATGGCTGCATGAAATAGATTGCGTGACATATTCCAAGACAACCAACATTCCCGTATCGTCACACTCGAGCAGGAATTCTCTCTCGTTCGAATGGACGTATTTCCGAACGTTTCTGCATATTGCAAGAAACTAAAGGAATTGGCGGATCAACTCCGTAACGTTGGCGCACCAGTAACAAATAATCGTCTAGTTCTACAGTTAGTTGCCGGTCTTTCGGAGGCCTATAATGGTGTTGGCACTCTCCTTCGCCAAAGCAACCCTCTTCCCGACTTCCATCAAGCCCGCTCCATGCTTACGTTAGAAGAAGCCGGTTTGGCTAAAAAGCGACTACGGAGCAAGTCCGATTGTCATGATGGCGTCCTCTCCTAATCCGTCGATTTTGTTAATAATCGGGCCAAAACCATAATAATGGTGGCGGCAAGAATAATCGTAAGAATAATAACAAAAACGCGGGGCAAACGCGGTGGTAATGGTGGAGGTTCGGTAGTCGGCAAAACCTCGGTGGGTCCCATCCAATGAACGATGGCCCACCACCCCCATGGGCCAGCGGTGGGGCCCATGGCGATGGAAGCGATGGCGATGGACCGTGGGCGGCCCGGCCCATACCGGCGAGCGGCAGAAATTCCGGCGATGGTCGGCCAACAATCCAGGCCCAATGCCTAGTAGTGGCGCCCGGCTGGCGATGGCCCAACGGCGGCGATGGTAGCGATTCTGGGCCAGGTCCAGCACGGCCAGGAGTTCTTGGGCCCCGACCTCCGCAAGCCCATCATGCAGCAGGCCCTACTCAGACCGATATCGAGGCCGCGATGCACACGTTGGGATTAACTCAACCAGACCAAAATTGGTACATAGACACCGGGGCCACTACTCACATGACTTCCTACTCAGGTACTCTCTCATCTTATTCCAATTTGAGCACCCCTTGGGGGATAATCATTGGTAATGGCAGTTCTATTCCAATTCTAGGGTATGGTCAGAAAACGTTGTCTCCCCCCAATCCACCACTCCTCTTGAAAAATACTTTACATGCTCCTAAATTGATTAAAAATTTAGTATGCGTCAGTAAATTCACAAATGACAATTACATTTACATTGAATTTGATCCTTTCGGTTTCTCTGTGAAGGATTTCAAGATGGGAGTCATCTCATGAGGTGTGATAGTAGGGGGATCTATATCCTATCATGCGGTTTTGATCCATCGAGTCCAGCCTTGCCATCAGCTTTTGCAGCCATCTCTCCTTCCATGTGGCATGCTCGTTTGGGTCATCCGGGATCTTCTATTTTATCAGTTTTAGATAAAAATAGCTTTATTTCTTGTAAGGGTACGAATCGTACTCCAATTTTGTCAGTCTTGTTCATTAGGAAAAATTGTTAAGTTGCCATTTGTAGACTCCAATTCTCATACTTCTATGCCATTTGACATTATTCATAGTGACTTATGGACATCTCCTGTTCTTAGTTCAATGGGTCATCGTTATTATGTTCTCTTCTTAGATGATTATTCTAGATTTTTGTGGACGTTTTCAATTGCGAATAAATCACAAGTGTTTTCCGTCTTCATAAAATTTAGAGCGTTCATTCGTACTCAATTCGAAAGAAAAATAAAAAATATTCAATGTGATAATGGGAAGGAGTATGACAATAGGGAGTTTCGAGAATTTTGTGCTACTCATGGGATAAATTTTTGGTTTTCATGTCCTCATACATCTTCACAAAATGGGAAAGCGAGCATAAAATTCGTTCCATAAATAACATTGTCCGAACTCTCCTAATCCATGCCTCCATACCTCCGTATTTTTGGCATCATGCTCTACAAATGGCCACTTACCTTCTTAACATAATTCCATCTAAAGGTCTGACATATTCTTCCCCTCTCAAAATCTTATATAATAAAAACCCGTATTATTCTCATCTTCGGATTTTTGGGTGCTTGTGTTATCCGTTATTCCCATCCACCACAATTAACAAACTTCAGGCTCGGTCTACTCCGTGTGTATTTTTGGGTTATCCGTCGAATCATCGTGGTTATAAGTGTTTTGATTTATTCTCCAAGAAAATCATTATAAATCGTTATGTCATTTTTGATGAAACCCAATTCCCTTTTATGAAAGTTCATACTCCCGAGCCTAAGTCGTATAATTTTTTGGATGACCAAATATCCCCGTATATTATTCGGAATTTTTCGGACAACTCCCGTGCCCAAAATCCTCCAGCGGGCCCATCGCCTACCGGTCCCACAAGATCGCCGCCGCTGTTTCAGCCATCGAGCAGTTCCACTATTGGGCTACCCAAATTTAACATCGAACTGGTCCAGAACCCACCCCACCTCGGAAGTGCTCGAATCGATTCAGCGTGTCGATTTGGGCCAAGGCCCATCGCTGTGGCCGCTCCGTCCCGAGCCCAGAAAATTCCCAAAATTCCATAACTTCTTCCTCGAGTCATAGACCGGTCACTTGTAGTCAGCGGGGTATTTTTACACCTAAACGACATTTTAATTTACATTCTGATGTCTCTAAATCCCCCTTGCCCCGAAATCCTGTGTCCGCATTAAATGACCCTAATTGGAAAATTGCTATGACTGATGAATATAATGCTTTTATTGATAATAAGACGTGGGAGTTGGTGCCCCGTCCATATGGTATTAATATTATCAGGTCTATGTGGATTTTTGCTCATAAGGAGAATTCAGATGGGTCCTTTGCTCGGCATAAGGCGCGACTTGTTGGTGATGGTAAGACTTCGGCGAGGTTGGTATTGATTGTGGTGAGACGTTTAGTCCGGTGGTCAAACCGGCTACCATTCGCACTGTACTTAGCTTGGCTCTTTAAAAAACTTGGCCGATTCATCAGTTAGATGTCAAGAATGCTTTTCTTCATGGAGATCTCAAGGAAACAGTCTATATGCATCAGCCGTTAGGTTTCAGGGATCCCAACCGACCTCATCATGTCTGTTTGTTGAAGAAGTCATTATATGGGCTTAAGCGATCCCCACGTGCCTGGTATACACGATTTGCTGATTTTGTTTCGACTATTGGGTTCACACACACAACAGTCGAGATAATTCTTTGTTCATCTATCGCTGTGGTTCGTCATTGGCCTATATTCTGTTATATGTGGATGATATCATCTTGACTGCCTCCTCCGATGCTTTGCGCCAGTCCATCATGGCCATGCTCAGTTCTGAATTTGCTATGAAGGACTTAGGGTCGTTGAGTTATTTTTTGGGGATTGCCGTCAAACGTCATTCAGGTGGCTTGTTTCTGTCTCAACGGAAGTATGCTGCTGAGATCATAGAGAGGCTGGGATGTCATCCTGTAAGTCCACTTCCACACCGGTTGATGCAAACCCAAAGCTGAGTGCCGCAGCAGGTGCACCATACGAGGACCCGACCCGCTATCGCAGTCTTGCAGGGGCCCTCCAGTATCTTACCTTTACCAGACCGGATATTACATATGCGGTTCAGCAGGTGTGTTTATTCATGCATGATTCCAGGGTTGAGCACATGAATGCAATCAAACGCATCATTCGGTATATTCAGGGGACACTGGACTATGAGTTGCACTTGTATCCTTCGTCTACATCTACACTTGTTTTTTACACGGATGCGGATTGGGGTGGTTGTCCCGACACCAGACGGTCGACTTCTGGCTACTGTATGTTCCTTGGCAACAACTTGGTCTCATGGTCGGCAAAACGTCAAGCCACTCTGTCACGCTCCAGTGCAGAGGCAGAATATCGAGGGGTAGCAAATGTGGTCTCCGAGTCATGTTGGCTACGTAATTTGCTTTTGGAGCTTCATTGTCCCATTCAGAAGGCAACCTTGGTATATTGCGATAACATTAGTGCCATCTACCTTTTAGGTAACCCAGTTCAACACCAGCGCACCAAGCATATCGAAATGGACATTCACTTTGTCCGTGAAAAAGTTGCTAAAGGTCAAATTCGCGTATGTCATGTCCCTTCTCGTTATCAAATTGCAGACATCTTTACAAAGGGTCTACCAGCGGTTCTCTTTGAAGATTTTAGGGACAGTCTCAGCGTTCGAAAACCGCCCGCTATGACTGCGGGGGTGTGTTAAATGACGCAATATACATGTGATATACACTGAATATACATCAGGGTATATCACATGTATATTGAAGGACTAAAAGCAGTGCAGCAGCTGGGCCACCAGCCAGTGCAGCCCAGCCAATGACTCAAGATCGGCCAAAGCAAGGCCCAGCCAGTTGGTGGGTCGTGCATTCTCGGCCAGATTGGAACAAAACAATAAGTGTATATATGGTATATATATTTGTAGTATATTGTAATAAAAAGGATACCTTAATTAGTATTATACACCTACCATAATTGTAGAGTTAGAATTATGGTAGAATAAGAATTTAGAAGTAGAATAGGAAAATGATTTTTCCTATTATAGAAATATGTAACTTGTATAAATAGCCTTTCAATTAATGAAAATAATCAAGGGGATTATTTCTTTCAGTGATCATCTGATTGCTTATTTGTTTCATATTATCTAGTGCTGCGATCTTGATGCTTTTAAGGAACATATTCAGTATCTTCTCCACGCTTTTACGTCAAACAAGACAGCCGAAGCTCAAAAACATAAACATCAAACTTATTTTGTTGTATTAACTCCTTTATATTATTTAGTACTCCTTCTGTCCCAATTTATGTAATATAATTTCTTTTTTGGTCTGTTCCAAAAAGAATGTCATTTTTCTATATTTAAAAAAAATTTAATTTTATGATATAATTTATAGCAACACATTTATATAAAATTTGTTTTAAACCACATATTTTAAAAATCTGTCTTTTTTTTAAACCCTGTGTCAAGACAAATGGTGACACATAAATTTCGATAAAGGGAGTAGAAGAAACAGGGTTCCAATGTTTCCACCAAACCAATAGTTAAAAAGGCACCAGAAATGGAAATTGATGGAGCACCTTTAAAGCCCTCGCGAGGGATATGCTGTATTGTAGATTGTAGACTGTTATACCAGAGAAGTTAACTAATTGAAATAGAAAAAAGATACTACTACTAATTAGGGGAGGGCAAAAAATTCGGAGAACTGAAAAAATCGAACCGAATCAAGATTTAGTGATTCGGTTCGATTTTTTAAACCGAACCGAAAAACCGAATTAAATATGTAATTAATTTTTTTATTTTTATTTTAGACTACTACTATCTCTTGAATCATAGCCATTGAAATCAATCTATGAAGCTTTTATAGAAGTCGAATGCGGCATGAACTTGATTAACATATCACGGAAGCATTGACGTAAAATGTAGAGAGAGAAAGTAGTTGTAAATTGATAAAACTTTAAATGCTCATAACTCTGCGCTCGGATGTCCGTTTTTTCTGATTTTTTTTTATTTTGCATATTTTGTCAAGACGGGGCCGGCCATCTCGTTTTAGAAAAAATGTCCGTTTTTCCAATCAATTTGTGTTTCCCCCCAAATCGATTTCTAATTTTCCTTTTTCTTTAGTAAACATCTCACGATACACAATAGATTTCAACATCAAAATTTCATGATAATGTTTGTGAATGTTAATTTCAGTTTTGGAAATTCAATTTTTTTAAAAGAATAAAAAATTCCCTGACCCGCCCCGCCCCGGCCCACTAGAAAAAACCGATATAATCCGATACGTTCGGCGATATAAACCGAACATATCGGTTTTTTTTTTAAAGTTGGATTCGTTTTTTTTTTAAAAAAACCAATTTTTATTCGGTTCATATTTTTCGGATACAAAACCGATATGAACCGATATACGTCCACCCCTACTACTAATACTGTAATAAAGTATCATCAAATTGGTTGCAGCTTGATATGAACCCACCCTGAATCTGTCTTCAACATTGTTGAACCATTGACTCTAATACCACTTATTGAGATCGAAATAACAGGGGGTTATGCAGAAGCTAAAAGTTCAAAACTTGATTAACGATAAATCAGACACAAAGAAAAACTCACAAAAAAACCTTATGATATGATATGAATTTGGTCAATTGACCTACATATAAATAAACTAATATTTTTTTTTTATTAAAACTACTAGAGAATAATCTCCCATAAACAAAACTTCGTTTGAGGATTACAATGTGGATGCTATTCTGTGTACACTAATTGTGAGAAAGAGATCTTCAATTTATAGATGTACAACTTTTCCTCCAAGAAAAGAGTTACTCAAATATGGAAGATTATTTTTTGGAAAAAGTAAAATCAATTATTGTAAACTCTTTGCCCTTCATTCAAGAAAAAAATAAAATTCAAATATGATAAAAAAGATGAGGCCCTTTCAATTTTAAATCACAAGTTTCAAAAGTTTTTTTTCTTAAACTTCGTATCTAGTCAAAATATATCACATAAATTGGTACGAAGGGAGTATAAATTATTACCCCATCGATCACGTCTGTTTTAATAATTACAATAGATAACACGGAGTTCCATTATCATTCGTGCGAGGTCCTTGAAATGATTATTAGTACTAATAATAACACTAGACACAGAAGCAAACAGATGGGGTACTGATCAAGGAAATGGAATTTGGCCAAATTCATTAGTAGATCCACCATGGTCCATGTCAAAGGAAGTTTGAGCATAGCTATCCAAGGACCCACCGGAGACAGGAACGTCTAGAAAATCACAAGGCATGTTGGGATTGAACGGAGCATAACCCAACGTCATTAAGGAACAATTAGTAGAAGTGTTTGTGTTAGCAGCACAATAAGCAAGGCGAGTTCGAGCAAGCATCAGATAATGTTGTAGCTCCACCATCTTCCGTTGTAACGAAGCTATGGCACCAATGCAACCATAAACAGGGTCACTGAGCCTCACCTCGGCCTCGTAAACGAGAGAATTGACGGTTTCTTCTCGTTGTTCCTCGGGTACTTCGTTGAGGATCTTGGTCACGTTGCTAGCCCCGAAAACCTTGTGAACGTTGGCAAACTTCTTAGGCTCGTCGGACCGGAAGTATGGCGCAAATAGACAATTAGGAATGCACCTTCTCTTTAAGAACTTGCAAGCTGCACAAGAAGAGCTTGAACGTGGCTCGTGACTCTTCATGCCTTCCTTTTTCTCCTTAAACTTCACTTTAACACGATTTTGGCTCTAGCTTACTATTTATAGGCCACAACATATCTTGCTATGTCCCAATTTATGTTGGAAATTTGCCTTTGGCGGGAGTTGCGACCGACCAACTTTAACGGCTTAAACACTAGTGTTACGTATGTTGGAGAATCCGGTTCTTCACACATGCATGATGTACGAAGTACGTAGATAACCGTAGGGCCAAGAATCGTCAAATTTCATTGAGAAATGAAAGAGATATTGGTTCACGAAGTGAGGTGTTTGAAGCATGGAAAGTGTGGTGTTGTGTTCAATTCTCCCTCATCGGTAGAGGAAGAAAGAATTGTTGTGTATATAAGACTAGAAGTACAGTTTGATCCCAGAAGTTTCAGAAGTACAGTTTGGACCAGAATTCTTTCAGATGTATAGTTTGGTCCCTGAAGTTTCAAGATGTACAGTTTGGTCCCCTCGACTCAGCTATAATAGAGCAAAAATACCCAACAACTTAAGACAATATTTGTATAGTATTACTATTAGTGTTCGAAAGATGTCGGTCAAAAGTTGTGTGACCAAATCAGGATATGGAAATGGTTTTCTGGTAGAAGAGAGTGATGATGATGAACGTATTCATAGTGTCACCGCTACCAAGACTGGTGGGAACAAGCGCTCTCGAGAGCCTGAGGATGTCAACTGGACAAGAGGAGAAGACTGAAGATGTACTTCTACCTTGCAGCAGAAGGCCTGTATCTATCCCAGACAAAAGATCCGAATAATGGTAAGAAGGAACTGGACACTCAGTTTGATGAAGTGACTGGAGTGAGCCAGAATCCGAAATTGGGATAAGTAGTTTTTCTTACTTGTCAAGAATAAAGATTAAATGAGGTCTGATTAAAAATTGATTAAAGTAAGGAGGAATATGAAAATAATTTATATTCCTTACGCTTTAAAAAATCAGAAGTTTAATCTCATCTTCTTTTCCGTTTAAAGATTGGATTGTAAAGCATCTTAAAAAGATCCGTTCCTTTAAGTGTAATTATTAAAAGTGGGTAAAGTATGTTCGCACATACGAGGGAGTAAGATCCTTGTTGTCTGAAAACTGTTACAACTCTTAAGTAAGCGCCAAGAATTATCTGGGCACCAATCATAACGGAAGAAGTCTAAAAGTTAAAGACGTAGAACCTGTCATACTATTTGGCAGAAGATCCTTCATAGGATGATATTGGACACTCAGTCATACAAAGCCTCCGGGCGACTGGAGTGGGCCAAAATTCCTTTGATATGATGATATTGGACACTCAGTCATACAAAGCCTCCGGGTGACTGGAGTGGGGCCAGAATTCATATCATAGGAAAAGTAATGGACACCTAGTGTGGTGGGCCAGAGTTTCCAGGTCTTAATGATCTGAAGGCCTAAAGAAAGGCAGTAAAGAAATTGGACACTCAGTCTGCCAAAGCAACTGAAGTGGGCCAGAGTATCGAGATCACATATGATCCGGTTACGCCCTAACCACGGGCAAGAGGTTGTTCATGTGAAACAACGCCACCTCTAAAATCAAAGGGGCTGGAGAGGTTGTCCTCAATAGGACTTCAGGGAATGAGATCACTTTAAAAGAGGTGATACATGTTCCTAACTTGGTTTAAGGGACGTTGTTGGTCAAGGTGGTTTGAGACTAGTCCAACAGGTCTGTAATAACTAAGAATGGTACAATATGTCTATAGCCCAATGAATGATATATTTGTAATCCGTGCATCTATGCCATCATAGATTAAGACACGTTAAATAATAAGTCATTCAAAAGCTAACGATGTTGAGATTGTTGCCCCCTTTCGACATAAACCCTCAAAATGAATGTGAGGTAGGCGAAGAGGCAAAATCACCTTTCCAAATTCCGTCAAGGGAATAGCGAAAGAAGCACCGCTCCTCTAGAACTTAGTCACACCTACTTGGGTGATTTGAAGTTTATACAAAATAGAGGGGGGAGACAAGTACGTTGATGGTACAACGTATGGAATCCTTTGTTTGTTAAAAAGCAAAGATGAAGTTGTTGAAGCGGATAAGCGCTACAAAGCAGAAGTTGAAAATCAACTAAGCCTATGGATTGCGAAATTCATAGCGATAGAGGGGGAGAATGTGAAGCAGCGTTCATTAAACGACTGTTCATTACTCACCTCAGCCTAACGGTGTTAGCCAAGCGCAACCCGTACGCCTAAATTATGTGGGGCAAGGCGATCCTTACCGCTAATGCGATCCTCAACGGAACTCCGCATAAGGATAAAGATAACTCTCCGTGTGAGACATGAAAAGGATCTCACATACAAAGTTGTGATGTGGGGTGGCTTGGAAGAAGTTGGACTACCGAAATAGGTCAAGTTCGACCTAAGACTGTAGATTGCATATCCACTGGATCTGTAAATAACAGTAGTACTTATCGCCTCTTGGCGTCAAAGAATGTTGAATTCTTATAAGATAACTTTCCTTGAAAAGGAAAAAGGAGTAATTGCTCAAGGTTAATAAGAACCCGTAGGGCCTGACTGTCCGAAACTAGACGTTCCGTATCTACAGGACTCGAAAGTTGCTGGCTATCCGGAACTTAATATTCCAGATCTGCAGAACTCAGGGATTCTAGATGTTGAACCAAGACGGAGCAAAGAGGGGACAAGGACTTGTTCCAGTCCTTCTAGCTTGTATGGTTAAGAACGAACCATGGACAATTAATAAATAATTGTTATCTCCAAAAGCGCTGCTTTGGAAAGAAGCTAAAGACAGAAATATATTCCATCATATAGAACCATACTTGAGTAATGGTTGATCTTTCTCCGGGAAAAGAACCTTTGGGTTGTGAAAAATGATACTCAAAAGTGAGTACAAAGTAGATGGATCTACTGATGAGTTCAAAGCCTCGGCTACTTGTACATGTGCTCCCCTGGGAGTAGCTTAGCATCATGGGCCATTGCAGTCTTGCGTGGCATGAATGTTAAAACAGCCTTCCCAACCGGAGAGTTGGAAGAAGAGAATCAGAGTTGGTTTTACGAATTTGTTGGGATTCTTCTGAACTTTCATCTTGGTCACTGAAATGTTTACATTTTGGTCTGAAAGTTTCAGATAAAGCAGAAACAATGAATCGAGCACGTAAACATTGACTCGAGTTAGAAAGCCAGCAGTTGGAGAATCAACGATGCAAAGTAAAAGTCATATTGAAACAAAGTCTCGATATGAAAGATATGGATATCACAGATGACATCTTAGGAATTGGATTTCTAAAGACATCTAACGGACTGGTCGATAGTTGACAGTCTCGTTGAAGCCATCAATGAATATGAATCATAGAACTGATTGGAATCATGATGCACCCATAGACAAGGAGCGATACGCACAGATCACGTGTAGTTCAATGTATTGTACACATTACAACCGACTTGGTATCGTCCTACAAACAGATCAGTTGAACTAAGTTTCACTGATAATCTTAATACATGATCAATAGAAGGCGTTAAGTCGGATATGACGATATCTGAATTATTCACTTATCTACGGATTATAGTATTCTGGATGTCCAGCGGTTCTGAGAGAACACAGTGATGCAAACTGGACATCAGATCTGAAGAACACCAAAGCCACAAGTAAATGTGTATGGTGGTTTTTGGAAAATCCTCTAAGCAAACTTGCATCGGCCGATTCATGATGAAATCAGTGTTTATCGCTTTATACAAAGCATGAAAGAAGTTGAGTAACTTCACGACTCCTTAGAGGACGTCCCTTATTGGGAGAAACCCGTGCCTTCAGCAGTTATACACTGTGGCTAGCCGGTCGGCTTTAGGAAGGACACGGATGACGGCGTCTGGACATATCTGTCAGGATTTGTCAGAAGACATAAGACCGTATGGCAGATCATCACGGGTGTCACTTCCTTGTTTACTAACTAAGGGACTACCCGGAGATCAAGTGTTCTGCCTGTCTAGGGGAATGGGCTTAAAACCCAAAATATACGGACCAATACAGTGGTAACCCAACCTTACTAACTGGAGATCCCAGTAATTTGGTTCAATGGAAAAACTAAGCTGTAAAGGTTCAGTTGATCGCTTCAGTGGAAGCATGAGCACTTCGGATAGTGATTTCTGAAAAGAAACACCAAATCCAAAGCCGTTCCCGCGATAGACTTTAAGTGCTATCTGCAGTGTGGGTAAAGGTTAAGTTTTCAAAACCTATAATGCTCCTCAACAGTTGAGGTTAGGTTTTTGGAAAACTTTTAATGGTTCCTAACACTTGTGAAGTGGGGTATAGCAGGATACCTTGTAGGAGACCACCTATTTAAGTGCGAGGACGGGCCGCCTCAAAATGAACGCACTTAAGAATCCAAGACGTTGTCCATGGCCAAAACGGACAAAACATTACGAAGAAGAGAGTAAGGGAATTTGTTGTGTTGGTATCATTGTCTTGGCTTACACTAAACACTGACGGTTCAAGACATCACGTTCACCGCATGAAAGTAAGTCCGATGGTATTCAACTATGGAAGGTTCAAAGTGAGGCTACCTCTCCTTATGCAACATCGGTCATTGAAATATTCTGGAAATGAAAAAGACACCATGTGAGTGCGCCAAAATCTCTTTCAAGAGGGGATTGTTGGAAATTTGCCTTTGGCGGGAGTTGCGACCGACCAACTTTAACGGCTTAAACACTAGTGTTACGTATGTTGGAGAATCGGTTCTTCACACATGCATGATGTCTGAAATCGTAGATAACCGTAGGGCCAAGAATCATCAAATTTCATTGAGAAATGAAAGAGATATTGGTTTACGAAGTGAGGTGTTTGAAGCATGGAAAGTGTGGTGTTGTGTTCAATTCTCCCTCATCGGTAGAGGAAGAAAGAATTGGTGTGTATATAAGACTCGAAATGTGTTTGGGGGTTGGGGCCCCAAGGTATCCCATGTGTTTAAAGGAGGAGGACCTAGATGTGCTTCGGTTCGAGGAAAGACCACTGCGCGCGCCGCCGCTGCCGTCTGTCAGGTTCGATCGGGTTCAGGGTTAGGGTTCCAGGTTCTCGGGTTCTCGGGTTCTCGGGTTCTCGGGTTCACGGGTCACGGGTCGTGGGTCGTGGGCTGTAAATTTGTGGGCCCCGATATTATCTTTTGGGCGAGAAAACTTTGCCGAAATGCAGTTTGATCCCGAAGTTTAAATGCAGTTTGGACGAGAATTCTTTGGATGTACGATTTGGTCCCTGAAGTTTTGAAAGTTGGAATTTCGGCGGTCGAGCGAAGCGTCCAAGCTCTCAATTCAGCCATTTATTTTGGCTGAATTACTACTCCTATAATGGCCAAATCCATTGGTCTTTCTCCCATTAATGTTGGTGGCTTTACTACCTCCATAATGGCCATTATTTGGCTGTTATGGAGGGCAGTAATCAGCCCCCTCCCTCACCTATTTAAACACCCCCTTACACCATTGTTGAACACAAAAGAATGACCAAGAACATACATATATGATACACGAAAATACAGAAATATACACAACAAAACAGTTTCTTCCTACACCTTCCAAGGCATCATTTCGTTACTCAATATTCTTCACGGTAGCTCTTGAGTTTCCTTTGCTCAAGTGTTCCATTCTTTGTTTATCTTGGGAGACAAATTGTCCAGGACGTATAAAGGATACATACGGGGCAATATTGTCTTAAGGACAGAGTGCCACACTCGACTCAGCAAAACCAGTTTCCATTTTTCCGTCTTCAACAAAATTGTAATTTCAGTTTTGTGCTTATCTTGTAATTTTCAGATTACTAGTTGAACTATTGTTTATCCTTTCGAATACTTGTAATAGTTATATACTTCTCGTACTGCTTTATAAAGTACCATAGAGCAAAAATACCCAACAATTTATGTGTCACCATTTCCTTTATGGTGCCACGTAAATTGGGATGGAGGGAATAAATTATAAGGTACTCTATTATATGTCTTAATTTTTTATTTGTAGTATGTTTACAAAAGAATAACTTTTTTTTCCGTATTTCATAACCTTTTAATTCTAATATCCCACGTAACACATTTAGGACCACAAAATTCAAAATATATTTTTGGTACATTAAACACATTTAGTTGAGATTCAAAAGTCTTTTCTTACTTTCGTGGTTAGTTAAATACGATACAAATTAAGTTAGTAGACTTTTCTTGAAAAGATAGGTCATCGCCCCATTAGCTTAGTTGGTTAGAGCATCGTGCTAATAACGCAAAGATTGCATGTTCCAAACCTGCATGGGCCATATTTTTTTATCTCTTTTCCGTATATTATCACTTGCTTTATTAGCAATAAGGGTGAATAATATTCCATAAAATAAAAGATGACAACACAACTTCTCCTTTTATTTTAAAGGTGGAGAAAGAAAAGACAAAGCAACTGAAAAAACTGACCCATTTGCTGAGCTTACAATGGCCAGTGGATAGGTTCTTACGTGGTAGCTCAATTTTTAAAAGTTATTTGCATTAACGACATAATTTTCTAAATATTTCAAGAACAACATATTTATATAACAAATAAAGCCAATAATTTAAACATGAATAGTATGAATAGTTCCTTTTTAATTCTTATTAGTTATCCCTTATCTCTCATCCTAAGGAATTAATTTTAGTTGTTTATACTTTCTCTTTCTCTCATTAAATTAGGGATTGAATACTAAAATATCTTCTTCTTTTTTTTTTCTCTTTCCTCTCTTCCAAAAACGTAATACAACATAAAGAGCATATTCTAATTTTAATTTAATGGTATAAATGAAATATAAGTAATATTTTTTAGAATATGCATGACAATGATTTATTATGTACAAAATATTGTCAAGATTTATGGTATGTCAATGGTATGTTTAAGCTATAAAGTTTATACAAAAGAATATACCGTAATTATGAAAAAATTAAGAACAAATTATGTGCGTATATATATATATATATATATATATATATATATATTGTGATATGTTTACAGCTTAAACTTTAATTACAGTAATATATTTAGTACTGTTGTTAAAGATTTAAATATTTAAACATAAAAAAATTATAAACCAAATATTACAAATAATAAATTTGTTCATGTCCAAACTGAAAAAAGAAAGAAAGAAGGCGATCAGTAGTGAAATCTTTTTATTTAAATTTTTTGTTTCTTAGGAGATCATTAAGGAACTAATAATTAGGTTACTAAGGAGCTAGGTTATAGGCTAATGATGGGGGTAACAGTTAGAATGAGATATGATGTAGAATGGATTTTTTGGTGCTAAAATTGATATAGTACTTTTTATGCTAATATTATGTAATGTGTTTTTTTAACATTGTATAATTATGTAAAGTACTTTATACATCAAAGGTCCTACCTGATAAGTTTATAACCACAAGATTAAAGGACATTTTCGTACATTAATTCACAAGTCTCTCTTTATTTCTTAAACTCCGTGCTTAGGCAGACCTTACCCCTACCTTAAGAGGTAGAAATGTTGTTTACAAAAGACCCTCGGCTCAAGAGCAAACACGACAAAAAATGTTAGATAAGGATTGTAGAAAGTAAAGAGGTCATGGCAAATATACTATAGATAAGAACTAATGAAGAAAAGTAATAGGGAACGCATCAAACTACTACGGTAATCGAAATACAAGAAATAGCAGATAGGAAATTGAAGGACAAGAACCTACAAAGGTACACTACGCCTACTAGTATGGAAGGATACACGAGACACGTTCTACTACCTAATCTTCTACCCTAATCTGCGTCCTCTACAACCTCCTATCTAAGATCATGTCCTTGGTAAGTTTCAACTGCGCCATGTCCTGCCTAATCACTTCTCCCCAATACTTCTATGGCCTACCTCAGCCTCTTCTGAAACCATCTATAGCCAATATATCACACCTTCGGGGCCTCCGTTCCTCTTCTCTAAACATGCCCGAACCATCTTAGCTTCGCTTCACGCATCTTGTCCTCTAGCGAGGCCACTCCCACCTTGTCCCAGATAAATTTATTTCGAATCCTATCCTTCCTAGTATGTTCACACATGCATCGCAATATCCTTATTTCCGCCACCTTCATCTTCTGCACATGATATTTTTTGGCTAGCCAACACTCAGCCGAATACAACATAGTAGGTCTAACTACCACTCTACAAAACTTGCCTTTAAGTTTTGGTGGCACCTTCTTATCACAGAAGACTCCAGATGCGAGCTTCTATTTCATCCACTCTGCCCCAATACATGTGTGATATCAATATCATTCTCCCTATTTCCTTAGATATGGACACAAAATACTTAAAACTTACTCACTTTTGGATGTCATGTGTCTCAAGTCTCACTTACATGCCTTCCTCATGCGCTACCTCACTGAACTTGTACTCCAAGTATTCTATCTTGGTTCTGCTTAACTTGAACCATTTGGAATCCAGGGTCTGTCTCTAAACCTCCACCTTAGGATTAACTCTGTCTCTCTCTCTTCAATAAAAAATATGTCATCCGCAAATAACATACACCATGGCACCTCCCCTTGAATTTTCCGCTTTAGTTCATCCAACTAAATTTGCTTATTTTAAAAAATAATTTTCATCAGAAGTGCATCTAGAAAAAGTATTTTTGGATAACATGAGTTTATATTTGACTAATCAATTTGAAGAACACTTTTATCAATATTGGGAATTTTGTGCTTGGTTAATATTCCAAAATTACTTCTGGAAAAATTACTTTTTCTACCTTCTGAGAAATTACTTCTTAACAATAACAACATACCCATTATAATCCCATCAGGTGAAGTCTGGGAAGGTAGAGTGCACGCAGACCTTACCACTACATTGTGAAGTCGGAAGGTTATTTCTGATAGACCATCAGCTCAACAAAGATGCAACGACAATAATAATAATAGGTTGTAATAGAAAGAATATAATAAGATAAATTAAATAAAGAAACAATCAAGTCATAATAGAGATCTAAAAAAAGCTAATGTACAAAGATAATAGTACTCCTAGTACGAAAAAGAAATTCTTACAGAAACCTACTTGCCCTCTACCCTGATATTCAACCTCCACACCCTCATATCAAAGGTCATGTACTTCGTAAATTGAAGTTGCACCATATCCTGCCTAATTACCTCTCCCCAAGACTTTTTTGGCATTCCCCCCCCCTCCCCAGGCCCACCACTACAAACCTCTCACACCTCTTCACTGGAGCATTTGCGCATCTCCTCTGCATATGACCGAACCATATCAACCTTCCTTCTCGAATGTTATCCACTTCCTAGGCCACTCTCACCTTGTCCCGTCATTTTGAATCATATCTCTCCTGGTATGCCCGCATATCCACTACAGCATCCGCATCTCTGCTACCTTCATGTTCTGGACATGAACTTTCTTAACTGGCCAACACTCCACCCCATACAACATAGTCAGTCTGACCACCACTTTGTAGAATTTTCCCTTAAGTCTAGGCAGCACATTCTTATTGCACAACACACCTGATGCAATCTTTCATTTCATCCATCCCGCCACAGTATGATATGGGATATCGTCATCAATCTCGTCATTGCCTTAGATGGTCAACCCCAGGTACTTGAAACTTTCTCTCTTGGGGATGACCTGAGTATCCAGCCGTACGTTTTCGTTTGATACATGAATCACACCGCAGAATTCGCATTCCAAGTAGTCTATCTTAGTCCTGCTCAATTTGAAACCTTTCGACTATAGGCTTTGTCTCCTAATATCCAGTTTCGCGTGTCGTTAATTAGTTTGATGTCATCAGAAAATAATATACACCAAGGCACCTCTTCTTGAATGTGACACGTTAGTGCATCTATCGCCAAGGAAAACAGAAATCGGCTAAGAGCCGATCCCTGATGCATGTCCATCATGATTGGAAAGTGTTCAGAGTTGCCTCCCACTGTACTCACCCAGGTCTTAGCTCTATCACACATGTCTTTAATCTCTCTAATGTATGCGACAGGAACACCTCTATCTTCCAGACATCTCCGTAGCACCTCTCCTAAAACTTTATCATATGTTTTTTCTAGGTCAACGAACACTATGTGAAAGTCTCTCTTCCTCTCCCTATACTGCACCACCAACCTCCTCATAAGGTGAATGGATTCTGTATTTGAATGTCCCGACATTAATCAGAATTAGTTATCTGAAATAGACACTATCTTCCTCATCCTTGCTTCCACCACTTTCTCCCACACTTTCATCGTATGGCTCAACAACTTTATACCCCTATAGTTGTTGCAATTTTGGATATCCCCCGTGTTCTTGTATAATTGGATGGTCGGACTCCATATCCACTCCTCAAGCATCTTCGACGTCCTAAAAATGACATTAAACAACTGCGTAATCCACTTCAAGCCTTCCCTTCCCACATTCTTCCAAAATTCTACCGAAATTTCATCTGGCTCGGTCGCTTTGCCCCTGATCATCTTGCGCATAACCTCCCCCACTTACCTTGACTCACCTACAATATCCAAAATCACAACTACCATTGGAGTGCTCCAGATTACTTCTCCTACTACTAAAAACCACTTAATTTTTTCTTAAAAGCTTGGTCAATCATCTTAATTTTCTAAAATAAGCATTTTTTTCTTTTTAGAATTTCAAAAATATGATCAAACAACCTATAAACCATATTAGTATAGTTTCCAACTCTTTGTAATGTGGAAACTCTACTTTGCCACCATCTCTGTAATTCATCCACTTTTTGGAACGATGATCACCAGATAGATCATACTAGTTTAGGTACTACTACCCTCATCTCAAATTATATATCGTGATTAATAAAAATAGTTATCTCAAATTATTTATTATTTTAGAAGTTCAAGGCATAATTAATTATATTTCTCATAGCCTTAGTAGAACTTTGTCATTAATGGATATCAGACATAAATATATAAACTATTTAATGGAGAGAGAGACTATAACTTAGACATAAATAAGGATGAAGTAGTCAAATACCCTCTCTAATCCTAATTAATATGTTACACCCTGAACTTGGACTTGGACGTAAATGATACTCGGTGCCTGACTACATGTGATTGAGCGAACCAACTGGCTCGCAGAATCAACATGTGATCTCATAACATACTGAATGTGGAAAATAAACTAACACATGCTAATATACTGTAAGTATGAATGATATAAATCAAAGTGCGGAATAAGATTGAGGTATATGAATGTAACCGATATGGCTAACACACAAGCCTGCTAAGTGCTAACTGACTATTATTTTAGTCTATGAAGCCTCTAAGAATAATGAAGTACTGAATGTTACCGGGACAAGGCCCTCGGCATACCTGACTGTCTGAAATAGCTAATGAGTGTAAATAAGATAACACCCTAAAAGACCGGGGCTCACCAAATACAGCTGATATTGGAACCTAGCAACCTGAGTCGTCAACCTGCAAATTGTGACCTTCGCGAGATTTAGGCCCCGGGAAAAAGGGACGTTAGTACATTTGAATTGAACTAGTATGTAAAATAAACTAAAAGAATAAATAGCTGTGGGGTGCTCGATAAAGGGCAACCCAAATCAATAAATAGATAATGCACTAAAACTGAACTGATAATTGAAGTGAACAAAAGAAGTAAAGAATATGAATACTCCATGTTATGAAATACTGAATCACATGTTTAACTGAAATAGTAAATAGTGGCCTTAGGCCCAATATATGTGCACAAATTTATGGCCTTTGACCTAAGTATATGTATACATAAACTGTGACCTTGGGCCCAAATACATATGTGGCCTTGGGCCCAAATACATATGTGGCCTTGGGCCCAAATACATGTGTGGCCTTGGGCCCAAATACATGTGTTCAACATAAACAATTTACAATAAGGAACTGAGAATTCATATTTAATACATGATACTGGAATACTTAATTATATACTGAACATGAATTCATACTGAAGGTCTAATATAAAGTACTAACTACTTCTATACTGATATGGGACATGGATTTATGAACTATTCATAGATATTAGAGTAGTCTTTCTGTACAACATTTTTATAGTATGCGACCGAGACCCATGAAATATCAAACATGAGTCTATAAATAATACGTACTGAGTTCACAACAATCAAAGTGATAATTATGAATAACTACGAAGTTATAATCTTAAAGATAGACGTTATGGTCTTTTCATGAACTAGGACATAATCTCAAATTCTGAAGTAATTCATAGTAATGTTGATGAACGAGGGGTGAGGATGATTAAAGACATTCTCACACGTAGCGAGTTAGCCTCACATACCTATAATCGCTCCTAACAACAAACTATGTTGTTTTCTGACAAAGAATGCTCCAAACCCTAGCTTGAATTATTTGCGAAGGATTTCATTATTAATTTTATGTTTTAGTTAAATGATCATATTACTAATCATGATTTAATGCTAGAATTACTAAGAAATCATTAGGAGTGAACTTACCTTATTGTGGGAGGTTGAGAGGATAGGAAAACAACTGCTAAGAGTTTTTGAACAAAGTGGGAGAAGTCTCAAGGAGTTAGAAATATTTAAAACTTGGAAAAATTTCATCTTGCTGGAAAACTCCTCATATTAGTTCCATTACATTCTATTGTACGGAATCAAATCTTAGCCCAAAGATACGGGATGTTACATAATATTTTTTAAGGGGAGTATAAAATTAAAAAAATGACTGATAATTTGAGACAGAAGGAGTACTATACTATGTAATGATGGGGAATATTAGTGACCAGGTCAATACTATAAATTGAAGACTAAGTAAAATTAGGAAACTATTTAATGGAGAAACTATAAATCACAATAATTAACAACTTAAAATTTCTAGAAGGCATATAAAAAATTCTTGTCAAAACAAATTTTGGTTGGCTCTTGAAATTCAAAAGGTGGCACATAGTTTGGGACAGAGGGAGTATTATTTGAGAGAATCAAATTAATGAAAAAATAATTTTTAAAATCATAAAGTACTTAAATAAAAAAACTACTTTTGAAAGATTTATATTTTAAAAAGTGTTGGGAACTATTGAATTTACTTGATAATATGATTATAATAAAATCTCAATTACTACGTGTATTTATCTAAATAATAATTACTTATTGCTAAGATAATTATATTTTTCTCACTAAAAATAATAATTAATTAACACTCTACGGGGTTAAGTTAATTTATTGATTTAAGAATATAGTGATGATTAAATTAAAATATTTTTCTTGTCTGAATAATACTAAAATGTGTAAATACATCTTGCTATTAGCCTTTAAATCAATAAACTTATTCGTCAATTCCTCAATGAGAATTAGGACTAACAGAAATAAAGATAAATAAGATCCTTCAAATCAATAAAATTATTTGCGTCTATCCCTCCGTGAGAATTGAGATATGAAGAAATAAGATAAAGATTATCTAAATCAACAAACTTACTTGAGTCAGTCCCTTCGCGAGAGTTAGGACTAGCAAGACAAACAATTTGGAATAAATAGATAACTAACTCTTACTCTAGTATTTTACCCATTAATTATTATATATATTAAACTTGCTTCGTGAGAATCACGAAATTTATATAAAAATAACTTAGAGATAAAATATATAGACGTGATATTAACAATTAATTAAAAACTATCATTCTAGCACAATCTGAAATGTAGCTGAAAACTTTCAAACCAAGTATATATCAAAACTGAGATAGTATTATAAATATATCAAGTTTCATCAACTACAACAACAATAACATACCCAGTGCAATCTCACAATGTGGGGTATGTGGAGGGTAGAGTGTACGCAGACCTTACCTCTACCTTGGTAGGTAGAGCGGCTATTTCCGAGAGACTCTCGGCTCAAGACAAAGCATAAGCACAAGCAAAGAAAAATCAAAAGTAAAGCAATAGAAAAGGTCAGATCCGGTCAAAAAAATAATTTAAAGCAGTATCAAAATGCCGATATCAAAAGCGAATAAGCCATGATATCACATTCTGAAAAATAAACAGTAACTAGCGCAGATAAATATTATTCCTACAAAGATAAAAAAAAAAATGAAGAGAAAAAGAAAGTGATCAACACTAATTCTTGTATCTTACTAGTGGTTTGTGTATCCCGATACTATTTTAGATTCGTTGGGAAAGGATCGACAACTTATAACGGTCATCAAAGCAAACTCCTTAACCCAAAACATGTTGGCTTGTCATTTCCGAGGAACAACATCTCATGCTTCTTATGCTTATCCTCATGATGACGAAGCAGATAATGCACCATCAATCCATTGAATTTGTTAAAGTGTTTGGACAACTTTCTAAAGTGACCAAAATTGAAATACTAGAATCTTTTCTTGAGATTTTGATCTAACAACCTTGTTTAAAATCACAAAGCAACCTCAACTAAGACCTAATAGAAAGTCTTGCTGGCAAATGTTCAAATTCATTCAACCAATTAACCAAATCAAACTTCTTCACATTAATTGTCTTTTCGCAATATGGAAAGAACAAGAGATCAACATCTTCTTCAACAGAATCCTTAGAACCATCCTCCGAAACATCCTCAGTACCATCACGACCACCCTTAACCCTATATCCTTCATCACCATCATCACTATACTCATTAATCTGATTCATGGTGTTTGAGGTAGCCTCATTTTTAGCTTCTACAATTCTTTTTCTTTTCCCATCTCATTTATCTTTTTCACCTCTTATTTTTTAGCACGAGGTTTTTTGATAATATTAGAATAGTTTTGAACCATACGAGTAGGATAAATGATTATCCTTCAACCTCCTTTACTTCTAGATATTTTTATGATCTACATACAAATAATAGAGTGTCATTGACCAAACACGATATAAAAACTATATTATCATATGGTTCTCATTCTTGAAAATCCACACTTTTCTAAACCTTGTAAACATACAGAATTTTAGAATTTCTCGTGGAGGCAAATACTTTTATGCATATATCTCTTTTGATTGTGAGGTATCACATTGTACAAGGAACCATAGATGTTGTCAGAGTAAAAAATTATCAATTGTAAATTCTTATCCGAGAATTGTATCATTTGATGATACCATGTGAATCACAAGAAACATGTGAAGCGGATGGTAACTCAATAACATAAGTTCCATAAGGGCTGCAACAAGCTATCATGAGACAAAAGATCTTCTTTCTCAATATATATGGCAAGTCTCACTATACGTCAACCCAAGACGCATCTTTATCTGCAGGACTTTATAAAAGAATTTTGCACCACCAATAAACATGAAATGAAAGAAAGAACTAAATATGGTTGAGGTGAAATAATAATAATTTTCTTAATTATCTTATTCTTATATTATTTAATTAGATAATAATTGATTAACTTAACAGTTTCCCTTTCATATTTCATATTGATTATCTCACAAATTAATACGCAATGGAAATCTTCATTTTTTTATTGATATATAAAATAATAGAATTAGAAAATCCTCTAAAGGTCAAGTTGACACAATAGACATTGTGATGCGAAGAGCTTTACTTGGCGAAACAAAAGGAGCATGTAAAATCTGAAAAAGTCCGACATGAATATTCTATCATAACGAACATTCAAGAATTATATATATATTTTCTAGTAGTAATCCTAGGTACCATTACATGTAATATAGGCTTAGACGTTTTAGAATATCAGTGATTGATGAAGCGACAGATCCATTTGCAACCCCTTTGAAAGTATTACCTGAATGATATTTGTTTCCTGTATTTCAAATACTTCATATTTGGACTAGAGTTGACAAAACAAACAAAATCAACAATATACTTTATTAGTATCGAATATAAATCTAAATGGAGGGTGGTCTAGTGCTAATGTAACATGTTTTGGTCCTGCCATTCAGAGGTTCGAATTCTTCCATCCTAGAAAATATATACATTATGTCTATGAATTAATAATATCATACCACTTATAAGCAATACTAGTCTAAGGAATATCAATTAAGGAGATATAAATAGTTGATGTTGGATCATGAAATATTTATCTAGACAAGAATTTATCAAAATGATAAAATTTGTATCATAAGCACTAAAGGTTATAGCTCAGTTGGTAGAGAAACTAATTTACACACGCATCACTATCTTTCAAGAGAGTTCATCATACAATAAAAAAATCGAAAAGGTCAAACTTTTGATGATTCTATCATTTATGGTTGAGTTGCAAAAACTTTTGGATCAATATCCTACAACCGAACTGATTTTTTCTGATAAAAAAATCTCTTTCTAGTTACTCTCAAACAATTAGAAGATTCTGTAGAAGGAACACCGGGTTCTATTTCTGGCGATAACATACTTTGGATTGATGCAAAAATGAATTCTTGTGCAACTTAATGTATATTCATAGAAGTTTTTAGCTGAAGCTCTTTAATTTTATTTAGAAGATTTTTATTACATTACTACAAATCATTCGAGTAGTAAATTGATATTATTAAGAAACATCCCCAGAATATATATAGTGATTCGATTTTCCCTTTCAAGAACTATCCAAAAGAGATCAATTCAGTATTTCTTGATCGTGAATATCTGAATTGGTTGTATCTTGTTCAAGAATTCTTATTTAGGCAGTTTATATCATCCATACATAGTATTTTGATCTAAGATTTGATTTTTTTTCATGTTTCAGCAGTAACATATTCCATGAAGCTAAGATCCAAAATGTGAAAGAAATAAGCTGTCTTACTAGTGGTTCTCTTAGATCCACAAAAAGAGCTTGTTATTTGTAACAAAAAAACAGGTTATTTCCTACTTTGGCTAAACTGAGACTACTTTGGCCAAAGTGGATTCAACCTTTCATTTTGCACATGTCATTCATATTGGCAAGATGACATCTTCTTTGTAGATGAAAATCTAGTAAAATATTTTAACCAATATGAGATATATTGGCCAAAATGACTTATCTCTTCATTTCCTACATGGTAGTTCACCTGAAATTACTTTACTTAAAGTGACTTTTTTACTTTATCATCTTCTAGCTTCTTCTCTATTGTATTTTCATGTATTCTTCAACATGAAATATTTATTAGGAAATATAGGAGAATTGAATATATTATTCATGTTTTCTTATATATATATATATATGTATGTATATAAGAAAACATGAATAATATATTCAATTCTCCTATATTTCCTAATAAATATTTCATGTTGAAGAATATATATATATATATTCATCATAGTAATAGTATGACCGATTATTGTGGGTATAATGGTAGATGCCTGAGAGTAAGTGACTATTATTTCTTTTTCTGCTTTGTGTTAAGCTTATCAATTTTTTTAATAAGTGATTGACTACAAATGGGTTTTTAGTGAACGTGTCACAAGCTTACTCCTATTTTTTTGATAAAGTTTTTGTAAAAATATATAATTAAATTTGATTTTTCTCCTATTTACTACAGCGACGAAGAATCATATTATCACTAAATTTATTCTTTTTTCTACTTCTTCTTCCAAATGCAGGATAACCCCGAGGGGTTGTGAGTTTTTTTTCCTACCAATTGTGGCTCTCCCTTCACCACCCCATCAGCCAACTACATGTCTATGATCCCTAAATTTTAAAAAGAAAGTAACATGAGGTATGTATATATATATTCATAGATGAAGTTGTATTGAAGAAAGCAAGACCCTGGGAGGCATGATCTGGTAAGCATGTGAGAGCCCAGGAGGTTCACCTTAACTGGCTCCCATTCCCACCAACCAATGTTACATTTGTCAGCCTCGATCTTCATTCCACTGTAAGGGAGCGTGTACGTTCCGCAGGGAACGTCCCATCAATCGTATTCTAGGGTTAGAAAAGTCTAGTTTGATTTTTCTTAAAAGGTGACTCCGAGGATAAGGAATGCATTATCTTCTTCCATACTTGTAACCCTAGAAATATTTTTGCTCTCAAAGCTTGCAATATACAAATGCATTCTTGGATTCTTTTTAACATTTTCTTTCGCCATTCTACCAATTGTTTCTTAGCAATACTCTGTATGGGTATAACGATAACCCGTCGTAGAGCTTGTGATCGGATATGACTCACATGTATTTAACCCTACTCTACTAATAAATTTAACTAGGAATCCAAATATTATTTTAAGTGATAAATAGTTTGGCACCGTCTGTGGGGATAGACAATTGTATTGTCGTCTAGATTCATTGCTTGAAAACTCTTTTCAAAAGAAAAACCCTAGTAGATGTCTAACCCAAGAAGCGCCACACCTGAGAACACTCTTCTTAATATCATGGCATCCCTTCGAAATACCCCACTGATGGGGACGCGTGCAGGGATGTAGATATTATAGACGCTCAAATCACTGAAAGTGCCACCGAGTCCACACGCAAATAAGGGGAGGAACAAGAAGAAGCTTTACTCACCCGATGGAAAAGCAACTAGGCCTCCCGGCAAGGGACATTTCCCCAGCGATTTAGGGGAGAGAAAAGGCCCATCATGAGAAATGTTATCGTAAAAAGAAAGGCAATGACACCATTCAAAAGTGATAGGAATGTACCGAGAAGAGGAGCCTCCTATGGAAAGAATCATAGTCGACATGATGTCAACTTAGACAAGAATGATGTAGCGCATGAAGTGTATAATGTCTGCGCTCACAGGTCAACCCATGGCGGGGACCGTCATCACCAATCAACACATCACAAGGGTACTAGAAACCTCCAAGGTCGGATCGCATGGATCAAGGGCCGAGCAAATACCACAAGATGCAAACATCTTGAAGTTACTTGGCCTCGAAAATGAACTGCACAACCGCATGAGCCAGATACCTAGGGCCCACCTATCATTAATGGGGTGAGAGAAAGAAAATATGGAAAGCTGCCATATAAATCAAGCGCTACACCGATGCTTATCCCTAAAAGATTCAAAATTCCCGACATACCGAATATAACATAACCGCCAACCTAGAGGAGCATGTAACAACT
Organism: Anisodus acutangulus; assembly: GCA_029783415.1. Lineage (NCBI taxonomy): Eukaryota > Viridiplantae > Streptophyta > Magnoliopsida > Solanales > Solanaceae > Anisodus > Anisodus acutangulus. The sequence goes on along the minus strand of CM056506.1, from coordinate 30,592,111 downwards.
TTCAAAATTACCATCTACTTTTGTCATATGCTTCGCTCATCCTAAAAAGTCTGGTATGTATATATATATCCCAAAAATTAGTCTCGATTTCAATTCCCCATGTCCATATACAGTAGATGCTGAGTCATTAATGTATTCCCTTGTTGGATACTGATATGGTTCTGAAAGACTTGACATTATAAGATGTTCTACAATATCTTAATCCAATTACTGTGCCTAAACCCGAATTTTTTCCCTTGTCTCCAAGATAGCATCCTTCATCAATGGCATTTGGATGGATTCCTTTGTTCTTGTTAAGTTGTGAGCTCATTACATCATTTATTTCGTGAAGCCTTCAGTCCTTTCGTGTTGTCTACCATTATCCCTAATTGCTCTTCATCTCGCCCTTGTTCTAATAATATTATTCTTGAACAAAACCTTGTAATACCCTTCTCGTATCCGAGGTTCATTGACCCTGTTTGACCCTTTCTATATATTGAGCTTTACTCACCATTGCTTCTGCCTCTACACCCTAAGACAATCATAGTTGTATATATTACGGGACCAATACTTTGTACGCTTGGATCTAATGTGTAGTTTTGGTATGATCTAATGGCTCATCTGAGTTTCCCTATCTGGTCATAATTAGGTCTCCGGTCGGTCAATTGCTCAGTCGTCTTACCCTTACATCTCAATTTCTAGTTACTTGGGGCTGTGTCTTCGGGAAAAATTGCAAAACTCCCGAATATTATGACTTTGACTTCCACACCAAAAAAACCCAGTGTATCCTTCGACACAACCCTTTATTCGCTCAACTACACTAACTACAAAATGGTCGGAGTGGCCTCACTCGACCTGTACCATCCTGATCCAGAGATGCTGATCCTGTGAACCTTATATCCTGGCTCTCTTGGTCTGCCCATCACCCTCATCTTGGTTGAATTTTGTACATATCGGTTGTCTCTGACCATTGATCTCTTGTGGCTGTGAGCTTCCTGACCCTTCAAGGGATCTACCACTATCAGATGCTCTAGGGTGATGCCGTGCCTAGGAAGAGACCAATTGTGTCAATATATGTGCTCTCTCTATATCCTAATCAGATAGAGCTGGGGTTTAACAGATAGTATGAGAGCTTCCATCAGCTCATTTGGTACTACTAGGGTCGGAGATACCTGGGAAAGTGACTAACTCGGATTCTCTGGCAAGTCTATCTCAATGGATGGCGTACCACTCACATCCTTTGTCAATCCTACCTCAATCTCTTCACAGTGTTTATTGTCGAGATCTTTGTACTAGATTTCGAGCCACTTGGCAGAGGGTTGTCTTGACATGGCATTTTTTGCTTTTCACTTGGCTATCCATAACCTTTCTGGAAAAGACATCTCTGTACAACATACACAAGAACATACGTTAGACTCAGTTCCTATGACTCAGTTCTACAATATGATTTAGATCTGTAAGAAGGGTAACCAACTTCTAAATGTCCCGTAGCTTCATGTTTATAAATGTGGTGCACAACATATCCATAAATAAGACTCTACTAGACACATCTTATAGACTCCCTAGGATAGACCTACAATGATACCAAGTTTATCATAAGGGGGAGGGGGGATTGTGGCCAACACCTGATGCCTTACTGGTCCGAACGTACCGCATCTAAATCAAAACCTGAACATACAGAAAGTCTAGGCCATCAAGGCTACTATGGGATAATCTGAATGAACTCAAGGAACACTATATAGCTGGAAACCCTAACGAGACATGCTTACATATATAAAAGGGCCGAAAAGGCCACCATGGAAAACTATACAATAAAACATAAGCCGATAAGGCCATATAAAACCTCTATGCACAGGATATATGTCTACAAGCATCTAAAAATGGCATAACATCAGGATAGGGCCCCACCATACCTGTAATAGGTACACAAAATCATACCAATTTAAAACATCAACCACGGAACAAATGGAAGGCACCAACATTACCACTGAGCAAAGTTGCCTACTTGGGAGGTTTGTCAACTTGTTACTTGAACCTGCAGGCATGAAACGCAGCTCCCCCAGTAAAGGGACATTAGTACGAATGAAATGTACTAGTATGTAAGGCATGAACAATAACTGGGAGACAATAACATTGAGTAGAGTAAAAGATCTCAGGGAAAACCATATAGAGTTATGAATATCCATAACACCCCTAAAATACATATATATACTATGCATATATCCATCCCCCAACCAATAATAGCTCGGTGTGTTTATAAAAGTATAACATTTCCTAACTAATTACAGCTCGGTGGTGTGTATACAAAACATCACCCAACCGGTGATGGTCATCATGTCATAAGTTTGCATACACTATATAAGGGCCATCTCCCACTGATTATAGCTCGGTGGTATCAATATCATATATATAAATACATACATAGTACTCCAGACTCGACAGTTTATCTAACTTACTCTTTTTGCCTGGGAACGACTCTTTCTCTTTGAAATGGAATAATGACTCAATTTAGAGTTTGAAACACCATCCAATAGAATATCATATGAGAGATAACTTTACAACATGGAAAGTACTCTCGATAAGGGACAACCAAGATACAATGACATTCAGTGGAATCAATGAACATTTCTAGCTTAACAAGAATGGGTCGTTATGATGAGACATTTGTTTATTTTTCGTCTTCGTTAGATTCATTCCAAGAGAAGGAAAGGGATCTAGTCTTTACATACCTTTGAACTAGCCCTTCAACGACAATGATGAAATCAACCTCCTTTACAAGTTAATCTACAACAAAGGAAGACAGTAATAGTATCAACTAAAAGGAATTACAACAACTAATTAGTGAACGACAAGCTCGCTATGCAAATAATTCTATGATATTTCTCCCCTCCCTTCTTCCATATTCAAACTACATAATAATAACATATAACTATAACTATATGAACTTGTTCAGAATTCTAAAAAATCAAGAACAACCCATATTCATCCTATAATAATTCCAACAATCGAACTCACGACTTTTGAACACAATCCCATGCGTTCTTTCTAGGATAACTTATCTAAACCTCAAGACAGCTTATATAAATGTGGAGGATAAGAGATCTTACCTTGGATGTCAAGAAATAGTCCTCCTTCCACATTACTTTTGATGTAAAAATCCCCGTGAGTTCAAGGTTCTAATTTGATCCTCGAAGTGATAAGCTCGGAGTTCCAAAGATACTTGATCATCCGATGATAATGTGCTTAAAATGGCATGGAATATGGAGTGTTGTTGAATATTGGACTTGAAGGTTTAAGAAGGCAACATTTTATTTCGTCTTTGTATATAGGTCTTGGCCGAAGACCATGTTTTCTTTTAGCTTATCTTTAATTCTTAGCTTAGATTGTAGTTCTCCTTAGGACATGGTGTAACGTGTAAATAACTCTTAGCTCCCACTAGGACATAGTTAATGTACTATGTAATAAAGGGACAAAGCCGAGAGGTCCTCCAAAAAGGTGACAAGGCCATGTGACGTTGTTCAAGTCAAGGTGGCAAGGACAAGAAGGATGACTAGGATGAAAGTGACAAGTTGGCAAGGACAAGAATAGTTTAGAAGACTAGGCTTCCAAAAAGACAATTCATGAACCAAATTGAGGACACCACGAAGATGAAGTGTTGGTCGAAATACTTCCCTTATCCATTCATCCAAGGCACACAAATGCAAGGAATGGAAGCTTCCAACACATTCCAAGAAGATGAGGTTGTTGGAAGAATCAAGTTCATGACTAATATTACATAGGAGACAACAATTTCGGCCTAGGGAAGAGGAAGGGTTGGTCGAACTCCCTTGGTCACCAATTAAATCCAAATGCGTCCACACTAGGTGTTAGTTTGTGTCATTTGCTTTCTAGAATAATCTCTTTTATACTATAAATAGAGGCCTTAGGCCATTGTAAAATTAAGAGTTGATTGATATATAAAAGTGAATTTTACTCAAAAGCTAAGGTATTCAACTTGTGTGTTGTATACATTAGTTGGTCATTCTATGGGCCTTTGGTTCTTGTGTGAGCCAAAGCCCTTAGTGTAAGTTGAAGCTAGGACTGTGTGACCTAGTTAAACCCAAGATAAGATTTCCCTTTGGCGTAAGTCTTGGTTAGGAATGTGTGACCTAATCAAAACCCAAGCTTAAGGAACCCCCTTGGTTGCAAGCGAACGTTTGAACTGTGTGATCCAACCTCGCCTAAGCCTAGGGCCTATCTTAAGGTTTCCGGCTACCCTTACTTGGTTTCTATTCGAGCTTGTACTTAGCAACCCCGATCAAGTCCTTGTGAAATTGGTCACCTTCGACTTAGTGTCGACCCGGGCAGTAAAACTCCCATTTCTCTATCCTTGACATATCTACCACACCTCACTTAAAACCATAATAACCGAACCAACACTCAACCAAATCCACCACCTTTCACTCGAGCGTGCACCTTGCAATTGGTGTTCAATCCTTACCCAACCCACTATATACTGACCATCCTCAACCCCCACAGTACTTCACAAGCATCCCCTCCAAAGTTTGTTAACCCAAACCACCCGTATACAACCATCCAAATCCGGCAACATCAAACTGTCCACTAAACCATCCTTTACCGGAGCCTCACTGTTTTAGTTCATTTCCACAACCTTGCCACCATAAAATCACCATGTCCCGAACATCACTCTAACCCTCAATTCACCCGTGACAACCCCACAAAAGGCATAAGTCTGTTTCCAAGCACAACTACCTAATACAACAACCAAACACCACCCTATTCAGCAAAACTGAGAACCTGAGAACCACTTTTTGAGTCCTATTTTCAGGTCGACCCAAATATACCCAACACCCGACCCACTTACACATCAACACTTATATACGTCAAATTGGTATCAGAGCAAGGCCATAATGTCCCTCTCTTTGATGCTATGGCTCACATAAACAAAGAAGAACTACGGAAGGTCGTAAGGGATGTTTTTGCAAAACATACGCAAATCTTGAGAGAAGAATTTGCAAGGCATGCCATGGTAAGTAAAGCCAAGTCCGGGGTTGTGTAAAATAGCCCAAGGCTTGAAAATATAGATGTCCTAAAGTCCCATGTAAGGCCCTACCTAAAGTACACTAATGATATGGCAAAGTGCGGTACCTCTTTCACAAACCCCTTATATAGCAGTGGAAGAGTAAAGAAAGATACAAGGGTAGAAAAGGATAGTACTTCCTTTACTAACACTTTGTATAACCACAAAAGTATAGAAGTTACAAAGGGATTATATAAAAAGAGAAAGAAGTATTTTCAATGTCAAGAAGTAGGACACTTTGTAAGTGAATGTCCTAATTCCCGGGCTGTGCTTAGCGAAGAGTATCGAGAGTGTGGATTTTCCTTGGCTATTAAGGAACCCATACTACTTGAAGAATAAGAGAAAATGAGGCTCCTTTACTTGATGCACAAAGGATAGAGGAAGAACTTAAGAAGGGGAGTTCTATAGATGACGATTCAGAGGAACTCTTGGAGGAATCAGAAGATGTATGTGCGAATGGTCTTGCATCCAGTAGACTACTGATGGAAGATGGTGAACTTTATCTTGATTTATTTTCAAGTAGTTCATTGTCTACTTACCAAGACTATGGATGCCATTCGAAATAATATGAAGCTTGGCACACGAGTATTGAGGGCCGAAAGGTCGACACCATCATCATGTGGTGCAAACTTCCTATACCAAGATTGAAAGATCTTGTTGATGTGTTGAGTGAGGCCAAATTATTAGCCAAATTTGATTTGAAAAGTGTCTACCTACACATGAATATCTGAGGAGGATATTAAAGAAGAATGACTTTCGAAATCAAGCATGGTTGCCATGAATGACTTGTGATGCATTCGGGTTGTGCAACTTTCCAAGTCCCTCCGTGAGTTCCATACACAAGGTGCTAAAACCATCTATGGGTTACATTGCATCTTCTAACGGCATGTATGATGTTCCATCCACGGTGTTAACTTCTTGGAGTTGGTCCAAACCGTTGAATGGAAGTGTACCAAAAGGTTTCCGTGATTCAGCTTCCTTTACTCGTCAATTCACTCAAAACTTTTGGCCCTTACTGCCCCGATTCTGAAACTTGGAGTTGAGTGTGATGATGAAGTCATCTTACTCAAAGGCCAAGAGTTCATGACTTCCTCTAAGGGAAGGTTGGGTGACGCATGTCTTCCTTATTATACTTGCGACCCAGATTTTATGTGGTGCAAAGGAAATTAAACCCGAGGCTTGCTAATTGGGTAGCATCCTTACAAACTTCCACATCCTCCACAAGACATGAAGATTACAAGTTCATAGTAATGGTAGATATACTTCTTCAAAGACACGTAATGTTGACCATACTTAAACCAAGGTCAATGGAATGTGAAATGCTAAAAGAGTTCCGTGAAGGGGATTCCAAGTTCGGGGATATGAGCGGAGTGGTAAGAAGGTATTCTACTTGTCAAAAGACTAAAGAATTCTTCCACAAAGGATTGTGTACTACCTTGCCGGTTCCGGAGCAACCAAGGAAAGATGGGAGCTTGGATATTACTCTGGTTATCCAAGGACTCCACGAGGAAAAACTTTCATCATAGCATGTAGATTGTGCAATGCTACAGTATCTACCATGAACCTCATGCACAAGATGCTACAACGGTCCTTGGGTTACACCACATCATCCGAGGGCATGTGTGATAATCCAACCATGGTGGAATCTAGCCAAAGATGCTCCGAGCCTACGGGTATAATTATGGCAAATAGTTTCCTTGGTACGACTTCTTTTCCTCATCATTTCATTTGGGGCTATTATGACCTTGCTGCCCCTATCAATGAGTTAATGAGAAAGTATGAGTGTGAATGGTCTCTAGGAACATCGGACACCACAGAAGGAAGGATACGTGAAGCACCAACTCTGGCTATGCTAAGCTAGAGAGAGTCATTTGAAGTTAAACGTGAAACTAGCTGAATTGGTGTCGGTGTCATCTTTTTCAATAGCAAAAAATTGAAGGGTGCATGGTGCCATTATACTACATACGGAAAGACATTATATTTGATGGAATTCGTGGCACAACACGAGAGTCATTTTAAGTCAAAAACTGTTTCGCTTGTATTCAAATCGCTATTTGGAAAGTTTAGATGAAGGCACCTATAAGATAAAACTTCCAGACTTATCTAATGGTGGAAATGTTAGATCAACAATTGTCGTTGAAAAATTATTACCACATTTAGGCAACGAGAATTCGAGGATGAATTCTTTTGAAGAAGGGGAGTATGATGTAAAAATCCCTGTGAGCTCAAGGTTCCAATTTGATCCTTGAAGTGATAAGCTCGGAGTTCTGAAAATGCTTGATCATCCGATGATAATGGGCTTAAAATGGCATGGAATATGGAGTGGGATTGAAGATTGGACCTGAAGGTTTAAGAAGGCAATATTTTATTTCGGCTTTGTATGTAGGTCTTGGCCGAAGACCATGTTTTCTTTTAGCTTATCTTTAATTCTTAGCTTAGCTTGTAGTTCTCCTTAGGACATTGTGCAACGTGTAAATAACTCTTAGCTCCCATTAGGACATATTTAATGTACCATGTAATAAAGGGACAAAGTCGATCGGTCCTCCAAAAAGGTGACAAGGCCATGTGAAGTTGTTCAAGTCAAGGTAGCAAGGACAAGAAGGATGACTAGGCTGAAAGTGACAAGTTGGCAAGGACAAGAATGGTCTAGAAGACGAGGCTTCCAAAAAGACAATTCATGAACCAAATTGAGGACATCAAGAAGATGAAGTGTTGGTCGAAATACTCCCTTATCCATTTGGCCAAGGCACACAAATACAAGAAATGGAAGCTTCCAACACATTCCAAGAAGATGAGGTTGTTTGAAGAATCAAGTTCATGAATATTGTTACATAGGAGAAAATAATTTATTCCTAGGGAAGAGGAAGGGCTGGCCGAACTCCCTTGGTCACCAAGTCAATCCAAATGCGTCCACACTAGGTGTTAGTTTGTGTATTTTCATTTGATTTATAGAATAGTCTCTTTTGTACTATAAATAAAGGCCTTAGGCCATTGTAAAATTAAGAGTTGATTGATATATAAAAGTGAATTTTACTCAAAAGCTAAGGTATTCAACTTGTGTGTTGTATACATTAGTTGGTCCTTATGTGGGCCTTTGGTTCTTGTGTGAGACAAACCCCTTAGTGTAAGTTGAAGCTAGGACTGTGTGACCTAGTTAAACCCAAGATAAGATTTCCCTTTGGTGTAAGTCTTGGTTAGGAATGTGTGACCTAATCAAAACCCAAGCTTAAGGAACCCCATTGGTTGCAAGTGAATATTTGAACTGTGTGATCCAACCTAGCCTAAGCCTAGGGCCTATATTAAGGTTTCCGGCTACCCTTACTTGGTTGGTATTTGGGCCTATCTTCAGTCCGTTCCAGTTGTCAATAAATTTATAGAGGTATTCCCCAAATATCTTCCTTGAGTCCTTACTAATAGAGATATTGACTTTGTTGTCGATGTACTTTCTATCACTATGCCAATTTCTACTCCTCCATATAGAATGGCTCCAACAGAGTTAAAGGAGTTAAAAACTCAGTTGAAATATCTTCTTGATAATGGATTTTTCAAGCCACTATCTCACCTTGGAGTGCACCAGTCTTTTTTTTCCAAAAGAAAGACTGGTCATTAAGAATGTGGACTGACTAATGTTAATTGAACAAAGTTATAATTAAAAATAAGTATTTACTTTCTATAACTGATGACTTGTTCGATCAACTTCAGGATGCCTAATGTTTTTCTAAGATTGACTTTATATCAGGATACCATCAGATAAAGGTTGATGTTGATATTCCTAAGATAACTTTCAGGACCCATTATGGTCATTTTAAAGTTCTTATTATGTCTCTCAGGTTAACAAATGCATCTACAACTTTTATGGACCTCATGAATAGAGCTTTCAATCCTTATCTCAATTTATTCATAATTGTCTTCATCGATGACATCTTGATTTATTCTTGTAGTGAGTAGCATTTAGATCACCTCGAAATCATGTTGTAGTCAAGATCGTAAGTTATACGATAAATTTTTTAAGTGTGAATTTTGGCTGAAATCTATAGCGTTTCTAGGCCATGTTATTTCTGGTGATGGATTAAAGTGGGCTTTCAAAAAATTGAGTCTGTAAGAATTGGCCCAGACCCACAATTACAACTGAGATTAGCAGTTTCTTAGTTTTGGCTGGGTACAAAGGACATTTTGTAGAGGGGTTTCCCTCTATTTTTGCTCCTCTGACTAAATTAACTCATAAAAAGGACAAATTCCAATGGTCAGATGCATGTGAGAAAGGTTTCTAGGATTTGAAAACAAAGTTGACTTATGCTCTATTTTTGAAATTACTAAAGGGAATCGATGGGTCTGTGGTATATTGTGATGCTTCAGGAGGTTTTCTTGTGTGTGTTTCGTTGTAGCATGGGAAGTGGCAACTTATGCTTCTAGAATAAGAGTCATAAAAATAATTATCTTACTCACGACTTGGATTGATAGCCGTAGTGTTTGCATTAAAAATATGGCGTCACTTCTTATATAGAGTTCATGTTGATATTTTCACCAACCTCAAGAGTCTCCAATATATTTTCAAGTAGAGGGAGTTAATCTCAGGCAAATAAGATGGCTCGAGTTACTTAATCATTATGATGTGGATATTCTTTATCATATAAGGAAAGAAAATGTTGTCGCCAATGCTCTAAGTCAGCGATTTATCCTATTTAGAATAATTCAAGAGAATTATGGTGAAAGAAGTTTAATGTTTAGAAAATCTAGGAGTTTGACTTTTGGACTCTGAAGATGGTGGTGTTGGTGTGAAGATAAGAGATGAATCCTCCCTAGTAGCTTAAGTAAAGGAGAAACAATTTAATGATTCCTATTTGTTGTAGTTAAGGAAAGGAATTCACAAGCATAAAATTATGACTTTTGAACAAGGGGGAGATGACGATATCCTGAGGTATCAACGCAGATTATGTGTCCTAGATATAGATGGACTTTGAGAAAGAATTATGGTAGAGGTGTATAGTTCAAGGTATTCCATCCATCCAAGCTATACAAAAATGTCTCATGACCTTAAAGAGGTTTATTGGTGGAATGACATGAAAAAGAATGTAACAAATTTTTGGCTAAGTGGACAAATTTCCAGCAAGTGAAAGCCGAGCATTAGAGGCCCGGTGGATTATCTCAGAACATACATATTCCCGTGTGTATTTAGGAGATGATAAATATAGATTTAATAATAGTTTTACTTCGCTCATTTCAAAAATATGATTTGATTTGGATGATTATAGATTGACTTACTAAGTCAGTACATTTCTTGTTAGTGAAGACTAACGATTCAACAAAAGATTATTAAGTTGTATATTCAGAAGATTTTTAGATTGCATGGGACTCCAGTTTCCATTATATCAAATCGAGGAGCCTAGTTCACAATGAACTTTTGGAGGTCATTTCCAAAAGGATGGGTACCAAAGTAAATCTCAGTACCACTTTTCATCATCAGACAGACGGCCAGGCTGAGCACATGATTCAGATGCTTGAGGATATTTTGAGATCATTTGTCCTACACTTCAAAAGTAATTTGTATGATCACTTGCCTCTCATTGAATTTGTATATAATAGTAGCAACCAGGGCAGTATCAAAATGGCACTATTTGAAGCTCTATACAGGCAAAGGTGTAGATATCCTATTGGATGGTTTGAAGTAGGTGAAGTAGAATTATTAGGACCTAACTTGGTCCATCAGGCTATGGAAAAAGTTAAGTTTATTTAGGAGAGGTTGAAACCAGCTCAGAGTAGCCAAAAGTCCTATTTGAACGTGCGACATAGATATTTAGAATTCTAGGTTGATGATTGGGTGTTCTTGAATGTCTCTCCTATGAAGGGCGTCATTCATTTTGGAAGAAAATGGAAGCTTAGTCCTAAATATGTTGGACCATACAGGATCCTGCAAAGGATTAACCAAGTGGCTTACGAGCTAGAATTTACCACAAGATTTGGATTCTGTGCACCTAGTATTTCTTGTGTCCATATTGAAGAAATGTTTGGGAGATCCATCTCTTATTGTTCCTACATAAAGCATAGAGGTTAAAGATATCCTGACTTACGAAGAAATCCCAGTGGCTATTCCTGATCGCCATGTTCAGAAGTTGAGAATGAAGGAAGTAACTTCAGTAAAGGTGTTACGGAGGAAACAAAATGTTGAAGAGGCTACATAGGAAGCCAAAAAGGATATGACATCAAGATATCCAATCCTATTTGATAAGCAAGAAAACAATGTCTAAGGTATATGTCTCACATATTCTTGTCCCATCTTATGACGTTCACGTTCCCATGTACTCATTTCTAAAGTTATGATGTCTATGTTTCCATGTATCCATATTATTCCAATATTCATGTTCAATGTCATGCTTCTCATGTTCATGTACTTATGTCATATCTACACTTATCTTTTAATAACCCATATTATTCGTGCCTAGGATTTCCTTTTCTAAATCCGATGTATTCCATCCATGTTAATGATTTCGATAAGAGATGGGAGAGGTATGTTGTTAAAGATGATTCCATTCATGTTATGAATGACTATCAGAAACCATGATCTATCATTTGAGGACGAATGATCCCTAGGAAGAGATAATTTAACGCATCGCACTCCAGGCTTTGGATTGATCCGTTAAGAAAAAAGACGTAGAAAATGTTCTAAGTGTTGTACCTAGCTATGAATCACGACGCGAGGCCTATCGCACCTATGTTTGGTGCAACAGAGGTCATGTGGTGACTAGAGATGTATGTCATGAGAAAATTTGGAAAATGTGTTGACGCGATGTATGGTATTTGGCTTCGATGGAGCACAGAGCATGTGGCTTATGTATATATATATACATGCACCTATACGAGATGACAAGATCACCACGGATGTCTACAAACCACAAACCCAAACAATTATATACAAGAGCCAACAACGCCACTATACTGATATACAATACAAACAAGACATATTTAGAAGCCTCTAAAAAGAACAGAATGTACTGTGGTCGGGATAGGCCATGACCTATCCATCTTGTTTATATAACTCCAAGTGACTCAAAAATCTAGACCTGGTAACTCCGGATGAGATGGAGCTCACCAATCACTATGATACTCAGCACTGTCCATTGGGGAGGTCTCTCTGTTTGTCTATCAGGACATGCAGGTATGAAATGCAGCGCCCTTGGAAAAAAGGCATCAGTACGAAATAATGTACCAACCATGTAAGGCAACTGAATAACTGCAACTGAAGTAAATAAACAATTGAGAATGAAAGATATTCTGGGTTACACATACCTTCCCTGACTCAACTCTTATGTAATTCAATAGTATAGCTAGCTGGCCACATATAGGGCCCGATATATATCTCAACAGTCATATGGCTGGGCTCTCACCAGCCATGCAGTCGGGCTCTCACTAGCCAATAGGCCGGGCTCCTACTAGCTATCCGGGGTACAATAACTTTGTATATAGTAATAGTACTGTATAGCTGTGTGTATATACTCTCTACTCTGCCTCTTAACGTGAAACAAGTGTAAATCAAATATGAATTCCCTAATAAGGGGTAGCTAAAATATGATAATTATAATGATAATATGAACAAAAAATCTCTACGATATGCACAATATACTCTCCTCTAATACATTCACACGACTCTTTTATTATTATTGATTCATGACAAAGAAGGAATGGAATAGATTTACATACCTCTTATTGTATATTCGATAACAACGATGAACACAAGTCGTAACACCTCAATCAACAACCAAAACAACAATAGAATCCTCATCAACTAAAGGAAGCTAGAATACAATAAATTGGGTGACAAGCTCGATTCTTAACATGACAAACAATTTTCCTACACTTATTCACAACCACTTATTTCTTCATAAAACATGTAGCATAACAATCTAGAATACATTATATTGGGCGACAAGTTCGATTCTGAACATGATCAACAATTAGCCAACACTTATTCACAACCTCTTCTTTCTTCAAAACATATGTAGCATAACAATAACAACATATGACCAATTTCCCATCATTTCCAGCTACACCATTGCTCAAGAACTACTTAAAATAGTTCAATATACAACATCTCAACTATAGCTTTTACCCCTTTACTTCACGAGTTTCCAATCAAATGAACTAGCAAATACTTATACGAGCTCAAATACATGTGGAAGAGTTATAAGATTACCCTAAAAAACAAGAATCACTTTAAATCTAAAGTTACTTCACTTGCAAGGATCCTCCAAATCAACCATAAGATGAAGAACCACGATCTAACAAGCACCACAAGATTTTTAGTGTTGGATTCACATTTTTATCTTTGATATTGGTCTACGGTTATATGCGAACTTTTATAGATATGTTTTAGGTGTTCTTGATCTAGAGAAGATAAGAAATGAGCCCTCAAGTTTGCACCACCGCTTTAAATAAGTGGATAAGCTTGCATGACAACAATTTCACGGTGGCTTTCACACCCCGTGAAAATGTTCTACGGTGGGTCTGCCACTGTGAAATGGTGTCACGCGCCATAGATGCCACTGTTAAACACCACTTTATTTCCAAATTCTACCAAGGTTCTACAATGGGACTTCCACCAATCTACACGTAGTGAATCACTTTCATGGTCTGTGAAGTGCCTTAATGTTCTCCGACTTTTGACGAACTTACTTTCTTTGATTTGTTTATCCTTGATCTGTTATGATACTTACTTAACATTCATTTAAAACCATTGCTATCCATATAAGGGTTCTTAACCTTTCCAAGATTTCATTACTTTACTTACGACACATACTAGCACAAAAACACGGGGTGTAACTTCATGTCTCCCTTAGCAACATTCATCCTCAAATATTGAAGCATATATGGGAGAGAACTAATTCAAAGTGGTTCTGCAAATTTTGGCAGAGTCTTATGTATAAATAAGACTACCCATAACCTGCCAAACAACTAAAATTCCAACACAATTCTACACATGGATATATAAATTACATCAAAAAACATCTCGAGCCTCACACGACCATCAAGCATCAAGTGTATAGATACAAATATTATCTCACCTCGAGTACATACAACTCTGCCTCTTTTGACGCTATTGCATCTCAACTATGAACGTTACCTAAACATAGAATAAGATTAGTCTAAATCTCTCATAATATAGTTAACAAAAAACATGAATTCAAATTGTATCTTAATGATTGTAAAATATCTATTTGGAATAAGTGAGGGTATTTCGATTTCATCTTCTCTTTGGCTTCCCACGTAATCTCCTCGACATTCTTACTTCTCCATAAGACTTTCACGGAAGCCACTTCTTTGGTCATCTACTCATCGACCTACCGATCATGTATAGCAACTGGAACTTCCTTGTAGGATAAGTCCTCAGTGATCTGAACACCATCAACTAGCACCACCCTTAAAGGATCTCCAATGCACTTCCATAACATGGATACATGGAAGACCATATGCACACCCTCCAATTCTGGAGGCAACTCTAACTCTTAAGCCACTTGGCATATTCTTCAGACAATTTGATACGATCGAATATTTCTCGAGCTTAGCTTTCCCTTCTTACCGAATCTCATCACGCCCTTCACATGCAATACCTTCAGGAAACCCAATTATTGACATATAACTCTAAAGCTCTGCGTCGCACATCATCATACGATTTTTGGCAACTATGGGTTGTCAAAAATCACTTTTGAATGTGCTTCACCTTATCTATAGCTTGGTGGACTAGATCAGGTCTAAGTAACCCACTTCTCTTAAGTCAAGTCAATTGATAGGAGACCTACACTCCATTCATACAAGGCCTCGTAAGGAACCATCATAATACTAGAATAATAACTAATATTGTATACAAACTAAATAAGGGGTAAATGATCATCCCAACTCCCTTTAAAATCAAGCACAAACACCCATATCATATCTTTGATGGATTGAATCATGCACTCATCTTAGCCATCTGTCTGTGGATGGAAGGCAGTACAAAGGTTTACCTGTGTCCCCAAACCTTTTAGAAAGGATCTCCAGAAGTTCACTATGAACTGGGCTGGCCTCATAAGCCTGTAGACAATCACCTATACAAAATCATACTTATGATAAGAACCGGGTAAGCCCACAATGAATTCCATGTTAATCATATCCTACTTCCAAGTCAGAATCTCTATGTTCTGTACTAGCCCTTTGGGCTTCGATTGCTCTATCTTTACGTATTGGCAATTTGGATGCTATCATACAAACTCGACAATGTCACCAATATATGTCTTTGATATCATTGTACATCTTTGTCCAACTAGGATGAATAGAATAACATAAATAAGGTACCTCTACCATGATCTTGCCCCATAGGCCAACTACATCTGGGACACGGAATAGACCCCTGTATCTGAGAACTCCGTGTCCTGCAAGCTCTAATATCGACTTCTTCTTCTGCATAATTCTATCTCTCAATTTCCCTAATTAAGGGTCCTCGTACTACCGCTTTTTTACCTCAGTCATAAGAGATGATTCTACTATATTTTGGACCACTATTCCTCCATCATCGGAGTCTAATAATTGAACTCCCATGCTCGCTATTCATTGATGGAATTCTCTGGCTAACTCCATCCTCTCGGCCTCTAGATAAACCAATCTACCCATAGATTTGCGGCTAACAATGTCGAATACAACATTTGCTTTTCCTAGATGATACAAGATATCAGCATCATAATCCTTTAATAACTCAAGCCATCATCTTTGTCGCATATTCAACTCTCTCTGTTTAACGATATACTGAAGGCTCTTATGATCTATAAAGATATCAACATAAACACCGAACAAGTAGTGGCACCACATCTTAATTTCTTGCACCGCGACTGCCTATTCCAAATCATGGGTCAAATAATTTTTTTTGAGTTTTTTCAACTGCCTCGACAAATAGGCAATTACCTTGCCTTTTTGCATTAAAACACATCCCAATCTAACACCAGAAGAGTCACAATAGACCATATAACCCTCTGCCCACTTTGGATATGTCAGAAGTGGTGCTGATGTCACTCTATTATTTTACTCTTGAAAGCTCCGTTCACAAGCATGTGTCCACTAGAACTTAGATGTCTTCTGAGTCATCTTTGTCAAGAGGGCTTAAAGAGTACAAAACCCTCTACGAACTTCCTTTAATAACCTGCCAATCCTAAGATATTACAAACCTCTGTCAGAGTCGTAGGTCTAGACCCAGTCTTCACGGTCTAAATCTTCGTAGTATCAACTCTTATACCTTCATCACATAAAATGTGGCCTAGGAATGCCATATAATTCAACAAAAAATCACATGTAGAGGCCGAAAAATATTCATGTTCTCTAGGCCATCCTTTTGTGTCATCCACGTTGATAAGTTCATGAACTAGTTAGTTCATGAATTATCTCCTTGGGGCACGATGGAAGCTTCCCTTTCTAAATTGTTCTTCGGCCTAGTCACCTTATCCTATGACACGACTTGCTTAGTCATCTCATTCTATTACAAGGCTTAGTAATTAAGCTAGGAATTTTAAAACAAGCTAAAAGAAAGTGGTCTCGGCCAAGACCTACATAAAGGCCGAAAAATGTTATCTTCTTGAATCTTCAAGTCCTTTCTTCAATTACACTCCATACTCCATGCCAAAATAAGAATATTATCATAGGACGGTTGACAATATTTGGCACTCTGAGCATATCACCTCGCGACTCATGTTGAAACTTTAAGTTCACAGTCTTTTTTTCATCAATCTCCCCTTCTTTAACAGAATTTGCTCTCAAATTCTCGTCATCTATGTATGGTGATAAGTATCCAACATCAAACGTTGAACTAATACTTCCGTATTCGTTCGAAGGTTCCACCTTGTAGAAAGGATCCAAATACAAGACTAAAGGTTTTGACTTCAAATATTGCCCCCATTGGACCAAGGATCCTACAACATAAAATTCTTTGTCATTGAGCCGTTCACCACCCAATATTTCACTAGACAATGCAATGGACCTTTTGTTTTGAATTAAGAAAGTTCCAACACCAATTCCACTAGTATCACATTCAATTTCCAATAGCTTCTCACAGTTTGGAATAGTTAGAGGCGGTGCTTCACATATCCTTCCCTTCACAGTTTCCAAAGCTCTTGGTGCTCCTTGGGACCATTTAAACTCATTATTTCTCATTAGTTCAGTGATAGGGGCAGAAAGGGTACAACAATCTCGAACGAAACAACAAGAAAAAGAAGCCAAACCAAGGAAACTTCTTACCACTCTTACATTCATAGGCTCAGGCCAACTTTGGATAGTTTTCATCTTGGATGGATCCATGTGAATGCCCTCAGATGATACTATCCCATGGATGACCATGGTGCCTCATGTATGGGCCTCATGAAAGGGCTCGGAGTATTGCACAATCCAAATGGAATCACAAGCCATTCGTACAAACCATACTTGGTTTTGAAAGCCATCTTCCATTCATCTCCCTCTCAGATCCTCATTTGATGGTAGCCACTCCTAAAATCTATCTTGGAGAATAACTTGGCCCCACTCAATTCATCCAAAAGGTCTTTCAATTTTGTCTTAGGAAACTTGAACTCCACGGTGATGTTATTGGCCGCTCGGCCTACCCATCTTGTTTTTGTAACTAAAAAAGACTCCAAAATCTAGACCTAGTAACTCCGGATTAGATGGAGCTTACCGATCACGCTGATACTCAGCACCATCTACTGGGAGGTCTCTCTGTCTGTCTATCAGGGCCTGTAGGCATAAAATGCAGCCCCTATGGAAAAAGGGGCGTCAGTATGAAATAACATACCAAGCATGTAAGACAACTAAATAAATGTATCTAAAGTACATAAACAAATATGAATCAAAGATACTCTAGGGTGCACTTACATGTACTAACTCAACTCCTATATAATGCAATAGTATACCTAGCTGACTATAGACAGGGCTAGGTATATATCTCACCAGCTATACGGCCGGGCTCTCACTAGCCATAAGACTGGGATACAACTCTGTAAATAATAATAGTATTGTATAGCTGTGTGTATAGACTCTCTACTCTGCCTCTTAACGTGAAATAGGTGTAAATTGAATATGGATTCCCTGACAAGGGGTAGCTAAAATATGAGAATCATAATGATAATATGAACACAAAAGCTCAACAATATACACGTTATATTGTCTTCTTATATGTTCGCATGACTATTTTCTTATTATGTATTCATGACAAAGAAGAAAGGGAATATCCTTTACTTACCTCTTATCATATATTCTATAAAAAAATGATGATCTCAAGTTGTAGCACCTCAATCTACAACCAAAACAACAATATAATCCTCATCAACTAAAGGAAGCTAGAATACAGTATATTGAGTGACAAGCTTGATTCTTAACATGACCAACAATTAGCTAACACTTCTTACAACCTCTTATTTCTTCACAACACATGTAGCATAATAATAACATCATATCTAACCCATTTACGATCATTTCCATCAACACCATACCTCATGAACTACATAAAATAGTTCAATATACAACAAAATCTCAATAATAGTTTTTACCCCTTTACTTCATGAGTTTCCAATCAAATGAACTATCTAAGACCTATACGAGCTCAAATACATGTGGATGAGTTAAAATATTATCTCACACAATAGGAATAGATTCAAATCTGAAGTTACTTCACTTGTAAGAATCCTCCAAATCAACCACAAGATGTATAACCATGATCTAACAAGCACCACAGGTTTTCTAGCATTGGATTCATGTATTTATCTTTGATTTTGGTCTACGGTTATATGAGAACTTTTTGAGAGATTTTAATGGTGTTCTTAATCTGGAGAAGATGAGAAATGAGCCTTTAAGTTTGCACCACCACTTTAAATAAGTTGATAACCTTTCATCGCCACAGTTTCACGATTGCTTTCATACACCGTGAAACTATTCTACTGTGTGTCTACCACCGTGAAATGGTTTCACCGGCTGTGGATGCCACCATGAAACAACCACTCAATTTCTAACTTTCTTCCAAGGTTCTATGGTGGGACTTCCACTAATCTATGGGCCGTGAATCACTTCATGATCTGTGAAGTGCCTTAATGTTATGATATTCCACCTCGTAGTGTTACGTTAAGTAATATCGCCAATTAACTTAAGTATTTAGAGAACATTGAGTCCTTACGAATGGTTATGATGGATTAAGACCTGTTCATAGAGTTGTCAGGAAGCATAGAAGTTAAACGAATCAAAGAGGATACGTTACGCCAAATTTTGATGAAGTTGCATTAGTACAGTGAGATGAATAGACCGTACATTAATGTATGACCCATACAATTGTTCTTGTGGGGCTGTATCAAGCTTGGGAAGATTGTTAAACTCTTTTTGGGCAGTAAGCCCAAGGGTACAGACCGTATATATTGTACGGCCATATGTACGGACCATATATATATGTAAGAATCGTATTTGGCAAACATACATCTAGGCAGTAGCCGACCTTACATTTTTTTAAATTTGATGGAGGGCTCATTCCAGCCCCATTTCAAAAGACCCTCTAACATTTCTACAAGGTCCAAGCACAAATCCAAAACTAGTTTCACCTAAATACAACATCAAACATTTAGAAAGTAAAAAAGAAAAGCTCTATGGTATTTTGGTGGAGTTGAAAAGTATTATGAGCTAAGATAAGCTTGGATTTCCACCTGAAGCTGTTGTATCAGATAATTGTTCGTAGAGCGTATGTGGACTCATGGAATCCATATAGCTACGACAACAAGGTATGTAAAGTTTACACTCTCTTTCATTTTGGCATGATCCTAAAGAATAAAACATGTCTCGAATCATCCATAAAAGAAGACCCTATCCTTAATCAATGACAACATGTTTTCCCCTTCCTCTTGAAAGTAATTTCACAAACTTTGTTTTCCCTTGTCGGGAGAACTTCCACACTTTATGGTATCCCTTGATTTGTCCTTCGTCGGGAGCATTTTTCACGTTTCATGAGGCTTGTTTTCATAAAATTGATTCTGAGTCCTTTTTGGATTGAAACGACTATTGTACATAGTTCCATAATTATAGGCAGGGGTTAAAGACCTTAGGTCACTCCACACTGTTCATATTGATATTCTAAGGTCTTTCATGCATTATATATGTATATATATATCTCTTATACATTGAGCCACTCTATAGTTAGCCAGCTACGACACTTATATGTACACACTACTACAGTTGGGTAAGATATTATTGAGTCCCATTAGAGCCGGGTATGATATAATGATGATATTTCCCACAGAGTATATATATACATATATATATATATACATATATATATATATATATATATATCATAGAGGTATACCAATGATATTGGCCGCAGAGGCCTACGACATTATATACACAATTATATTATATTTATGCATATCATGGTCCCGAGTGGCATTCTATGTTACTGTTTTTTTCTTCCTTACTCTCATTTCCATTATTGTATCTCCTTATATTTTATTGCCTTACATATTCAGTACATTATTCGTACTGATGTCCCCTTGCTAGGGCATTGCGTTTCATGAATACAGGTATAGATAGATAGAGCGATGCCCATTTCTAGTAGGACTTCAACTCAGCGGTGATTTTAGAGCTATCCAATTGTTCTGGAGGTATCAGTTATAGTCGATATTAGTTTATATATATAGTTATGGGTATGGTGGGACTCTTTCCCATCCTGATGATATTTATGTACTATTAGAGTCTTCTAGATCATTCTCCTATGTGTCATAGTCATATATGTCCTTGTCGTCTTTATTAATGATATACATGTCAGATTTTTCTTCTTCTACAGGTTATAATGTCTTATTTGTCTCATGGGAGTCATTTTGAGGCCTTACTAGGCCACATACATGTGTATCCATGGTATGGATAAGATATGGTATGAATCAAGACGTAAGGCACCGGGTGTCAACCGCACGTCCCAATGTTGGGGTGTGAGAAACTTGGTATCAGAGCCAGACAGTCCTAGGGATTTCTAGAATCCATGTTTTGTTTATGGGTGTGTACCTTTCTTGTATAATCTAGATAATGCAGTAGAGCTGAGTTGTAAGAATTTGAGTTTACCTTGAGCTTTATGCAGTTCCAATAATGCAAATTACCATAAAGACTTCGGTTAGTTCATATTCATAGCCAGTTAATGAGATATCCCTACTAGATCATTGACACGCCAGAGATGAGAGTATTATACTAGAGTTTTGGAGCGTGAGTAACTGTTTAACACATATACAGAAAAGGTAAAGTGAGGGTAGAGCGGTGAATTGCTGATTTTAGAATGTCAATCACGTAAAGTGCAAGGGGTATAGAGTATCAAAATACGAAAGGCCTTGAGAAGATTGATATTTAGAAAGAATTATGTACGTGTTGTTATCCCACTTTCAGTGATGGTACAACCACAATGAAAAGTACCTATATTGATTTCTGATCTATTGACATCAATAGTGTGGGTTTAGAGAAAAGCACGATCCCAGATTCTAGTGAAGATTAAAATGACCTTTAGCAAGGGAAATATGTAAGGATAATACAACTATGTTGAAGACACCCTTTTAGAGGATAAAAATATAATGTCCCCAAGATTTTGTTAATTGGATATAACATTTGAAGATCTTGAAGATGTAGAGGTCAAGTGTTAGACTCTTTGCGTGTAAGGTAAATGTTTCCTTAAAAAAGTTCCTGTCCAAGGTAAAGTAGGCTTAGGAAGCGCCTAGAAGACTAGGCTAATTGAGGAGGGAAAGGCCAAAAAGTGAAAGGATATTTTGTTATAGGTGTTCAGAATACTAAGGAATGTGAGATGAATAGTAAAGGGATGATACCAGTATAGGTGAAACATATGAACAATGTGAGAAATAATGGAGAGTCATATAGAAATATCCCTGATGATACGACGAGTTGGTAGCCAAGTAAACCCAAAAGACAGTAAGAAGTAAGAGTGGATTCGTGAAGATAAACATATTGTGAGAATATCTATTGTGATGTTTGAAAAGTCAAATGTCAACAACACGTACCAATCAGGTGGTTTAGCCCTTTGAGTCAGGAAGTATCGATATTGAGAAATTTCATTGGTTAAAAGAACAAGAGTTGAAACTTCAAGAGATTATTATAAGAAAAGGTATTGGGAAGTGTGAAGTAAGCAATTAGACTGTAAGAGACTTAGACTATAAAGGGAAGTGATAGTCCTTAATGGTTTTCAGAGTGAATCCCTTGAGATTAAATATCTTAGCTAGAAGATGGAATGTCTTTTGAGACTAAGCATGCCAGATATGAACATATGATGTTTTATTTGTGTAAATGGTTTAGTAATCCCAAGTAAGAGGAGGGAATTGAGTTGAAGCAAAATGTAAGTTGTTAAAAGATTGCAATAGTATGGGAGGAGTTGAGATAATAATATGAATTTTTTGGATAGAAATCTCACAGAGAGTGGTCCTCCTTCTATAGAGGATATGGTACGATGAAGAAAGATACACGACTCACTTAATGGTTCTATAAGAATACGAGAAGGTTGCGCCAAAGGATTTTAATATGAGCCAGATTGTGACATCAAGAACTGGAAAACGCGTTATGATTATTGTCTCACCCATTTTTAACCACCCACCGTGAAGAAGAGGTATCCAACATGGTTGTGACATATTGGTGATTCCTAAATTAATTAAAACTTTAGGAGTCGCCACCTAATTATTCTACGGTGAATTAGGAAACCTAAATTTTGACATAAATGTTGCAAAGTAAACTCCGATTAATGGTCTGCTAATCTAAGAGATTCTGGGCAAGAGTTCTTTATTATTCTAAAGGGAAGGGGTTATGCATCCTTTAAAATTCGCTAACTACGGTGATCCGGTCAAACTTAGGTTAATTATTATGCTAAGAAAATGCATGTTTAAAAGTATAAAGTTAATTAAAAGGATGTTGCAAGTAGTTAGTAAAAGGATGCATTTTTTGACAACATAAAGATTTTTACCACTTATTTCTTATTTTTTAAGAGTCTTGCAAAAGTGATTGCGATTCTGAGAAATAAATTCCTGGCATAAAATCCTAAAAAAAGTATGCATTTTTATGGCATTGTTTATAAAATACATGTAAAAATTGATTTTTCGAATAAAAGCATGCATTTGTATGTTATTGTCCATAAAATACCTATTTTGGTAATTGATAGTAAGGAGAAAAACAAATTATTTGTAATGCAAAGAAGTGATTTTTATGGAAGTCATTTTACATCGCAAATTGGATAAAAATAAAACCTTATTTGTATGATTAATAACGCGAATAAAGGATGACCAAATTGTTTTGAAAGTTTAAACATGCATGATGAGCCTAAAATAAATAAACTAGCGGCGAATTTCCAATTTTTAAACTAGCCTTTTAATTTATCCGTTCAAGGTCTAATTATTCTAAGCATTCCCATGATAGCACAAAGTTGAGTAGTTAAATTACAACAGAAAAGATAAAAGGGCAGGATTAAGGAATTAAAAGCAGCGACTAGGGCGAACGACGATGTCATCCCACCCTATTTGTTTAGAAATCCCGAGGTAGGAGAATGCAATGAACGTGGATGCAGGTCTTCATTTGACAAAAGTCATGACAAGTCTCATAACGAGACTATTCGTTGCTCCCGATGCATTTCATGTAAACAAAACAAAAAAATGATTAGTAGACGGAACATAAAAATATATACATAAGAAAATGTAAATAAATAATTCGTGCATAATAATATGTTGTTGGGCCTCAGGTTTGATATACAACATAGATACCAAGAAAGGGAAAGAGAACAAGGAAAGGGAAAGGCTTGCATATTTGGGTCTAGATGGCACAAAATAGGCTAGGCATAGTCATATTTAGCTCATTTATATTCAAACCCTTAGGCAGTTACAACACTTAGTCACCTTATAAATAATACTCTATGAAATAAAATTAACAAACTAATGTATTCAAACCGGGGAGGTTCAATGAGTGCTAAATGCCTATATAAGCTCCCATTTAGCTCTCTTAACTGATTGACATAGAACCAAAAATAACTTAAAATACATTACATGTTGTAATGGACCCACTTTAGCCCTTAGACAGACAAAGGCAAATATATGGTCTATTTAGTAAGCATGAGGGTCCAGAAAATGAACAAGTAACCAAAAAGAGATGGCTTTTTCAGGTATACAGAATCATTTGAGCCAAACTAAGTATGAACAATCACATTTATATTATGAATTAGGAATAATAAATCATAGACAGAGAGGGTAAGCATATAGTGCATTAGGCACAATAAACCTTAGACAAATAGGGTAAGCATATAGTTAGTCCAATACTAATGTGGGACAAACATAGATGATCAAATGACCAATCAAAGATAACATTCTAAACATATAGGGCCATTTAAACCAAGAAATGTGCAGAATCATATTCATACTGTCTAACTAGACATAGTAACACTCCACACGGGGCATAACATAAGCAACACAACACATCATGAATCAAGAAAATACATACAATAGTTAATAACAAGTGCAATTATGGACCAGTTGATGAGACTTGGTCAGAATGGGCAGGTTTCACATTTTTTAGTTCCATAGCTTATCAAACTAGGATTCAAAACACCCAGACATGCACAAAACATCCATGTAGGCTATCCTAGACTCATTACATATGGATTTATAGGCATGCTAATTAACATTCAAGGCTAATCTACCATATACTACTCTTAAACCATATAAGACATGTGAACAAGTCAAACAAATGTGTATCCATGTTTATAAATCAACTAAAACTCTATCACTTTTTAGCACAATCCCAAAAAAATGTACCAGAATCAAACAATGACCATACTATCAAACTTTAAATTGGCACAGATCATTACCTCTCAAAAATAACAACAAACAGTCCTACTATGTCATGGCGTTTATAAAAAAAGTACTGAAACAACATGCATATCTCATGATTCTAAGTACAGGTCTTAGCATAACATACTTAGACATAAATATCCAACTAAATAAACAAATATCATTATCAGTTAATCAACACTAAGCATAAAGAAGTAACCAATATCATAATGTCCTCTAAACAGGTTTTGTAACATCATATATTACTAAACACACATCTAAATGGATTCCTCCCCAAAACCGTTCACCCCATACCCCTTTTCAACTTCGAGTTTGAATTTCAAATTAAAAGGGGAAATGTGATGATTTTGGAGGTGGATTTTAGGGGTGCAAGTAGTGGGTTTTGGGGGATAGGGTATGGGTGAAGTGATAGTGGGGGTGTGGTGGTGTCAGGGGCGAAAGGGGGCGATGTGACGGGTTTGGTGGCCGATTTTTGGGGGATAGGGTATGAGGGCTATGGATTTTGCGTTAGGTATAGGGTAAAACAAAAGGGTGTAATGTTTGTTTTGGGATCGGGTTTTAGGGATAAATGGGTGCGGGCGAAAATGGGGTTTGGGCCAGGTTTCGGTGCCCATTGGGCTGCCTTTTTTTTATGGGTTGATAGAATATTTTGGGTGAGGAGGAAAAATGGGTTGTGGGCTTAAAAATATAAAAGGGTTATTATTAAAAAAATGCTTTGAAAAAAATATAAATTATTTAAATAAAAAATAATGATGTGATAATAATAAAACATGATATTTATGAAATGCTTATGACTTAAAATAAATAAAAAAATGCGATGCCGTTTTGCGAAAATAAAATAACATAGAATATTAGGGTAAAACTATGATTATATATTTAAAAGGCAAATGATAGTAGAAAATACGAATAATAATAATAATGATATTGAGAATAGATGACGATATTAAAGGCCTTATATATATATATATATATATTAAAATTGTTTTGAGGTGTCAAAATATTTTAAATTGAAAACAAATAATCGGAAAAGAGGGGACAAAATTGGGTGTCAACAGTTTGCCCCTCTTTGGCTGGAGACGATGAAAGTTTTCAAACAAAGAAGTTGACTGATTAGCCAATTTTGTCATGATCATCGGGACTTAAATGAGGATTAGGGATACATGGGTGGAGATAGAATTTCGAGGGAGACGAAATTGCGATATCGGTAAATTGAAATGCAAAGTTGGTGCGGATTCAAGAAATATTGCCCAGTATCGAGTTATGATGACACCAGTTGCAGGTGCAGCAAAATATTGGGAAAGAGCGGAATGACGTTCAAAGTAGGTCGCTGACCTTTGTTGGGAAGTCCAGTTCGACAACAAATTGCCTAGGTTCGCTGCAAGAGATAGTTCCACGTTGTGCTGAAGCTTCTGCCAATTCAAACTCCTGCGGACTAGAGCTAAGATAAAAATTAGTGCATAACTGTTGCATACAATGGGTATATGATAATACGACTCTGTGAATTAAAATGAAGTCCTTGCACAGACGTAATGCGATGCGACGTCGTTGCTCGATGTCCTTACACTGACGTAATGAGATGACGTCCTTGCACAGACGTAATGCAAAATGGCATCCTTGCACAGACGAAATGTAATAACGTCCTTGCACATACGTGATGAGATGATGTCCTTGCACATACGTGATGAGATGATGTCCTTGCACAGACGTAATGCAAAATGACGTCCTTGCCCAGACGTAATGCAAAATGTCGTCCTTGCCCAGACGTAATATAAAATGACGCCCTTGCACAGATGTAATGTAATGTGACATCCTTGCACAAATGTGATGAACGACGTCCTTGTACAGACATAATGAGATGAAAATGACGTCTTTGCACAGACATAATGTAATGACGTCTTTGCATAGACGTAATGCAAAATGACATCCTTGCACATCCGAAATGCAAAATGTCATCATTGTCCAAATGTAATGTAAAATGACGTCCTTGCATAGAATAATGAGATGTGACATCCTTGCACAGACGTGATGAGATGCGACGTTCTTGCACAGACGTGATGCAAAATGTCGTCCTTGCACAGAGTAATACAAAATGACGTCCTTGCATAGACGTGATGAGATGCGATATCCTTGCATAAACGTAATGAGATGCGATGTCCTTGTATAGACGTAATGATAATGACGTCCTTGCACATACGTGATTCAAAATGTCATCCTTGCATAAACGCAGTGATACGTGACCCTGAGGCCGACATGCTATGTTGAAATTCTTGCAAACTCAATCTGGATGAAAAGTTAATGCGTAGACATAGGCGATTTAAGATGAGGATGAGAATGTGACCTTGTGAGCTGAAATACTATCCTTGTACAGATATAAGACGCAAAACAGGAATGTGATCTTTGTGGGCCAAACTGCTATGTGGAAGTTCTTTGCGAAATTAAACATAATTGTTGTGCTTTCCCTACCTCTTTCAACCTGAAGAACCTTTACTCAAAAAAGTTTGTGAGTTTGGGGGAGGGGCGGTTGATTCACGTTGACTTTGTAGCTTTGGCTCTTGATACTTGCACGTCCCACTAGTTTGGACCTATAGCCCCTGTCTGGTTTTCAGTCTTGGCTAGTTGTTAATAAAAATATTTGTTGAAAATAGTTTGCTTATAAGAAAGTATGCATATTAATAAGAAATTATGTCGTACTCTCGAATAGTGACATGAAGTGAAACAAAGCAAAACGTCTTATCCAATTTCTTCTTCTAACTGAAGACTTAGTTGGCCAACACTTTTCTATGTCTATCAGTGTCTTCTTGCAGTGAACCCTTAACATTTTCCCCAGTTTCTGGTATGTAAGGATGCTGAACTTTCAACTGGACAAAACCGAGTCTTGTGTAGGTTGCTTGCCTGTCCTATCAAGGCGATCAGATGGGCGTATTTTGTTACATGCAAGATAAGGGAGAAAATTTTCTAATGGTGTAACTGAAGCCGATATAGGCCGCCTATGTATCTCAATAAGGGAATCAGGTCATAACATAGTTCGTTATAAGCAAAAGGGGATTGCAAGTTTTCTAAAAAATGGGACCGAAGCTGATGTGGGCCGCCTACGTATCCCGCCGAGGGAATCAGGTCATAACATAGTTCATGTTACAAGTAAATGGGATTTTTGGGAAATTTGTGCTTTAAAAAGAGGGAACCCGACATGGGTTATTTGCGTATCCCGCCAAAGGAGCGCAACTTTTACAACATAGAAAATGCATTACATTGAAAAATTCCTAAATGTAGTATCTTTTCACCGCATCCGCGTTGATAGCTTTTGTTCATACTTCGCCGTCCATTTCAGCTAGGATTAGTGGCCCTCCAGTTATCACTCGGTGAACCATGTAAGACCCCTGCCAGTTAGGTGTGAACTTTCCTTTAGCTTTATTTTGGTGCGGGAATATATGTTTTAACACCAACTGCCCCAGTTTGACACTTATTAGTTTTACTTTCTTGTTGATAGCTTTGGACATTCTGTTTTGATAAAGTTACCAGTGACAAACTGCGCTCATCCGCTTTTCATCAATCATCATCCATTACTCGTACCGATGTTGTATCTACTTGGCTTCACTCAACTTGGCTTCTTGGATAATTCTCAAAGATGGTATTTCTACCTCTGCTGGTAACACAGCTTCATTCCCATAGACCAAAAGATACGGCGTTGCCCCAGTAGAAGTCCTGATTGTAGTGCGATAGCCCAAAAGTTCAAAGGACAATTCCGCAGTATTCTTTTGATGTTTTAGTTGGCTGCTTCGACTGCTTAATTCATCTAAGGCCGATATGGAGTGAAATTGTGGTGAGTGATCATAAACTTCTCACATACCTCATGCATCAAATTACTATTGATATTGGCTCCATTATCTGTTATAATTGACTCAGGGATTCCAAATTAGCAAATGATGTTATGGCGGACAAAGTCAACTACCACCTTCTTCATCACTGAATTGTGTGATGATGCTTCTACCCACTTCGTGAAGTAGTCAATTGCCACAAGAATAAATCTGTGTCCATTTGACGTGGCAGGCTCAATAGGACCAATGACATCCATGCCCCAAGCTGCAAATAGACAAGGAGAACTCGTCACATTGAGCTCATTAGGAGGTACCCAAATTAAGTCGCCATGAATTTTACACTGATGGCACTTTTGCACAAAGCGAATGCAATCTGTTTCCATGGTCATCCAAAAATTCCCTGCTCGCAGAATCTTTTTTGCTAAAGTGAAACTATTCATATGAGGCCCGCATGTGCCTCCATGTATCTCTTCAACTAACCTATTTTCCTCTTGGGAATCAACACATCTTAACAAACCTAGATCCGGAGTCCTCCGATAAAGGACTTCTCCGTTTAGGATGGAATGGTTTGCTAACCTCTAAAGTGTCTTCTTTTGAGTGCTGGTGATGCCTTTTAGATAATCGTCTGCCTTGAGATACCTCTTAATGTCGTGGTACCAAGGCTTTCCATCCAGTTCTTCATCTATATGGAAATAATAGGCTAGCTGATCCGACAAGTTCACCTTGATAGGATCAATGTAATTCTTATTCGAATGTTGAATCATGAAGGACAGAGTTGCCAGAGCATCGACAAATTCATTTTGAGTGTGTGGGATATGCTTGAATTCTATCTCGCTGAACCTTTTGCATAATTCTTTCATGCAATGCAGGTAAGGAAGTATCTTCACGTTCTTTGTGGCCTATTCGCCTTGTACCTGATGAATCAATAAGTCTGAATCACCGATAACCAATAATTCTTGTATGTTCATATCAACGATCATTCTAAGTCTGAGTATACAAGCTTCGTATTCTGCCATAATGTTGGTGCATGGGAATCTGAGCTTTGCCAAAATTGAGTAGTGCTGACCCGATTCTGAAATCAAGACTACTCCGATACCAACTCCTTTGAAGTTTGCAGCTCCGTCAAAGAAAATTCTCCAACCTGGGTATTCTTCTAAGATATCTTCTCCAATAAACAATACCTTCTTATCTGAAAAATAAATTCGGAGAGGCATGTATTTGTCATCTACGTGGTTTTCAGCAAGATGATCAGCTAGCGCTTGTCCTTTGATGGACGTTTGGGTAACATATATGATGTCGAACTCATTTAACAAGATTTGCCATTTTGCTAGCTTTCCAGTAGGCATGGGATTCTGAATGATGTATTTGAGCACGTTCATTCTTGAGATGAGATAAGTGGTATATGCAGACAGATAATGTATAAACTTTTGTGCCACCCAAGTCAAGGAACAACAAGTGCGTTCCAACAAAGTATACTGAGCTTCATAAGGCGTGAACTTCTTGCTCAAGTAGTATATAGCTTGCTCCTTCCTTCTTGTTTCATCGTGTTGTCCCAGCATGCATCCAAATGCATTTTCTAACACAGACAGATATAAAAACAAAGGCCTTCCAATTTCTGGAGGCACCAAAATAGGCGGATTAGACAGATATTCCTTAATTCTATCAAAAGCTTGCTACCAATCTGCTGTCCACTTGGTAGCAACGTCTTTCTTTAGTAGCTTGAATATTGACTCACATATCACTGTTGATTGCGCTATGAACTTGCTGATGTAATTGAGATGACTGAGAAAACTCATCATGTCCTTTCGACTATTTGGAGGAGGAAAGTCTTGAATAGATTTTCTCTTCGATGGGTCCAATTCAATGCCCCTTTTACTCACGATGAAACCTAACATCTTCCCAGCAGGGACACCAAATGCACACTTTGTAGGATTTAACTTCAGATTGTACTGTCTCAGCCGGTCAAAGATTTTCTTTAAATCTGTCAAGTGATCTGAAGACCTTTGAGACTTGATAATGACATCATCCACGTAGACCTTGATTTCCTTATGGATCATATCATGCAAAATAGTAGTCATGGCTCTCATATAGGTGGCACCTGCATTCTTGAGTCCGAACGACATTACCCGGTAATAATATACTCCCCAAGGTGTAGTGAATGCTGTCTTTTCTGAAACTTTCTCATCCATCAGGATTTGGTGGTAACCAGCAAAGCAATCAGTAAATGACTGCAATTCATTCTTCGCACAATTATCAATGAGTATGTGAATATTTTGGAGAGGGAAATCATCCTTCGGGCTAGCCTTGTTGAGATCCCAAAAATCCACGCATACCCGTATTTTCCCATCTTTCTTTGGCACAAGTATGATGTTGGCTAGCCAAGTGGGGTACCTTGTAACTTGAATGACCTTTGCATCGAATTGCTTGGAAACTTCTTCCTTGACTTTTAAACTCAAATCAGGCTTGATTTTCCTCGGCTTTTGCTTCACCGGAGAGCAAGATGGCTCAATGGGTAATCTATGTGAAACAATATTTGTTCTCAAACCTGGCATATCATCATAATACCATGAAAACACGTCGGTATATTTCCTCAAAAGATCCACCAATTCTTTCTTTTGTGCGGTGTTCAGATGGACGCTGATTCTTGTTTCTTTCACAGGTGCTGCGTCTTCCAAATTTACTGCCTCTGTTTCATCCAAATTTGTCTTTGGCTTATTCTTAAAATACTTCAATTCTTCAGTCAATTCTTCTGGCTGTGAGTCTTCCTCATATTCCTCGAAGTCATGTTCGTCGTTTGGACTTTGTTTGCTTGTTTCATTACATGTCACATTCACATTATCGACATATTTATTAGTTTGCATGCTGAAAGAGAAAAGAAATTATTAAACAAAACAAATTTTGAAATAGCAAAAGCAATGTGGATTTGTCGTTTAAGCTTTCAAAAGGTGGAGGCAAAACACATTAAATGCATAAATGCGATTTAAGCCTCAATTTGAATCGCATTGTTTTATTAAGTACTAATACAATTTCTACCAAGCTTCTCGGAGAAATAGGGTAGGGGAACAAGTCCAACTTTTTAGAACATCTCCCTACTCTACATCCCAAATAGTTGGGTCTCCAACGTGATCATCCAGAATCACAATGCATTCCGCTTTTTCTTCAGCAATAAAGACTTTTGAGTCCTTCCATGAGGTTGTCTGCATCCTCCTCC
This sequence comes from Anisodus acutangulus, assembly GCA_029783415.1. NCBI lineage: Eukaryota > Viridiplantae > Streptophyta > Magnoliopsida > Solanales > Solanaceae > Anisodus > Anisodus acutangulus. The sequence goes on along the minus strand of CM056506.1, from coordinate 30,560,176 downwards.
TTTGATTCTTGAGCAGCACATGCTTTGACAAATGACTGATTCAGAGGTGGAACAAGCTTTGTCAAGGAAGTATCTCTTTTCCTTCAGAGATTGGTCGATAAGACTTTTCAGGAGTGGGTTCGTATCCGAGACCAAAAGTATCTTTTTTGCTGAGCATATGAATCGGCTACGCTACAGCTTCCAAGTTCAATCTGAGGCCTCAACCAGGCTTAAAGCCATTTTCAACATTTCTTGGGCCACCATTATGAAAACCCGGGGTAATTTCAGCTTTTCAGCTTTAGAAGCACATGCAATCTCCCTAATATGGAAAATAAATCCATCCAACCTCTCAACACTTTCAACAACAGGGATTTGGCTTTCAGGATATATTGAATTGCTCCCTTCTCCGTGTATCATGATTCTAGAAAAACTTCAAGCTCTGGTGTAGGGTAGAAGGGACCGCACCAGCCATATGGATCCAAGGTCTTCCCATCAACAAGTTGTAGTCGGTAGATATGTCTAACACTTGGAATTCCACAACGAACTCTATTGGTCCTACTTTCAATATCAAATCAATTTGCTCCAAAACGCCCCATTGGGCTCTATCAAAGCCTTTACCCATCACATGGCTTTCACGAATCTTTCTAATGTCAATCCCCAGGGCTCGGAGAGCTGTCATAGGACATATGTTGACAGCTGAGCCTCCATCAATTAACACTCTAGAAATGAACATGTTCATGCACTTTACAGTTATGTTCAACGCTTTGTGGTGCCCCAAGCCTTCAGGCGACAATTCTTTGTCATGAAAAGAGACTTTACGGGCCTCTAAAATTTGTCCGACCAAGGCCTAGAGTTTCTCGCCGGTGGTCTCCCTCGAAACATAAGATCCTTTTAGTACCTCCAATAAAGCATGCCCGTGGGTTTTGGAATTCATCAACAATGATAGCAAAGAAATTTGGGCCGGTGTTTTCTTCAGCTGTTCTACAATGGAATATTCCTCAATTGGCATTTTCCTCCAGAACTCTTCCACTTCGGCTTCTGTTACAACCTATTTTGGATTGTCTTCTTTTTCTGGCGCTCCTCGCGCTACTTCTGCAGGGGCATAACACCGCCCAGATCTTATCATACCAGCGGCGACAACTTCTATAGTCCATTTTTCTTTTCCCCTACTCCTTTCCCCAGTCGAATAACTCCAAGGAATAGTTTTGGTATCAAAATACGGTGTCATGATCCGCTGCTTCGGAGGAAGCACTTCCACTTCAAACGGTGCCCTCACTTGAATTGTAATTATAGGGGAGATAAAGGTCGATAATTCAACTTTTCCCTCTCTCTGGAGTGGCACAATAGTCCCTTCCAAATTCTCTAGAATGAGGGTTAATTCATGGATGAAATTTATTGATTTTATGGATTATGGGTAAATCGATTTTCAATTAAAATTCTAGTTTTGCCCTTGGGGGCTTGGGTTTGACATTTGGGTTGACGTTTTAGGCCCAAATTATTACTATAATAATATAGGTATCGTTGGACTCATTTTATCTCGTAGAGTACTATTTTGATTAGATTGGACTCATTTGGTTAATTTTGTATGGTAGAACTTCTTAAAGAATTAAAGTTTGCTCAAATCAAGATTGAGATCATTTAGAGGCATTGAGGAAGGGCAAGTCCATTCCTGAGCTTCCAGACTTCAAATATAAGGCAAGTTGAGACCTTATTTAATTCTATTTAAAGTGCTTGGTTGGTAATTAACTAATTTTAAGGGAAATAGGTAAAAATTAGGTCCCATACTCATAATGTGATGAGCTCTTATAGGGGTACCAGTGCCATATTTGGGGTTATGACGTATTATACTTGTTAATTTTAATGTAAGAATGCCAAAGCATGTGTGCATTAGCTGATATTTGATTATGTTGAATGGATTTCTTATGTGAAATATCATTCTAGTACTTGGTTGCTTTTGTGAGATATGAATCCGTTTCTTGATTGCTTATGTGAGATATGAATCTCATACTTTCTTGATTGTGTTATCATAACTCTATATTTATCGTTAAGGTTGAAAACGACTAATATGAGCCTTTACCTTTTATAGTGTTATTGCTTATTATTTGCATGTTACATATATTCTTTCATATATTATCTCATGCATATTATACTTAAGCATCCATATGGTGATACCTAGTGGGAAATGGTTCCAGGCTTAGTGATGCAGATGATAGCCAAATTGGTCTACGTATTGAGATTGAGTGCCGAATTGGGCTAAGTATTGAGACGGAGAGACTAATTGGCTGAGAAAAAAAAATATGAAATGGTTCTTGGTATTCTATCGACCTAATATGTCCCCAATGGGTCACATATTTCTATTAAAGGAGTGTGTGTATACCAGTTGCATGATGGCCTTTGCATCACATTCATGTTATCTCATCTTTATGTGACCCTATTTGATGTAGTTTGACTGTACTTGGATTTCTTAAAAGACTTAGGCCCACCTATTTTACTTGATAGAATGTTGCTGACATGGTTGAACCTTATATTGTATTCATGGGAAGAATCATGTTGAACTACTCTATGGATTGATTATATTAGATTCTTGGGAGAAGCAGGCTTATCTGCATTCCTTGGTCAAATACAAGATATTATCTAATTATTAGGTCTGTTAAGATTATTATCAAACTTTGAATTGTTTTGTGTTACATGTTTAGTTGTCACTTTCTGATACTTAACTTGTTCATTATTTATCAGATTGAAATTATGCCATTTGAGATAATAAATGTGAAGTGTGAGAGAGTGAGAATTTGGAAGACTAGCTCTCGGCACCACTTTAATTTAGGGTCAATCGATGATGCTACTGAGTATATATTAATTTCCCGTACTCACTTTGCACTTGCATCATCAGTTTTTATGCAAAGTATGTCCTGAGCACTTGTGGAGTACATAGAGACATTTGGGTATGAGTCTATTAATACATGAGATCTAGTTGTGAGCTGCCTGGATGATTCATAGCACCAATCTTCTTCTACCTTTAATAATTTATATATTCTTTTACATTTTGATGTATTTCATCGATTCAAACTTGTACTAATTTTCTTAGTATGTCTTGTAGACATGACACCAAGTTTTTTGGGTGGTATTATGTTTTCCCCACTTATATGAATAAAGTCTTGATTTGACTTATAATGTGTTATCACTTATATTTCTGCTTAATTAATTGAATGAGTTGGTTGTTAATCGATTTTGTCTTACCTATCGGCTTAGGAGTATGTGTCATCATAACTATTAGTTTTGGGTTGTGACATGTAACGACCCGTTAGATTGTTATGGGTATTTTATATATTTTTCCCTATATGACCCTTCCTCTAGCTTCCTTATGGTGTATTTGACTTTTAGGGATCGGTGATGCGATTCTCGATGCAATCAAGTGGAAATAGTGGAAGAAAATATAAGTTTTGAACTTTCGAAGTTCTATGTTGGAAAAGTTTGACTAAGAGTTTCCTTTTGAGTAAACACGCGAGCCCAAAATCAAATTTTAATGGTTCAGTTAGATCCAGAACGTGAATGGATGGTTTGGACAAGTTTTGAGTGATTTGGCTGAGTTTCGGGTAAGATTGAGGATTCTAGGAAGTCCATAGTTAAATAAGGGATTTGGGTTGACTAAAGTCAACATCGAGGGTAAAAAATTCTTTTTTTGAAGTTTCATCGATTCCATTAGGTCTGAAATGTCGTTTATAACTTAGTCGAGTCATTCGTTCAGTTTCCCAAGGACTAGGGGGTATTTTGTATTTTGGTTGGAAATCTAGTTTTAAGAAAATTGGAGTTGACCTTGGTATACACCGGGTCACGATGACCTAGTATCATTGTGGGCAAGCAGGTTCATTTAATATTTTACGACTGGTTTGCATATTTGTTTTGTGTTTAGGGGGTCCCAAATGAATACCTAAGGTCGATTTGAAGTTTGGAACACACCAATATTTTTTGGTCTACAACTGCTGATGTTGCTCTACACAATCGTGTGGAGCATGGTTGCAATCGTGATAAACCGCATGACCAAGCTCTGTGATTGCAGTGTCTAGCTTTACGATCGTGATGCATATGTACAGGGCCGGGTCGGGTCGGGGCAAAGCTTTGTGATCGCGAGGCTGGGGCCTACGATCGTGAATGTTGTTCTGTTCAACATTTTTAAATGCCCAGAAAATGACCTCATTGATTTCATTCTCATATTTAAAGCTTGGGACCTCGACTTTAAGAGATTTTGGAAGGTTTTTTCAAGATTCTTCGAGTGAGTAAGCTTGTTATAAATCACTTATGATTATATCATAGATTATTAAGGATTTCCATGTTAGAAATCATGATTTGCGACTTGAAATTTAGGAATTCAAACCCTTGGATGAAAATAGAGATTTCTTCAATTAATCATGAAATTGATGTTGGATTTAGTTTACTTTTGGTATTTGGACTCCATGGATGATGGGTAGACTAATGTTTTTGATTATTTTTCCTTTTTACCCTGTGTGGCTCGAAATCCAATTTTTGGTAACTTTTGGGGTTTGAGACAATCATATAACAATATGGGTGTCTATAGAATCGTGTGCTAACATATATTCCGTATTTTAATTGATTCGGACCTTTCGAAGGCTCTACGAAAGGGAAAGACTTTTGTTATGACCATAGGACTTCTAAATAAGGAAGTTGAGACTTTGGACCTTAATTAAAGATTTGTGATTGGTTTAATAAACTAATTAAGATGGCATAATGGGGATACCAATGGGGTCTCGATACTTGTGAGGTGGCTAGCACTTGTATCTGGTACCGGTGCCATATTATGGGTATTTGGCGCGATTTCAATTATATAGTCCATATGAATGTCATTTTTACGCACTAGATGATAGTTAGAAAGATTATATGAATCTATAATTGGGATATGAGGCCCGTACTTTATTTCTCCATGATTATATTCCTATCTTATTTGTGATTGTGTGTATCTCATAACTCCGTAATCTTAGTCTAAAAGAGGAAAATAAGGTAAAGGTCGACTGATTATGGTCTACTTGATTAAAGGTTGAGACTTTATTGCATATCTTGGCTTCTTATTATTGCGCATGTCATATTCATGATTTATATGGTATCTCATGCATATTAAATTTGTGGATAAATATGTGGGTCCCAAGGGAATTGATTTTGGACAAAGGGATGCCAGGTTATGAGTCTGAGTGGCTAGTGACAGGTAATGTGAGCCTAATCTTGGCTAAGGAACTCAAAGGGAAATGATTTCGGGTGGTGTACGGACCTCGCGAGTCCCTATGGGTCACAATTCATAGTATTTCAATGTGTGTGTACCGGTGATGAGAAAAAGGCCTTGCATTTACTTAGCATTTGCTTATCATATCATCTCACTAATTCTTTATTTGGTTGACTTGTCTAATTGCTTCTTGAATCACATATCATACCTATTTGACTACTTGAACAAAGTTATGGATTTAGAGGTTTCTTATATCAAATCTGTCACGACCCCTTTCAGGCGTCGTGGTAGCACCTACACTTTTTCCACTAGTAGGTGAACCAATGCCCAATTAACAACACACAAATACGAATAAGTTGAAATAATATAATTAATTATAAAAGTTATCTGGTCATAACATAAATAAAAGAAGTCTGATAATTTAGTTATTACATCCCCCAAATGATCTGGTCAATAATACAAGATCACTAGAAAGCGGAAGTAATAAGTCTGAATGTGTAGAAATGTCTATTGAACACAAGTAAAGACATAAATAAAGGTAAGAGCATCCAGGGCATGCTGAATGAAGGCGTGCTCACCCCGAACACAGAAATTCTCAAACTCAGGACTTAGCCACGTGGTCCTAAACTGGTAGATGTCGCTACATATGCATCCAAAAAGAATGCAGCAAATGTTTCATGAGTACATAATGTACCCCCGTAGGCATCATAGGCCGACAATGATGAAAGACACGTAATTGACATAAACATCAAGTTGACTCTCAAATAATTCCTATTCTAAACAGTTCAATGAATCATGTAAGCCACTTTGTTCACATAAGGGTTCATTACCCAACAACTTATATAATATGGAGGTAAATCAACAAAATCCATTATTCATGATAATCACTCAAATCTCAATAATCAGTCCAAATCACATTACCACTCAATAAGTAATCAATACGAATGCAAATGTAAGGTACCTTTTTAAAAATTGGTATACACACTTTCAAATTCTATGAATTATGACCCATGGGGGACTCACACCATCCATATACCGCTCCTAGTTAGCCAGAATTCAACACATATCTGACTAGACCCCAGGACTCATTTTCGAGCCATATCAACCATTTCCATCATCTCAATATTTCCATCCATCTCATATGAATATCCTTACCTTTCCGGTCTTGGACCCACAACATTTCCATACCACTCCACTTTTCATATCTTCATAATTATGAGTCTATGAATGCAAAAATAAAAAGGCAAGTAATAAAGATGTATGAGATGCAATCAATTATAGGAGATGAATATCACATGCTTCAGAAACTCAATAACACGTATTATCACATAAAAAATCTTTTACATCAAAAGCAAATGTGATGAGTAAACACAACAATTATCAACAATGGCGACAAGCGTAGAATAACAGCGACAAGCCCAAATAATAGCAGTCAGAATCAACCTAAGGTTGATTCCCGAAATCACCCATTAATATTGTTCAACACCGGCACCCACCGAAGCATTCATTCATAACCGCTAAGGTGAGACCCCCAAACACGCGCAATACCCCTCAACATTTATAACAACTATGTACTTATATGAAAGTCTATAAAGATAAATTGTAGCCTACCTTAGAGCTGAGCAGGTGCCACAAACCTCAATCCTCGATGGAGGGTTTGCCTTTGCAAAGTGCCTCGTAATACTAATAGTCTAACACATAGGTTCTACGTTAATAAGAATTCTAACATAAACACAAGGACTTAGTTGTTAAAAGCAATCAAAAACATTCGCCCCAAAATTGACATGGGACCCACAATGGAAAAGTCAAAACTTTAATACTAAAAAATCATGATACTATACTATAGAATCATATCCTTAAATTAATTAGAAAATTAATCACGTTTGGACCCTCAATTTCATGATTAGGAAAAGACAAAAATTAAACCCTAGGTTATTTCAAAATGGTTTCCAAACATCAAATTAACCAATCTAATATGTCATTCCATTATTACCCAACACTAGGTTACCATATTACAATAATATAATTATTAATCAACCTCCGAATTATAATTTAGAGCCTCTTATTCTAGCATGGAAACCCATGCTACATTCTTCCTCAATATAGGAATTACACTAAGATTAGAGGACCCAAATAATGATTAATAAATTAAAAGGAATAAATAACCTTACCTCCAAAAAGAATGACGATGGAAGACTCAAGAATCCTCTTTCTACCGAGCTCTATTTCCAAGGAAGGGTTTTGGGGAAAGTAAAATTGTTTTGGGCATTAAATTAGAATATGGAAAACAGAGATTCTGCCTCCGCAAAATCGACATCGCCAAGGCGGATCGATTCGGCAGAAAATCCACAGTCGAAGCGGCCCAATTAAGTTACTGGATGGGTGCATGAGTGGAAAAGACACCGCAGAGGTGTAAATTATCATGGTCTACCATATATTGAACATGTTGGGTTAAGGTTGAGTTGAAGGGGAAAATAGAAAGGATGACATATAACTCTAAATCGGACTTGTTGATTGTCATATTTTCTACTAGTTTCGAGAAGTGATGGTTGTATACTTATTTTTGTGTAGATAGAAATGCAACACAAGATGGTTAATTGGGTTGTCAAAGTTCACTAGCCAAGGTATGTGAGGCTATGCCTTCCTTCTAATTACAACATGATTTTCAGCGACTTAGTTCCGATTAGTCGCACAAAGAGGTTCTAATAATAGAAATCGTACTCGAGAAACTATGACCCTTTCCTTAGTGATTCACCTATGTCGGGAATGAGCTTATTATATAAATGTTTGTCTATTTAGTTAAGGCGATAGACATCTTGATTATAGGAAGTATAGAGTTGTACTTCTGCCTACGAGGCTATAATACTATACACCTTATTGCCTTTGGGGATATTCACTTATCTAATTACCTTCGGAGTTATATATAATGCATAGTGCCTTCATGACTTATATCCAGATTGCATTCGAGGCTATATTGATTGCCTTCGGGGCTATGCACTTACCTTCGGGGCTATTTACACTTATTAGATGTCTTATACGAGGCTAGATAGTTGCTATAGTATTGTACAATTAGGAGTCCGAGAAAGGTAAGCATATCTCCAGATTTCTATTGACTACTCAAATTATACTTCAACTCAATTTTTGTTTTAGGTATTTTAGTTTCTTTACATACTCGATACATTATTTTGTACTATCATTCCTTTATCGGTGGTGCTGCATTCCATGCCTGCAGGTCCTGATAGGCAGTCGGAAGGGCCTCCTTAGTAGATTTGTCGAGAATCATCTTGTGTGGTAAGCTCCATGTTATTCGAAGTTACCAGGTCTAGATTTTGTGTATATATAGACAATAGGTAGGCGGGGCCCTTTCCCGGCTATGATATAGCTATCACTCTTTAGAGGCTTATGGACATGTCTTGTATCTATAATATTGTTAGCATGGAAGCTTTATGAGCCATTGAATATTTCCTATTTTGGGTTTTTTCTACTTGCAGAGATATATAGTCATTTTCGGCCGTTCAATTATATAGATATGTTGTAATAATCCCAATTTGGTTGAGTTGACTATTTTTCACAAATATTATAGCGCATGGACTTCTCGACCTAAGTTGCAATGTTATTCTTATTGATCGACCTTATTGGTCTAGCTTGACTTTTGAGATATAGATTGTACGAGACACAACTTGGTTCGCTTGGGCCTAGTAAGGCACCAGGCGCCGGCCACGCCATAGAGGTTTGGGTATGACAAACTTGGTATCAGAGTAGGTCTGTCCTAGGGTGTCTAGTAAAGTATTATTTATATATGTGTTTTGCACTACCTCATATAAATAGGAGGCTACAGGACATCTAAGAGTTGGTTACCCTTCTTTCATATCTAAATCATGCTTTAGAGTTCAGTTCTAAGAATCCATGTCTAACCTCCTGTTGGAATGTTGTATAGAGAGATGCCGGTGACATGTAAGACAATGACTAGCCAGAGGGTAAATATGATGAGAGGTGAGGGTACTAGCAGAATACTGCCAGTCGAGGTGTCCTAGTATGAGGCCTAGGATGAGACACCCTCACACCCGTCTCTAACTCCTCCAACTGAGGAGATTTTTATAGCTGCAACACCACAAGTTCCTCTTCCTGCACCAATGGATCAGGACTTGAGGAGTGCAATACACCTATTGGCTCAGATAGTAGTTGCTCAGCGTCAGCCCAGAGCATCAGTGAGTGCAGGATCTTCTGAGAGGCTTGGGATTTTGAGGGTTCGAGAGTTTCTGGCTTTGAGTCCTCTAGATTCTATAAGGAAAAACTGACATGAAGACCCCCAAGACTATATTGATTAGTTTCATAGGGTCTTCAGGGTTATGCATTCCTCGGAGATTGAGGTAGTTGATCTACTGGCTTTTAGGGTACGAGATATATTTGTTATTTAGTATGAGGGGTGGGAGCAATGGTGATGGCAGAAGGCACCTCCAGTGACATGGGATGTGTTTTTATATGCTTGTATAGATCACTACCTTCAATTAGAGATCCGAAAAGCCAGAGTTGACTAGTTCTTAACCCTTTAGCAGGGGGATATGAGCATTAAAGAGTATAGTCTCCGATTCAATTCCCAAGTGAGATATGCCCCAACTTTTGTTTATTCGATGCGGGCCAAGATTCATTAGTTCATTGTTACACCCCATACTTTGAACATCATTTCCATCCTATGTTAGCCGACATTGGCTCAGAGAGGGTGAGATCCCTCTACAATATTAATAAAGGTTTATTGGTGTGTGAAGTAAGTGTTGGGAAACTTTGAGACTAATAAGATAAAAGAAAATAATTTTTGACAAAAATCAACAAAAAATGATTTATGTGGATCATTATGCGGACCATAGAATAGGTCTGCGGACCGCAATGTGGAGCACAAAGTTGATTAGCAAACTTGAACTTTTATGGGAAATTGTGCGGCCCATCATGCGGACTATAGAAGGGTTCTGCGGGCTTCAAAATAGACTATAAAATGGAGGCGATGGCTGATATTTTGAGCTATTTATTTGCTAGCTTCATCTTTTTCCATCATTTTCTCGACCAACCCAACCCTAAACACCTCTAAACTCTTTATAAAATAGTTTTTCATGGTTCCCAAGTAATTAGAAAGCCAAACTAACTACTTCCTTCATTAAAAGTATTGAAGATGATGGGAAATCTCTTGGGTGAGGTTGTTTCTAAGTTGTAGGTGTCTTCAAGCTTGAACGTGATTGTTTCACATACTCTTCTAATTCCTTAAGGTATGTTCTCCCTCCCTATCATAGATTTGGACATGTCTATGTCTTGGATAGGTTTATGGAATGAATGAATACAATATGGTAATTGTATGAGTTGTAGGATTAATTAAAGCGTTGTTGTGTTGCTTAGGGTTGTTTTTCTGAAGTTATGAAGGAGATATGGAGTTGTTTAAAATGTTTGTTGTGCTATGGAAATAGAGGAAATAGCTTAAGAAGTTATTGTATTTAAACATGTTTAGGTTGCCTTGTAGAAAAGTAAATACCTCTAGTACACGTTAGGTGTTCGTCAAAAGGATTCAATGAGTTATTCTTATGGCTTAAGAGTCTGTTATTGATATCAATAATTCATATAATATAGATAATCGTTCGAAGATCTTACTAGGACTCGTGGAACTTAGATAGCTTTGTATGGAATATTTTACTTTCTTGGCATGATTTGATATAAACACTTTCTCAAAACGATTCTCTATAGTTAAGTTCATGACCATCATACTTCTTTTTGTTGAAGTTATTCATGCCTTGTGTATATTCCTTATTAATCATACCTTCTGCACACTATATGTCTCTTAATAATTAGCTTAAAGTTAAAAAATGTAGCGACAATAACGATAGTCGGAGGATACCGACCATAGGTCACTCTGACCCTATTCATGGTATCCCTCCAGGTCAGTCTTGCATTGCACTTATATATATGTAGCTATTACATATCACCCCGCACTATAGTATGTCGGGTTGGCACGTAGATGTGTAGACCACTGACCAATTGGAAGATATTACTATGTCCTATATGGCCTGTCAGTTTATGATGAGCTCACCCCATAGATGGACTTGATACTATACTAAATAGCCCCATAGTGTGTCCCAATTTTACTTACATGCATATATTTAGGGTTATGCCAGTTGCATGCCCTCAACAACCTTCTTCTGAGTTTCAGGTTGATTCTATACCCTTTCCTCTGATATTACATATTTTATTTACATGCTTTACATGCCTTACTTATTCAATACAACTTCCGTACTGACGTCCCTTTTTGGAGCGCTGTGTTCATGCTCACATGTAAAAAAAGATAGGCCGACGTACCTTCTCGGTATGGTACCTATTTCCAATGATTAGTTGTCATATTCCACTTCTTCAGAGTTGTTGTACAAAGTCGTTAGGCGCTACTGCATATGTATAAATCTATTTTTGGTATGTCGGGGCCATGTATGACTTGATGACACATGTTAGTACTCGTAAAGGCTTGCAGACTAGAAGTTGTTGTGTATATATCTTAGGTGGCCTTGTCGGCCCTCATCAGTTGTTGTTATACTTATGACGACCTTAGTTTATGTATATATGTCATGTTGGGCCTTTTTTGTGTGCAAGTTATTGTTGCTTTCTGTATTCTTATTATCATTTGGAGGCCTTATTGTCTACGTTTCGTGTTAGGTGTTATAGTTGGTATGCTCGGGCCTTAGGGTCCCGTGTGCCGGGTGCCGGCCACACCTTCCAAGGTTGGGGTATGACATTTATAGCAGGGCCTACACTAGAGTATATGGAAGATTGTACCACAACTATTGTGTACGATAATATGGATATATTTCTGGATTCAGGCCTTCGCTCAGAATATGGAAGACCATTGATGCCAGCAATCAGTTACTGAGTGGATTAAGAAGGAGCAACATAATAGGGCGAGATCAGTCGGTTATTAGGGAGACTCCCAGGGTGGTTTTATGCCCTGACAGTTCAGACGTCCAGCTACGCTTTTTTAGTCTCAGTTCCAGCGATATAGTTCTAATAGTTATGTTGCATTGGGACCTATTGAGAGATCACAAGTATCAGGTTCACAATGACAGTAGAGTTCAGGGCCAATGAGATCAGTCCCTCCATGAGGTGATACTTGTGGTAGGGGGCATTTTGGGAGGTGAAGGTTAGGCTCGAGTGTTTGCTACACGTATGGTCCTGAAGGTCATATGATGAGATAATGCATGAATAGAGGGTAGGGTGGCATGGCTCAGCTAAATAATTTAGTGGAAGGGTCCAACTTAAGTGTATCCTCCACGATGCGGTTCACAGTCCTCTACCGATAGAGGTCGGGCTAATGGTTGAGCTTCTAGTTCAGGCGGTGGTCACAACTGCATCTATGCTTTGGCAGTTTGACAGGACCTGGAGTCTTCACCAGATGTTGTGACAGGTACATTGACCGTTTGCTCATACGATGCTTATGCTTTGATAGATCTTGGATTTACCTTGTCCATTGTTACCTCATTTGTTTCAGAGAAGTTCGGTATAGTACATGAGTTGCTAAGCAAGGTGTTTGTGGTGTCCATACTAGTGGGTAAGCCAGTCATTGTTAGATGAGTCTATCAGGGCAGCACAATAATAATTCACAACCACTAGACCTCAACCTATATCAATTCCCGCTTATAGGATGTCTCCTGCTAAGCTACGATGGTTGAAGGAGATGTTGGGAGGTCTGCTAAAAAGTGTTTTATTAGACCCAGTACTTCACCGTGGGGAGCACTAGTGTTTTCCATAAGAAAGAAGAAGAGTTGTTGAGGATATGATAGACTATGGGTAGTAGAATAAATTGTTAGCAATAACTAACATTTCTAACGGATGTTGTAGACGTAATAATAGTTCCCCTTGCGAGACGCCCAGATAGTGCACACTAGAATAGTACAACTAGATATGCTTACTAGAACGTCTAGGAAGTTCATAAGATAGGCATTGGTATCTTAGAAGGGCAAAATATATACCTTAGTATGGCCCGGTCCCTAGTAAGGAATGAATGTTAAGTGACCCGAAGATTCGAGAAGCTGGAGCAAGTGGAGCTGAAAGCAAAATAATGTTTTGTTGAAGTTTCGGAACAAGGTAATGAACGAAAATATTAATAGAAGAATAAGAAAATGGTAAATATAGCATTTTGAGTAAGATGTGATAAATAGGTAATAACGGTAAACCAAAACATGATGAAATGACAGAATCTATAGTCAAGTGAAGGAAAATACAGTAGGACATAAACCTTGAGACAATAAAAGAATATGAGGCATAAAGTCATATCCTCATTTTGAAAAATGAATTGATGAATCTAACGTGACAACCGGAAGGCTAAGTTAGACCTCAAAGTAGGTGAAATCAGTAAGAGCAGCTACATAAGATAATCTGAATATGAATAAGAGAACGGAGGATTCGATAATAGTCGACATCATGAGTACAAAGGTCGTGTTCCGGGTATAATAGAATATACAATAGAAGAACAATCTTTAAAGATCATTAAGGGAGACGTTTCCCTGAATTAACCACTGTGAGTAGAGTTAAGCTTAAGGGACTAAGTGTGCCAGTTGCGCTAGATGTCGCCCTTGTGTGTAAGAAGTTCATTTATCCCTGGTACAGAAGGGTAACTACAAGTAGAGTATAGGTCATTGAAGATGTGGGAAGACGCCGAAGATGAAGTGGTAAAATATCTACAAGTAGGACTTCAGAGTATTAAATATTAGTACTTCCCATAAGAGGGGGAAAGGGGTGCGATATAACATAAAGTCGGAATTAAGTGGTTCAGGTATATATAAAATGATAAAGTAAGAATGTTATAAGGCGGAGAAGGAGTGAGATTGCATTTATTCAAGTCTTATAGATATGTTACGACCTCAGAATGTTATGCAAACATGACATTATAAAGAGAGTGTCATTGGGAAAGCAATTAGGATTTGAGTTCAGAAGTAATCCTATGACCATAAAGGAACAAACGTAAGCAGTGAAGGGTAATTATAGGCAAATAAGATCATCAAGAATTATGTCAGGTATGCAATGTAGTAAGTCTGTAGATTTATAGGAATCAGAGGGTGCTCCCTAAGTACTACAAGTAATGACTAGGTCCTATAAAAGGAAGAAGTCATAGTTAGTGGAGCTTCCGTTCTTATATTATGATATCAAATACTAACCTTCGCCCGATGTGGCCCGAGATGAGATGTTATAGAACAAGCTGACACAAATTAGTACATCTTGAGGCGAGCTTTTAACTTTGACTTGCAATACTTTTGATTGACGGTCGTGTGAAGCCAAACATTACTATATATAGATATTGGCCTAGTGAGGCATGTATAGTATGTGTGTTGGCTGCGTGTAGGTTGGTTTTAGTCCAATTTATAGAGGAGACTTTGGAAAAATTTCTACAAGTCTCTAAGGATTGACATTCGAGGAAGAATGACTTTAAGGAGGGAATGATGTGACACCCCATATTTTTTTGTAAGTCGTTGTCGTTGTAAGTTAGCCGATGTAATATAGGAGAAGGTGAGAGTCCTCCATAAGGTTCATAGAGGTTTACTGAAGTGTTAAACAAGTTTTGAGAAATTTTGAGACTAATCGGATCAAAGGAAATGAGTTTCGACAAAAAATGACAAAATGGGATTCTAAGTAGCATCCTGCGGACCATAGAATTGGACTAGTGGGCTGCAATGTGGATCACATAAATGATCATAGAAATTGAATCTTCTGGGCTAATTTATGCCAACTCTACAACCGCAGAGGAGGTTCTGCAGACCATAGAAGGGTTCTGTGTGGCACAGAACAGACTGCAGATCTGAGGTGCTGGCCAACAATTATTGGTTATTAAGCGGTGGCTCATCATTTTCACCTATTTTAGACCAAACCAGCTCCCCAAAACCCTCCTAAGAGTACACTAACATATTCTAAGATATAAAAGTGAATCCAAAGAATATTGATCTAAAACTAAGCTTGGAAGCCTTGAAAAACTTGAAGAGGAAGCTCTTATTGTGTTGTCTTGATATTGAGGTCTGTTTTAAGCTTGGAGAAGTTGTTGTTGAGGGTTTCTTTGATTGTTTAAGGTGGGTTTAACTCCTCATTGCTATGTGTAAGTTAATACATATTTTGGTTGAGTTGTAGAACTAAAATGATGTAAATCAGCCCGCAGACTTAAACTATCAACCAAGGACGAGAAGTGATTTACTAAGGGTGCCAACAATGGCACGTCATATTACACTTATATGCCTAACATGGAATGGTATTTGGGTTATGATGCGAATATCTAAGTAGTCTTGTATTTTCAGCCTTCTTGTTGGTCTTGGCAGACACCATGTATATCCTTTTAGCTTATCTTTATTTACTAGATTAGCTATTAGATTAGGACATAATGTGCTATGTAATAACTAACATTAGGAAACAATTAATAAGTTACAAAGGTGACTAGGCCGAGAGTACACCATGGCAGGGACAAGGATGGCATGACAATGGACATCTAGAAGATGGTGATCTCAAGGAGATACTTTATGAATTAACAAGTTCATGAAGTTAAACTTCAAAGTCTTCCAAGGGAGGAGTTGTCCGAAATTATTCAACACACAAACATCAAGAATGAAAGCTTCCAACACATTCCAAGAAGATAAGGTTGTTGGAAGAATCAAGTTCATGAATATTGTTACATAGAAGACTTCACTTTCACCCTAGAGAAGAGGAACAAGTGGCCTAACACCTTGGTCACCAAGTCAATCCAAATGCGTTCACACTTGGTGTTAGTTTGTATCTTTTCATTTGCTTTCTCGAATATACTATTTTGTACTATAAATAGAGGCCTTAGGCCATTGTAAAATTCAGAGTTTGATGAATGATAAAGTTGAGTTTTACTCATGAAATCTAAGTCTCTCAATCAGGGATTGATATTCTTAGTTGGTTCTCCGGGAGGTCCTTTGGTTCTTGTGTGATCCAAACCCCTTAGTGCAAGTTGAAGCTAGGACTGTGTGACCTAGTTAAACCCAAGATAAAGTTCCTCTTCGATGTAAGCTTGGGTAAGACTGTTTTACTTAACTAAGTCCAAGATTAAGGAACCCCCTTTGGTGCGAGTAGACGTTGGGACTGTGTGACCCAACCAAACACAAACCTAGGGTCTATCTTAAGGTTTCTGGCCAACCTTACATGGTTATATTCGGGCTTGTACTTAGCAACCCTGGTGTAGTCCTTGTTAAATTGGCCACCACATCAAGGTGTATACTTTGGCATTAAAACCCCCCTGTCAATATCCTTAAAATATCGACCGTAACTCACTTAAACCACAACAACCGAACCAACACTTAACCAAATCAATCACCCTTCATTCGAACTTGCACCTTGCTACTCGTGTTCAATCCTTACCCAACCCACTATGTACTAACCCTCCTCAACCCCTATAGTACTTCACAAGAATCCCCTTCAAAGGTTGTTAACCAAAACCACCCGTATACCACCATCCAAATCCGACAACATCAAAGAGTCCACTAAACCAACCTTTGCCGGAACCTCACTATTTCGATTCATTTCCGCCATTTTTCCAACATCAAATCACCAAGTCCCAAACATTACCCTGATCTTAAACCCACCCGTGACAACCCCACAAAATACCTAAGTTCGTTTCCAAGCACAACTACCCAAAACAACCACCAAACACCACTCTATCCGGCCAAACCGAGAACTCGAGAACCACTTTTTGAGTCCTATTTTCGGGTCGACCCAAATATACCCAATAATCGAACCACATACACATAAACACCCTCCGTATTTACATCAAATTGGTATCTGAGTGATGGAATACCATCCCACACGTTGACGCTATGCCTTCCACAATACAGAAACAACGGAGGATCATGTATGACATTTTGACCAATCGATTGCAAGCCTTGGAAAAGGGACTTGCAGATTATGCCATGGTAAATAATATTAAATCTGAGGTTATGCAACGCATCCCAGGGCATGAGAAGGGAAGTAGCTTGTACACCAACCCATTGTACAATGAATAAAAGACTGGTACATCCTCCTTTATTAATCCATTGTATGATCAAAATAACATGGAGAGAGATGGTACACTTTCGGAGATGTGTGAAAATGTAGTTCTTCGACATGTGTTGAGTGTTCAACCTGAAGGACACAAGGAGACACAAGTTGAATTTTTTTTTACACTCAATGCAAAGTAGAAGACAAGGTGTGCAACTTGATTATTGATGGAAGAAGTAGTGTTAACTTGGCCTCTGTGGAAATGGTGGACAAGCTAAGACTACCCACCTGCAATCATCCAAAGCCATATGATCTCCAATAGTTAAACCAAGATGAAAGGCTAAGAATAGAAAAATAAACCCTCGTTGGCTTTCGAATTGGAAAGTATGAAGATAAAACATAGTGTGACATCCTCCCTATGGATGCATGTCATATTTTATTGGGACAATCGTGCCAACTTTACATAAAGGCACAACACAATGAAGGAAGAAATACTTATTCCTTTCAGAAAGATAATAAGAGGATCTGTTTAGTGCCGATGTCCCTTAGTGAAGTGAAGGACATGAAATTCTGACGTACTGAGAAGCTCAAAACAAATACTTCCTTTGATACACCGGAGATAGAAAAGAGTTAAAGAAGGGGAGTGCCATAGATACCGACTTCAAGGAACTCATGGAGGAGCTATGTCCGAATGATCTTGCATCCGGAACACTACCGAAGAAAGATGGTGAACTTGCTCTTGATTTATTTTTAAGAAGTTCATTATCTACTCACCAAGACTATAGATGCCGAGGGATATAATTGTTTGGCGAAGAATGTAATCAAAAGTGCCTTAGCCCCTACGTGGTACCTATATTTTTGGTGCCGAAGCAACATAAAGTTTGGAACGTATGTATTGGCCACAAAGCAGTCTACAACATCACCATAATGTCCAAATCTCCTATGCTGAGAATAGATGATTTTTTTGGTGGATTTAGTGGAGCCAAGATGTTCTTCAAATTGTTAGAATCAAAGAGTGGCTTCCATCTAGTGTGGATCCGAGAGAGAGTTAAACGAAGGGTGGATTGTGCGAATGGTTTGTGTGCCACTCGGGTTGGATAACGTTTCAAGCTTCTTCATAAGATTCATGAATAAATTACTACAACATTTCATGAATCACATAGTTCCGTTCAAAGGTATTCTTGTGAATCTCCCAAGGTGATAACTTTCCAAAGATGGCCCGAGCCAACGGGTGTAATTGCGGTAAACAATTTCCTTGGCTTGGCTCCCATTTTTCATCATCTCATTGTTTCCCCCATCAATAAATCAATGGGAAATGATGAGCTTAAAGGGTCACAAGGACCACAACAAAGAGCTTTGGAGACCTTGGTAGCCCACGACTCACTTCCTCTACATATGATTCCTTACTCCAATGGAAAAATTATTTGGAGTGTGGTCCTTTTAAGCTATTTGCTAGGTTCCGAGAAGGCACCTACAAGGAGGAACCCCCAGTTGATTGTGGAGGATCAAAATTTTGTGCTAAAAGCTTATCCTCATATTTAGATTACGAGAATTTGAGATTGAATTCTTTCAAAAAATGGGAGAATGATGTAAATCCGCCTGTGGACTTAAACTCTCAACCAAGGACGAGAAGTGATTTACAAAGGGTGCCAATAATGTCACATCATATAACACTTATATGCCTTACATGGCATGGAAAATGGAATGGCATTTGGGTTGTGAAGCGAATATCTAAGTAGTCTTGTATTTTCAGCCTTCTTGTTGGTCTTGGCCGACACCAAGTATCCTTTTAGCTTATCTTTATTTACTAAGATTAGCTATTAGATTAGGACATAATGTGCTATGTAATAATTAACATTAGGAAACAATTAATAAGTTACAAAGGTGACTACGCCGAGAGTACACCATGCCAGGGACAAAGGATGACTTGGACGACAAGTTGGCAAGGATAATAGACATCTAGAAGATGGTGATTTCAAGGAGATACTTTATGAACTAACAATTTCAGGAAGTTAAACTTTAAAGTCTTCCAAGGGAGGAGTTGTCCGAAATTATTCAACACACAAACATCAAGAATGGAAGCTTCCAACACATTCCAAGAAGATGAGGTTGTTGGAAGAATCAAGTTCATGAATATTGTTACATAGAAGACTTCACTTTCACCCTAGAGAAGAGGAACAAGTGGCCTAACACCTTGGTCACCAAGTCAATCCAAATGCGTTCACACTTGGTGTTAGTTTGTATCTTTTCATTTGCTTTCTCGAATATACTATTTTGTACTATAAATAGAGGCCTTAGGCCATTGTAAAATTCAGAGTTTGATGAATGATAAAGTTGAGTTTTACTCATGAAAACCAAGTCTCTCAATCAGGGATTGATATTCTTAGTTGGTTCTCCAGTAGGTCCTTTGGTTCTTGTGTGATCCAAACCCCTTAGTGCAAGTTGAAGTTAGGACTGTGTGACCTAGTTAAACCCAAGATAAGGTTCCCCTTCGATGTAAGCTTGGTTAAGACTGTGTGACTTAACTAAGTCCAAGCTTAAGGAACCCCCATTGGTACGAGTGGACGTTGGGAC
This sequence comes from Anisodus acutangulus, assembly GCA_029783415.1. Lineage (NCBI taxonomy): Eukaryota > Viridiplantae > Streptophyta > Magnoliopsida > Solanales > Solanaceae > Anisodus > Anisodus acutangulus. The sequence goes on along the minus strand of CM056506.1, from coordinate 30,540,396 downwards.
TGTGTGACCCAACCAAACCCAAACCTAGGGACTATCTTAAGGTTTCTGGCCAACTTTACATGGTTAGTATTCGGTGTTATACTTAACAACCTCGGTCTAGTCCTTGTTAAATTGGTCACCCCATTGAGGTGTCTACTTGGGAATTAAAAATCCCTTGTCATTATCCTTAAAATATCGACCGTACCTTACTTAAACCACAACAACCGAACCAACACTTAACCAAATCAACCACCCTTCATTCAAACATGCACCTATTCAATCCTTACCCAATCCACTATATACTGACCATCCTCAACCCCCATAGTACTTCATAAACATCCCCTAAGGTTGTTAACCAAAACTACCCGTGTACCACCATCCAAATCCAGCAACATCAAATAATCCATTAAACCAACCTTTCCCGGAATCTCACTGTTTCAGTTCATTTCCGCAGCCTTGCTACCATCAAATCACCAAGTCCCAAACATTCACCCAAAACCCACCCATGACAATCCCACAAAATGCCTAAGTCCATATACAAGTACAACTACCTAAAATAGCCACCAAACACCACCATATCCGATCAAACCGAGAACCCGAGAACTACTTTTTGAGTCCTGTTTTCAGGTCGACCCAAATATACCCAAAGACCAACCCACTTACATATCAACACCCTCCATATTTACATCATAAAGAACTAAAAGATAGATGCCAGAAGGTTGCTTAAAGATATTGTTATGTTGTCGGACTGATTTGTAGAGTAGGAATAACTTTTTGTGGCTAGAAATTATTGGGAATAACTTGATTATGAAGTTCTTATTGTTGTTATAATGGTCTACCATGTATTGAACTTATTGGGGTAAGGTTTAGTTGAAGGAGAAAAAGGAAAAAATGGAATATAACTCTAAATCAGACTTGTCAATTGTCATATTTGCAACTAGTTTCAAAAAGTGATTGTTGTATGCTTATTTTGGTGTATATTGAAGTGTAATACAAGCTGGTTCATTTCATTGTCGAATTTGAATATCCAAGGTATGTGATGCTATCCTTTTTTTCTAATTATGGCATGATTTTTCATCAACTTGGTTCCGATTAGTCGCACACAGAGATGCTAATCATAAAATTCATACTCAGGCCACCATAACCCTTTCCTTAGTTATTCTCCTATGTCGAGAATGAGCTTATAGTAGCAATGTTTGGATATATAGTTAAGGTGATATACAACTAGATTATTGGATGTATAGAGTTGCAGTTCTGCCTATGGGCTAATACACTATACAACTTGTTGCTTCAAGCCTATTCACTTATCTAATTGCCTTCGGGGCTATATATAATTTGCATTTACTTCATGGATTATATCTAAAATGCCTTTGGGGCTATATTATTAGCTTTAGGGGCTATTTACATTTATTAGATACCTTATACGAGGCTAGACAGTTGCTATAGTGTTGTACTATTATTAGGAGTCTGAGACAGGTAAGCATATCTCCAGATTTCTATTGACTCAGATTATACTTCAGCTCAGTTTCAGTTATTTTAGTTGCTTTATATACTCGGTATATTAGTTTGTAGTAACGTACCTTTGTTGGGGATGCTGCATCTTATGCTTGCAGGTCTTGACAGACAGCCGAAAGGGCCTTCTCTATAGATTTGCCGAGAATCATCTTGTGTGGTAAGCTCCATGTCATTCAGCGTTACCAGGTCTAGATTTTTGTGTATATAAAGACTATGAGTAGGTCGAGGCCCTGTCCTGGCTATGAAATTGTTATCACTCTTTAGAGGCGTGTAGACACATCTTGGGTCTACAATATTGTCAGCATGGTGGCCTTGTCAGCCCTTGTTTATATCATGTTTCAGGTTTTGCTGCTTGCAGTGACATATAGGCCTTGTTGGACATTTAAATATATAGTTATGTCAGGATGATCCCGATTTGGTTGAGTTGACTACTTTTCACAGATGTTCTAGCACATGGCCTTGTCGGCCTAAGTTGCGATGTTCCGCTTATAGATCGACCTTATTGGCCTAGCTTGTCTTTCGAGATATAGATTGTACGAGACAAAGCTTGGTTCGCTTGGGTCTAGTAAGGCACCGAGCGTCGGCCACTCCCTCCTAGGTTGGGGTGTGACACATAAGGTGAATAGGTATATCTTTATCTTAAATGCAAATCATTCCCTCGAGGCCCGAGTTCAAGAATTCAATCATATATACAATTTATGATTCCCTCTCTCGAGTTGAATTGTAGATAGTATTCAATTTGTAATCAAACAATCAAGTAATTAAGCATAGGATAAGAAAACAAATATTGATAATCAAACATTATTGTAAAGCTTCAACTAGAACATCCATGAATATCCCACAACTTTAGAACAAAGGAATATAGCCACTTATTATTGTGGCCTACGTGAATCTTCGTTGCACAATGCTCTAACCCTCCTTATGATCTTTGTAGGTCAAATGTATCCTAACAAACATGTTTGAGATGTATATATAGTGTACTTAAAATACCCTAGACCAATAAACACTTAATGATCCAAAACAAATTCGGATTGGACATAAAATGCATTGGGCGGTGCTAGGGATGACACACCAGATTTTGCACCAAGCCATAAGTTTAGTGACCCTATTTCTGACAGTCAAGCCTTGACAATGCACGAGTGTGACACACTGGATAGCCTTGGTGGCAGTGCACCAGGATATTTTTGGGTGAATTTTAATTTTTTATCGTTTCTTCATTCACACTTTGTGTTCGGATACAAGATTTGATCTCGTTCTTTGCTATGATCTTTTACTCAAACTTCAAAGTCCATTGTTATCTTTTTAGCATCGAATTATTACTTTTTACAAAATCATCTTTTACGCAGTAAATCACAAATATTAAGAATAAAATGAAGGAAACAAACTTAAACACGAGAAACGAGATAAAATATGAGGTGGAATGTAGCTAAAAATATGTACTTCTAGCTATCGAGCACAAACTCACACTTGAACCTTTTCTTGTCTTCAACAAATTACTACACTCATAACTCACAATTATTGCTTAGGCTAGCACACTAAATCATCGTAACACCCTGACATAGGTTGATACAAACAATTAGACTCTACAAATTCTGAAATCATCAACACCACACTTCTCGATCTTCATGCAAGATATACAAGTCAAATAAACTAAACAACAAACTCATAACCTCCTAACCTCAAGGTCAGATTGTAACTCTAAAATTTAAGCTCGCTCACCTACACTACCAAAAAAATAATATAGTAACTTCATCTATCTATCATCAAATACATGCTCTCACTAGAAAAATAGTTCACACACTCAAATCAAAGAATCAAATGTAATTTTAAAGACATAGCATCAAAGAATTACTGACTCTCACAAATGAATTCACATGCATTCACAAAACACCATGTTCTTGTCATTATGTAAATATGTACTAATATAAATTGCTCGTCTAGAACTGTTGGCATTAGCAAGACTGACTAGTGTTAGTTTTGATGATAAATAAAGAGAGTGCATAAGGAGAATGAACTGGGTACACATGCTTTATCTCATTCAAGTGAACAAGTAGCATTCAGAGGTGTAGATGATTGTGATTAGTGAACTAACCGTATCTATAAAATTGATCTATCACAAAGTAAAATGCAAACGAGTACAAAAGAGGAAGAGATGACTTAGCTACAAAGAAGTTCAATAATGAATAGAACAAGCATGTAAAATGTTCTATGTCATAGAGTATATACATGCAATGGATGAATGAATAAGATGCAGTACGAAGTTGAATGAATTGAGCTTAGAGATCAGGTGAAGAGAAATACACAAAGCTACACATGATGAATAAAACAGGTCTGTCAATATGTTCCATCCAACATGTCAGAAGTAGGTCAGAGTTAGGTGTTGTAGGAATGAGAAAAGATCGACAGAACAAGTATTTTAACATGTTCCAGCTCAAAACAATCAAATGACTCAAAGGTTGGAGTACCAGGTAGTTGAACTAAGTTCACCAACATGTTCCAAACAAATCCTGCAGCGACTAGGATTTGTATTATTTTTATGGTATAGACATGGCGTACAAGGCGACATGATTCAGTGCTATACTTATCATATTTTTTCACCATACTTATCAAGATATTTCAAAGTCCTACAAGGAAACTAAATATGCGAGAAGGTGTGAGAATCTCAATCAACCTCAAAACATATTCTACCTTGATGGGCCGTAACAAACAACGTTTAGTTCAGCCACTATTGATGAAGATAATTGCTTATAGATACCAACTCTTACCATAATGAATTTTACGCACTCAAACAGAGAAAATTCAGAATATTGAGCAATCAAAAATATTACTGAGAAAGTTCTGATTCCAGAGTTGCGACCCTCATATAACAAAGAAGATTGAAAGAGCTCTTCTACTGAATAATGTTTTCCAGTTCTTAAGTCTAGAATTTTGTATTAGGTTGGTTATCGAGTTGCACATTTATCAGCTCTTCTAGAAGCATTTTTAATAGGTATGAACGTTGTCATATTCAACTCAAGTTAGAGTTTAACTTGATGGTTTCTTACTAGTCTGGGTAGATTAGTGAGATATCAATTAGAGTGTAGTTTCTAGGTTACAGAGTTTGTAACTTAAATTGGCAGAGGCTTACCATTGTAGTGGAGTTTGGGGATGAATCCTACAGAGATGTAGGTCGTAGTTCTTGCTGCCCTTTTGAGCTAGGTGGTTTCTATGTAAAATAATGTATCCTTATTTTACTATTCGTTATTATTATTCTGTAATTTCTACGCATAGAACATGGAGGATAACATGTTTCATCCTATAGGCAAAAATTAAGTATCGCATGGGGTAGAATTTTACATGTGGAGGAAAAATAATTGGTACCAGAGCCAGGTTTCCTTTAAAAGATTAACACCTAAAGAGAAGATCACGATTAATCTTGCACAAAGAAGTGGACACAACAGAGAATCGTTCATTTGCAAAGCTCCAGCGTCCAATGGTAAGTTCTAAAGCCTGTGGAAAGAACGCATGAAAGTCTATCTCAAGGAATTACACTATGAGCTCTAGGTGATATAACTAAAGGACCACCAATCCCTACTAAAATCAAACATAATGGAACAAGATGTCGAAATACAAAGGACAAATTTATTACCGAAGACATCAGAATTATAGAACAGAACCCTGCAGCACTAAACATCCTACTTTGTAGTCTTGGATGCAACGAGAGCACCAGTCTCAGAATATACCAGTGGAAAGGAGATTTGGGAATGTCTGAGATGAACACATGAAAAAATGTCTCAAAGAAAGTGGGCATAGACTCAATAATCTCATGAGAAAGTATAAATCCTTTTGAATGCACAAAAGTGAATCAACCTAGTATATGTTCATTAGATTATACAAAATCATCAGTGAACTTAAGAGTCAAGGAAGGGAATTCTCCTTTGAGGGACTAGACAAGAAGGTTCTAAGGAGTCTCACTAGCTTGTGGAGATGTAAGGTGCTTGTAATTGAATAAGCATGTGAATTGAGCAAACTACGAGTAGAGGACTTCTTTATAATTCTAACCTCTTATGAACTCTTGGAATATGATAGGGCAACGCTTAGATCACCAGGTGTAAAAGTTAAGTCAGACACAGACTTAGGAAAGAAAAGAGAACAAGATCATGATGGACAAAGTCATGAAAGGATAGGAGGATCTGAAAAGGACAAAACCAGAAGATAAAGTTTAGTGCAAAAACAGTTTTCTATATGGAAAACCTGACCACATGATCAAGAAACATACACTCTAGAAAAAGGATATGATGGTGTTGTTGAATTGAAAGACTAGGGAAGATTCACAAGATGAATCTTCAGTTAGAAATATGAGAAAACACCAAAGTACAAAGGAAACATGCTCCTTGAAAGAACATATAGAGCAACCTGGTCCACCTATCTTGGCTCACAAAACTGAACTGGAGAAAACAAAAAAAGAAACTGCTGGAGAGATTTCTAGGAGTTCACAATGCAAAACCAAGCACTCAATCAACAGAGGATATAGAGTAAAGAAGATAAAGGTTGGCAAAACCCTCTTCACGCGTGCTAGGAATGCTCAAACTGATACAAAAGTTAAAATATCAGTTGAATGGACCCTAAAGGAAAGAAAAAGGAAAAGGAACCAAGCGGATCCAGGGTCTTAGATCTAAACTTAATTTTTTTGCAGGAATGAGTGACATGAAGGAATCCAAGGTGACACACAAAAAACACTTGCTCAAATCATACAACAGAAGTAGAAGAAAAATCAGGATCACTCACAAGCTGAAAAAGAAGATGAGTACTATGATATACTAAGGAATAAGAGGATTATTGACAAGGAGAACATGTGTGGAAGTCATTGTTACATCCCGTATTTTCGTACGCTAAGTTTCCTCGTAAGTTTGTCAACGTATGCTCGGAGAATGAGAATAAGATTCATCAAGACTACCCAGGTGCAATCATCTGAAGCCATATGATCTCGAACGACTAAACCACGACAAAAGGCTAAGAGTAGAAAAAAAAACCCTCGTTGGCTTTTGGATTGGAAAGTATGAAGATAAAATATTGTGTGACGTCCTCCCTATGGATGCATGTCATATTTTATTGGAACGATCTTGGAAACATGTCATAAAGGCACAACACGATGAATGAATGAATACTTATTCCTTTCGGAAAGATAATAAGAGGATCCATTTAGTGTTGATGTCCCTTAGTGAAGTGAGGGACATGAAAATCTGAAGTGCCGAGAAGCGCAAGACCGAGGCTCTCTTACTTGATGCACAAAGGAGAGAACATGAATCAAAGAAGGGGAGTCCTATGGACTCATGGGTATGCAAGGAAAAAGAGAACATTGCGGAAGTTACGGTGGAAAGTGCCGACGTAGAGTAACTTCCGAATGACATTGCATTCGGAACACAATCGATGGACAATAGTGAACTTACTCTTGATTTACTTTCAAGAAGTTCATTGTCTCGTCTCTAAGACTATGAATGCCAAGAACATGAATAGGTGGACAAAAGCCAAACGAGCCTTATCCCATGCACAACATCCGCCGTGTTGGTGCCAAAGCTAAATGAAGTTTCGCACATGTGTATTGGACACCCTCAAAAAAGGACCCGAGAATGAAGTAAGGAGAAGTTGGATTCCAACGCCAAGCATGATTTGTCTGAATGGCTTGTGATTCCATTTGGAGTATGTGACATTACAAGCTCACCCGAGAGTTTCATGCGCAACTTACTACAACCATTTATGGGTTACATGTCTTTGCCCGAGGGCCTTCACACTACTCCATCCGAAGTAGAAAGTAGCTGAGGTTGGTTGAAGAACACAAATGTTGCCCAAGACTATGGGTTGGCTTGTTCCTATATATTCTGCTGCCATGGTTCCTTCGCATTCCCTACCCCAATTATGAAAGCACTATTTAAGGTTAAAGATGAGCTTTGGAAAGTTGGTGCCGGTATAATTCAAAATCAAGGCTCCATGGCTTCTTTTAATAGGAGATTGGGTAGTACGCGACTTCCCTATTCTACTTACACCCCAAAATTTTATGTGATGCAAAGAAAGTCCAGTCCAAGATATGATAAGGGGATAGCATGCTTCCAAACTTCCATAAAACTCAAGAATGACGAGTCCGATTTAATGTCGGACACATTTTTCGAGAAGCTCGTGAGGTTGACCATGCTTGAGCATGGAGCTAGTGGGATCGACATTGTCACCATCTTAGTTCAAGACAAGGCAACCATCAGTTCCTTTAGGGGAAAATTGAGTGGTACATGGTTTGATTATGTCCCTCACAGTAAGGACTATGATATGGTGGGATCTGTGATCCAATGCGGGCATCATGTGAAGTCAAAACCATTTGCCTTGTATGCAGATCCGTATATGGCAAGTTTAGAAGAGGGAGCCTAAAAGATTAAACTTCCGGACTTATCTAATGCTAGATCAACACTTGTAATAACTACCTTGTAAAAATCCCCATGAGCTTAAGGTTTCAATTTGATCGTGGAAGTGATAAGCTCGGATTTCCAAAGAAGGTTGATCATCCGAAGATAATATGCCTAAAATGGCATGGAAAATGGAGTGGAGTTCGAATTTTCACTTGAAGATCTAAGAAACGTGTTCTTATTCGGCCTTCTTGTTGGTCCTAGACGAGGCCATGTATATCTTTCAGTTTATCTTTAGTTACTAGCTAGCTATTAGTTTAGGACATAATATGCCATGTAATAACTACCTTAGGACACAATTAATAAGCCATATAAATGGTGAAAAGACCAAGTGTCTTCCAATAGGGTTACTAGGCCAAAACGTCTTCCAAATGAATAACTAGGCCGTGAGTTGGAGGGCAATGTGGCAATGACAAGAATGGTCTAGAAGGTGAGGCATTCAAGGGGAGAATTTATGAACCAACTAGTTAATGAATTTGGCTACATTAAAGTCTTCAAAATCGTCCAAGGGAAGAAAAAAAAGTTGGCCGAAATGGTTCATCAAGCAAGTACAAAGTAGAAGCTTCCAACACAATCCAAGAAGATGGGGTTGTTGGAAAAATTTATGAGCTGACAAATTCATGAATATGGTTACATGGGAGACCTCAATCTCGTCCTATAGAGGAGGAATAGGAGGCCAAAACACCTTGGTCTCTAAGTCACTCCAAATCCGTTCACACTAGGCCGAACCCCAAGCAATTTTTGTCCTTTTATCTTATTCTAAAATAGTCCATTTTGTACTAAATAGAGGCCTTAGGCCATTGTAAATGGAGAGTGTGTTTGATATAAAAATTGAGTGTTTACTCAATTTTCTAAGTCTTTCAATTCTGGATTGAAATTCTTAGTTGATCCTCCGGAAGGGTCGATTGGTTATCCGGGAGAACCACCAATCTTTTATAAGGTTGCGGCCACCCTTGCATGTTTAGTGTTGAGCCTCGCCATCAACAAACCTCAACCTAGTCCTGGTGCAATTAACCACAACATCCTTGGAGACCACACGAGCAATTAACTCTTTGTGTTACCATCCAAGAACCACATATCGACCGAGTTGAGACTTGGTTTGTGTCTTGGATTGTTTCCAATAATCCGTATACATTCCTTATTAAATTACTTGTTTACCCACTCTACTATCTCCCACAACACCTCATTAACATTCTCTCAAATGGCCTTCATACAAAACCAACTATAATGCCACGCAAACACCATCAAACACACCAACGTACCTACTGAGCCCACCGCTTTGACCCTCACTATCTCAGGTTGTTTCCGTAACCTTAGCACCACCAAAACACGAAACCACCACCACCATCCTATCCAGTAAGATGCCTGAGACACATTCCCAAATCACCTTAACATACCTTCAAGCCGTTCCACCCGAATCAGTCTTCAACCATCCCATTATCCATCCCACCTGAGAAATCAGAAACCCTACTATTTTGGCTTGTGCCGTGACCCTACAACCACTAAACTACCGAACCCCAACCACCAGCCCAATACTCATACCACTCGTGACTACCACAAAAACTTCCTTGACCCGACTCCTTCTCCATTTACCCGACACCGTCTCCAACCACCCCACATCTCGGCTTACCAAGAGCCCGAGAAACCGCACCTTCCTTGCCTACTTTTGGGTCAACCCGAATCTCACCAAGACCCTAAACACTTACCAACTCAAAGCGCTCCATATATACATGAAATTGGTATCAGAGCAAGGTAATCCCGTCCCACGCTTTGACGCTATGCCTCTCACAAGAAAGGAACTACAGAGGATTATGTATGACGTTTTGACCGACCGATTGCAAGCCTTGAAAAAGGTACTTGTGGATCATGCCATGGTAAATAATATTGAATTCGGGGTTGTGAGAAACAACCCATGGCATGACAAGGGCAGTACATTGTACACCAACCCATTGTACAATGAACAAAAGACCGGTACCTCCTTTATTAATCCATTGTATGATCAAATGAATATGGAGGAAGATGTTACACTTGCGGAGTTGTGTGAAAATTTAGTTCTTCGACATGTGTTAAGTGTTCAACCTGAAGGACACGAGGAGACACAAGATGAACAATTATTTTACACTCGATGCAAAGTACAAGACAAAGTGTGCAACATGATTATTGACGGAAGAAGTAGTGTCAACTTGGCCTCCGTGGAAATGGTGGACAAGTTAGACTACCCACCCGCAATCATCTGAAGCCATATGATCTCCAACGGCTAAACCAAGACTAAAGGCTAACAGTAGAAAAACAAATCCTAGTTAGCTTTCATATTGGAAAGTATGAAGATAAAATATAGTGTGACGTCCTCCCTACCTATGTATGCATGTCATATTTTATTGGGACGATCTTGGTAACTTGAAATAAAGGCACAACACGATGAAGAAAGGAATACTTATTCCTTTCGGAAAGATAATAAGAGGATCCATTTAGTGCTGATGTCCCTTAGTGAGGTGAGGGATATGAAAATTCGAAGTGCCGAGAAGCGCAATACCGAGGCTTTCTTACTTGATGCACAAAATAGAGAACATAAATCAAAGAAGGGGAGTCATATGGACTCATGGGAATGCAAGGAAAAGGAGAACATTGCGAAAGTCACGGTGGAAAATATTGACGTAGAGTAATTTCCGAATGATATTGCATTCGGAACACAACCGATGGACGATAGTGATCTTATTCTTGATTTACTTTCAAGAAGTTCATTGTCTCATCACCAAGACTATGGATACCAAGAACAGGAATTAGTGGGCAAAAGCCAAACGAGCATTATCATGTGCACAACATCCGCTGTGTTGGTGCCAAAGAAAAATGAAGTTTGGCACATGTGTATTGGACACCCTCTAACAAGGACCCAAAAAGAAAGTAAGGAGAAGTTGGATTCCAAGCCAAGCATGATTTGTCCGAATGGCTTGTGATTCCATTTGGAGTATGTGACATTACAAGCTCGCCCGAGAGTTTTATCCGCAAATTACTACAACCATTTACGGGTTACATGGCTTTTCCCGAGGGCCTTCACACTACTCCATCCGAAGTAGAAAGTAGCTGAGGTTGGTTGAAGAACACAAGTGTTGCCCAAGACTATGGGTTGGCTTGTTCACATATATTCTACGGCCATGGTTCCTTCGTCTTCCCTACCCCAATTATGAAAGCACTATTTAAGGTTAAAGATGAGGTTTGGAAAGTTGGTGCCAGTATAATTCAAAAACAATGCTCCACGGCTTTCTCTAATAGGAGATTGGGTAGTACACGACTTCCCTATTCCACTTAAAACCCAAAATTTTATGTGATGCAAAGGAAGTCGAGTCCAAGATATGATAAGGGGATAGCATGATTCCAAACTTCCATAAAACTCAAAAATGACGAGTCCGATTTAATGTCGGATACATTTTCCGGGAAGCTCGTGAGGTTGACCATGCTTGAGCATGGAGCTAGTGGGATCTGCATTGTCACCATCTTAGTTCAAGACAAGGCAACCATCGGTTCCTTTAGGGGAAAATTGAGTGGTACATGGTTTGATTATGTCCCTCACAGTAAGGACTATGATATGGTGGGATCTGTGCTCCAATGCGGGCATCATGTGAAGTCAAAACCATATGCCTTGTATGCAGATCCGTATATGGCAAGTTTAGAAGAGGGAGCCTAAAAGATTAAACTTCCGGACTTATCTAATGCTAGATCAACACTTGTTGAATTATTTTTACCATATTTAGGCAACGGGAATTCGAGGACAAATTCTTTTGAAGAAGGGACGTATGATGTAAAAATCCCCATGAGTTTCCAACTTGATCCTCAAAGTGATAAGCTCGGAGTTCCAAAGAAGGTTGATCATCCGAAGATAATATGCATCAAATGGCAGGGAAAATGGAGTGGAGTTGGAATCGTCACGTGAATATCTAAGAAATGTGTTCTTATTCGACCTTCTTGTTGGTCATGGCCGAGGCCATGTATTTCTTTTAGTTTATCTTCAGTTACTAGCTAGATATTAGCTTAGGACATAGTATGCCATTTAATTACTACCTTAGGACACAATTAATAAGCCATGTAAAGGGTGACACGATCGAGAGTCTTCCAATAGGGTAACTAGGCCAAAAAGTCTTCCAAATGGATGACTAGGCCGTTAGTTGGAGGACAAGGTGGAAAGGAAAAGAATGGAATAGAAGGTGAGGCATCCAAGGGGAGAATTTATGAACCAACTAGTTCATGAATTTGGCTACATTAATGTCTTCAAAATCGTCCAAGAGAATATGAAGAAGTTGGCCAAAATGGTTCATCAAGCAAGTACAAAGAATAGAAGCTTCCAACACATTCCAAGAAGATGAGGTTGTTGGAAGAATTTATGAGCTAACAAATTCATAAATATGGTTACATGGGAGACCTCAATCTCAGCCTAGAGAATAGGAAGAGGTGGCCGAAACACCTTGGTCTCCAAATCTGTTCACACTAGGCCGAACTCCCAATCAATTTGTACCTTTTGTCTTATTCTAGAATAGTCCATTTTGTACTATAAATAGAGGTCTTAGGCCATTGTAAATGGAGAGTGTGTTTGATATAAAACTTGAGTGTTTACTCAGTTTTCTAAGTCTTTCAATCTGGGATTGAACTTCTTAGTTGATCCTCCGGGGGGTCGCTTGGTTCTCCAGAAGAACCACCTATCTTTTATAAGGTTTCGGTCTCCCTTGCTATTTTAGTGTTGAGACTCGCCGTCAGCAAACCTCAACCTAGTCCTTGTGCATTTGACCACAACATCATTGGAGACTACATGAGCAATTAACTCCTCGTGTTACTATCCAAGAATAACATATCAACCGAATTGAGACTTGGTTTATGTCTTGGATTGTTTCCAATAATCCGTATACATTCCTTAACCAATTACTTTATTAGCCACTCTACTTTCTCCCACAACACCTCATTAACATCTTGTCAAAAGGCCTCCATCTGAAACCAACTATAACTCCACGCAAACACCATCAAACACACCAACATCCTTACTGAGTCCACCCTTCTGACCCTCACTATCTTAGGTTGTTTCCGCAACCTTAGCACCACCAAAACACCAAACCACCACCACCATCCTGTCCTTCAAGACCCCCGAGACACATTCCCAAATTTCCTTAACACACCTTCAAGCCGTTCCACCCGAATCAGCCTTCAACTATTCCATTATCCATCCCACCCGAGAAATCAGGAACCCCACTATTTTGCCTTGTGCCGCGACCCTACCACTACTGAAACCCGACCACCATCCCAATCCTCATACCACTCGTGACCACCACATAAAGTTCCTTGACTCGACTCCTTCTCCATTTACCCGACACCATCGCCAAACACCCCACATCTCGGCTAACCAAGAACCCGAGAAACCCCACCTTCCTTGCCTAATTTTGGGTCAATCCGAATCTCACCAAGACCTAAACCACTTATCAACTCAAAGCCCTCTGTATATACATCAGTATAACAAGATGAAGTTCTGAAATAATTTCAGACTTAAAAGTGCGACAGTGATGGTTGGAAAGAATATTTTTTGTATGTGCCAAAGGGGGGCCATGGACTAGTGCCATATATGATGATCATGATAATAAGTATATAAAGTGTGTTAAAAGTTTTTACTATTTAGGTGAATTTGGAGCAAGAATTAATTACATCGGTAATTAGTCAAATGTTGAAATAAAGTGGGAGAGTAACGAATTTATCATTATATTAAGGGATAATGATTGAAGTAGATTTCATATTTTGATAAGTAGATTTGTGTGAAATGGCAGCCCTCCCCATGTGTAGGCATAAGGAAAGGGAGCACTAAGTAACTCATTCACTAATGAATTTACACCTTTATGAAGACTTAGCTAACGTTTGACACTTGGAGTGGTGGACCCCATGACAATTAGCAAAACTTTTCTAATTCTTTAATTAATTTACATAGTGAAATGTTGAAGCTGCTGCACCATATACTCTTAGAGGAAAATATTTTATGCCATTTTTCATGGATGAGCAACGTTACATCACCTCAAGGAAGCAACAACAACGTTGATCTGAATTTGGAGGAAGCTACATATTTCAATTGGTTGTGTTAGTCCCACGGTGCTTGCGTAACCCGTCACGTTTACTTGGGAGCTGGATTGGATCTTTCTTCAAAGTGAAGTAAGGTGGAGGAAGAGTATTTTTTGGTACTTGAGGTAAGAATTCTACTCTCCTAGTGATATTTAAATTCATCTAGGTCATAGTTAAATTGTTAGGTGAGAATTATAGAATTAATGGCGTGAAATTGTATAAGTTGTTATTATTGTTGTTTTGTGGACTGATTTGGAGTGTATTCTTGAGTTGTCGTGGCAGGAATTTCTAAAATATACCTTGTGTATGTTGTTGTTAATGTTGTGGCTTTTGATTTTGAGTTGAGGAAGTGAGAAAAGTAGGGGAAATGCTGCCCGATTCTTTATAAGAATAAGTTAGTATTTGATATACATCATATATTAGTGTTTTCTAAGTTGATAGGCATATTGTCATTATATAGGTCGAAGTGCTATTCGAGTTGAATTGTTGCTATGTTTGTACAGACGACCAGAGGTATGTAAGGCTATCCCCTTCTTTCAAAAGCATGAAATCCAAAGTGTTATCATTTTCAAAAGAAACATCGAAAGATTCATTCTATTCATATATCGTGTATCCCTTATCGGAAATAGTTCTCTTGTTATTGTTTTATTATATATTTTTGGTTTATTGGTTGTTCATCTGAGTATCATAATGCCTCTTAAAAGGAGTGTTCTGAAGAGTTAAGCATCGAGTCGACCAAGAGTCGTTCCAAGGTAAAATCAAATGGTTCAGAGTTCCAAAATGGCCATAATTTCCATTGTTATCACAGTACGTTATCCACACCACTGAACCTATGCTGGTGGGCAATTGTGTGTGTATATATATATATATATACAATATTCATACCACTATTTCAATCAGATGGTGGGGAGTTGTACATGTATATTATACACACTGCATCACGCTATAGTCGGCCTGGAAGGCACTTATATGTGCATCCATATATACACCGCAGTGCATCACCAGAGGGAAGTAACATATTACACCTCGGGCTATAATACAAAGGTAGATTATATAAGAAAAGTGATATACTAAGAGTTTAGTACAATTTTAGAGTTTCATCGTTTGCCCTACGTAGGACACAGATTATCAGAGTATCAATTGTTTTTATGCCTTTCTCTATAGCTTATATTTTCATATTTCTATTCATGTTTTACATATCGATACATTTCTTTCGTACTGACATCCCTTTTGCTGAGGGCACTGTGTGTTCATGTCGCAGGTTCTGATAGCGGCTCTACTAGACCACCTCAGTAGGAGTTGTCAGGTTCAGCCATCATTAAGTAAGCTTCGTCTTCCCCATAGCTTCCTGGTCAGATATTGAGTATGTCTTGTATAGTTATGTATATAGTAGTTGGTTCGGGGCCTTGTCCCGACCATATGACAGTACAGGTACTCGTAGAGGTTCATAGACTTGTATAGTATGTACAATTATTGATGTATGGCCTTGTTTGCCTAACTATATTTTGTTGACTTGTGTTGCGGCGTTTCTGGCCCTTCTTATGGATATATGTCGGATTGATCCCCTCTCGTTACCATAGCAGGTTTAGTGTATCTCTATCTTATAAAGTTTTGTCTTGTCAACCCTTTTATGGTATTCTTACTCATGTTAGGTCTAGTACGGCCTCATCGGCCAGAAGTACTATTCATATAGGGACCTGATTATCTGAGTAGTAAGCTTGGGCTAGGGTGGCACCGGGTGCCAGCGACCCTCCTAGTTTGAGGTGTGACAAACTTGGTATCAGAGCAGGTCAGTCCTAGTGAATTTGTGAGTTGTGTCTAGTAAAGTCTTGTTTATGGGTGTGTTGTGCACCACACTTATAAAAAGAGGTTTTTGGGCATCTAGGGATGGTTACTGTTATTTCACTTCATCGATCGTTCTATAGAGCTGAGTTATATGATTTTGAGTCTAATTCATGCTCTATCCCTTTTCAGTCATGCCAGTTACTACGAGAGCTTTCGCCAGTCATCGAGCTGGTACTGATCGGGGTAAAGGTACTAGTAATACCCTGCTCAGCTAGATCGATAGGGTTGAAGCCTAAAGAGAGTCGTACTCCCATGTATCACATGTTACATCTCTTCATGAGGAGGTTAGAGGAGAGGCAGTACCTCCAGCTCCTTAAACTACAGTACCTCCAGCTTCATAAAATTTAGTTTCTCCACCGGAGCCTTCTGAATAATGAGTGGTGAGTACGTTACAGTTATTGGTATATTTAGTAGGTACACAATAGCAAAATAAGGGCTTCCACATGTGTTGTATCTTTTGTAGTCATAGGGAGTTCTAGGACTCAAGAGTTTCTCAGGTTGAGTCCTCCAGTATTCACTGGAACTGATCTAAATGCGGACCCTTGGGATTTAATTGATCATATGTGGCATGACTCTTGAGAGTTATGCATGCTTCAGAGATGGAGACAGTAGAGTTAGCCTCTTTTAGGTTGCGAGATGTGGTTATTTTATGGTATGACGCATGGGAGCCATCCCGAGCACCAGATACACATCTAGCTGTGTGGGAGGAGTTTTTAGATGCCTTTCTTCATAATTACTTTCCATTAGAGGTATGATAGGCCAAGGTGAAGAACTTCTTAAACCTCAAACAGAAGGATGAGAGTTTAAGAGAATACAATTTGTAGTTCAATTCTCTAGCTAGGTATGCTCCGAATATTGTAGACACAATGAGGGAATGAGTTCATTGATTTATAGCAAGTTTGGATCTGCATCTAATTGGAGAATGCATGATAGCCTCGTTGAATAGGGATATGGATATTGCTAGAATAAATGCATATGATCAGAGTGTTGAGGACCGCATATGTCAGCTTTGAGATGATATAAGTGCAAAGACAAAATTGACCAAAAGGGTCGGATCAGCTGGGTCGTTCATAGAGGCAGCGAGTAGCTTCAGGCAAAAATTTCCTACACGTCCACCTTGGTTTTCTAATAGTGATCCATCTCAATTTCAGGAGTCGAGGTATGATAGGTATGCTCAGTCAGGATCAGGACAGAGTTTGAGAGTTTTTGGTTCTCAGAGCCAAGGAGGTTTGGGGCAGATGAAGCCCCCATTACTACCTTATGGCTAGTGTGGCTGGATACATATGCGCCAGTGTCTGAGTAAGTGTAGAGGTAGTTCAACTCAGTTGATAGGATCTACAGCAGCATCCTCGTCAAGTGGACGTCC